>BPTQ01000001.1:17883207-18488331 GCA_019973895.1 Chrysanthemum seticuspe
AAAAAAAAAAAAAAAAAGTTTATTCCCAGCCTATAGGTTTCACGACTTTTTTTTTCTTCAAAAAGTAAAGTCGAGCAAAATTATAGTGAAATTGAGCAAAAAATAAAGCTGGAGTAGAGTGGGAAAAAAAAGTTTATGTTAAAAGGAAAAAAAAAAAATTGAATTGAGCAGTTTATATTTAGAATTTTTTTTTTCCAAATAGAGAAGATGATCTATGCGATGAAAAGGAAAAAAAAAATCTCTCGGTCTATCTAAGTTATTGGCCCATAATTATATATTGTGTTTTATGTTAAAACACATTATGTAATATTTATGGCATCTTGTGCGTGCACGAAGTATATAACAATTAATCATAACAAAAAAAAGAACGTGAATGATTAAAGAAGATAACGTAATGAAAGCTTGGGCTTCTCTAATTAAAGAAAATATTGAGTTGAGATATGGGAAATTCGATTTCTTGAGACCACTCATAAAAAATACGACCAAATATATGCTTTTGGAACTATAATAATAAACAGATATACGATTGTTTTCCAATAATCTTATCTATATCTATACTACATATAATAGAAAAACGGTCAAACCTTGAAAAGTGAAAAGTTGAAAGTCAAAGGTGATAGAAACGTATTATGTAATTAATACTCTTATTAAAACACCACATTACTTAAAAGTACAATCATTTATTCACATTGTACAACCAATTAAAAGCATATATACCAAATTAAAAACCATCAATTAAAACACCCCTTATTAAAAAGTACAATAAAATTTTCACAATGTACAATTTAAACAAGTTACAACATAATTCTAAATATAAAATAATTAAACACACTAATTAATGTTATTTTTAAAACACCCTAAAATGAAAAGTACATGTTATTATACACATTATACAAATTAATAGAACACACAAAGCTTCATACAAGCTAACAAGTTGATGGTACATATAATTTTGAAAATCGGACTTGACTAACGGGTTCAACCGGGAACCGGTGTCGCCACCGGTTCGGTTAACCAATAACAGCCATCCGAAAACGAACTAGAGATGACCCGTTAAAACCGATATAAAGTGGTGAATCGGGTCTCATCGAGATATATTCGGTTAATCGTCACAAGGTACCCGCCGCCGCAACGCGCAGGTACCCTGCTATACTATATATAAAGGAAAAACCAAAAAGTAAAAAGTGAAAATTTGAAACTACTAATACATATCGAAAACCGGATTGACCTGGGACGCTTCAAATCCGGTGGGTTGACCCTGTTTAATTTGACCCGTTTTGACCCAACCTGTTTGGGTTGACTCGGTCTAAATCGACCCGTTTTTCGACGGGAACGGTTCAACCGATTGAACCACCCTGGTCGAACCGGGTTTCAAAACATTATGTTTAATCCCCAAATCTTCAAACTTTATTATTTTTCGTTTAGAATCCATAAACTTTTTTTAACACAAAACGATCCGTCGCTATATAAATATATTATATACTATATAAGTTTTTCTTCAAAAACGATTATAATGTTTTAAAATTAAGAGAAAATATGTGCCTGTTAGTGCACATTTAACTTTTAAATAGGCTAAATACGCCCATTTAAAAAAATATGGGGCTAAATGTGCCCAAATCTTTTACAAAATAGCCAAAATTAGCACAGTTTTTGTTTTTGTTTTTTTTTGTCTTTTTTTTGTTTTTTGTTTTTTTTTTTGGCTAATCACATTCATACTAATTTTGGTACTTGCGTTCTTTTTAACAACGACACCATTAATCTCATCATCGTTTGTTTTTACGCGACAAGTAACGTGTGTTGTTAGTTTTTATCTCATAACTGATGTAATGTTTACTTTCATTTTCATTAAATGTTTTTATATGTTGTTTGATAGATGTTAAAATTTTTGTTTAGACTTTAGTTATAGTATAGTACAACCGTTTGCAATTGCATTTTCATCGGTTCACGTTATATTTTAAACGCTACACAAAACACTCACCACAATATCACAAATCATTAAGTATTTGACGCTAGAAACGCTGCCGTTAGGCGCGGGTAGTCGCTAGTTAGTATATAATTATAACCTTCGAACCATACCAGTCTTCTGATTGGTGATCATTCACATATATAAAATAAATTCAATACCAATCGAATACAAAGTCAACTGAACTTGCCCAACATGTCTAAAATTTTAAATGTTGCATTTCTTGTTAATCCATGTTACCCTTTTGTTAATCCATGTGACCAATTACAAAGTCAACTAAACTTGCCCAACATGTTATGTGTAAAATTTTAAATATTGCATTTCTTGTTAATCCATGTTACCCTTTTGGTTAATCCATGTGACTAAGGGTGAGCATACAACCCGAACGGACCAGACCGATAGTCGGATCGTTCGAGACCGGACTGGACCGGACCGGACCGACTACATTCGGTCTGGTCCGCGGTCTCGGCTTTTAGGCTAATTCGGTATTCGGTCCGGTCCGGTCCGAACAAAAACCAACGAATTTGGCTAATTTGGTCTTGTTGGACCAGACCGACCGAAGGACCGATCACATTCAGTCCAGTCTCGGTCTTAGATTTTTTTCGAAATCGGGTCTCAGTCTGGTCCGGTTTTTAGACCGTGCACACCTCTACATGTGACCTATTACAAAGTCAACTAAACTTGCCCAACATGTTATGTGTAAATTGTATTTCTTGTTAATCCACGTTACCCTTTTTTAAACCACGTGACTTCATTAAAAAAATGTTATATTCAAATTGTGGGTAGTAACATCAATATCTCGAATTTAATGCCTATGTAATTTAGTAATCTTTATTTTTTTTTAATTCACTGGCTAACATGTTCCATGTGATGTACATAAGACAATGGAATCAACTTGATTTTGTTAGTTCAAGACATCTCTATAATTTGGAACTTTATTGATGTTTGAGAGGACAGCTAATATCCGTGGAACTTAACCAAATAGTCAAATTTATTTCTAATATGGTATGAAAGTATACGTAAGCTCCCATTTTCGCATGATACAAATGATTTAAATCACCATAATATTAGTTACGTAAAAAGTTACATTTTTGAGATTCACAAAAACACACTTGGGTTTCGCAAATTAAATGAGTAAAAAAGCATCTGATGGTATATGAGCAGTTAATGAGATTGGTATCTTCAATTTAGCTACATCATGGCTTAATTAGTCATTTATATTATAAGTCAACTAGCTACCAATTAATTTGTATTCTAGTTTGGTTCCACGATCCCAAATGCACAAAATGGAAACCATGATGGTAAAAGTAATAAACAAAACTTTCAGATCTACTATTTAATTAGATTAAAGAAAAGAGGACAGTCTGTGGAGTGCGGGTTTCGTACTGAAGTATACGAAAGCCATTTGTGAAATCTCGTTAAACTTTATGTTCATCGTTTCCATTATTCTTCTTGTTCTTCTATTATACACCCTGAAAGCCCTCGAGTTTCCTGAATAACCAATGAAGATTCCAATATCACATTTGGCTTTTAGTTTTCCAAGATCTTTATTGTCGTTCGTTGGATAGCACAAAGCGCCAAACACGTGAAGATAAGAAAACTGTAGAGTTAGCCTTTAGCTTTTATCATGAATTACAATGCTTTTTATTCGAGGACGGACTCAGAATTTTCGAGAAGGTGTTACACACAAAAGGTTGGTGCACAAGAAAACTATTGAGTTAGCCTATAAAAATAGAAGTAGCGAAAAACTTTTTTCGAGAGTTGCACATACCACAAAATGACGGTTTTCTTAAAAAAAATCACACTTCGTGACCTAATATCGAGTGTAGTCCGTGTCACACCGACACCAATGTACGCCTGTCCCTTTAATTGTATTATGTGGAATTATTATGGGGTTGAACGCCGCTCAATTGTGCTTTTTACTATTTTATACATGATATATGTGCTTATAGTATTTCATATACACGCATAACTTACATACAAATGCATTATAAGTTTACTTACAACGATAATTTTGGACGGACCCATATGTAATGTCGGGTGTCATAGGGGCACATCTGATTTAAAGTCATGAAGTGTAAAAAGATTTCAAAACTGCTATTTTTGTGGTATGTGCAACCTTTAAATTTTTTTTGCTACTTTTATTTTTTACGGTGTAATTTTAGTTAGCCTAACATTTCTTTTGTGTAATACCCTCTTAAAAATCTTGGATCCGTCCCTCATGATGATGATTTACATTAGTTGCGTACTTTCGCGTATTTATTACCTTTTTTTCCATCCACTCTCCTTAACCAGTGCATTTTATCAAACTAGCAGGATACTCGTGCGATGCGGCGGCGGGTATCCTGTGACTAAATTTTCCGACGAACAAATTTTTTTTTGTTTTGAGCTGCTGAATTTCAGATTTATGTTTTGAAAGCTTAATTAGATTGTACATTGTGGTTTTTGGTGAAAGGGTTGTATATTTTGGTGAAATGGTGAATTAAATTGTGTTGAATAGTGTGTTTTTAGTTTTGTTTGTATTTGTATATTGTGTTTAGGTAGTAATATATATGGGTGATGGCGTTTATTAATTGTATATATGTAAGAAATAGTATTTACTTAAAATTAATTGTGCTTTACATAGTTATACATTATGTTTTATAAGTAGCATTTACTTAAATTATAATTTATGAAATCTTAAACTCATAAATAGGAGAAAGGATTATCTCTCCATTATAAGTAGTATAGATGATCAAATTTGATGCTAAAAATTACTCCGCAATCTTTTGTCAACGCTCATATATTTGGAAGTGCCCCAACGACAAAATATAAGCACTGGATGATAATATTATATTACAATCGATATATTTATTATTGTTAATCGTATTTTATAGTCTTTATATATATACTTGAAGGGTACAATCTTCTTATTTTAATTGGTCATCGCAAACTATGCATATTATATATGTATATCATGGTATCACCATCTCCGGCTCATTTTGGAAGAAGACAACGTGTAACTAATCCGACAAGTTGAATCTTCAGTTACTAAAGTTTCATAAAAATTTATCCTAAATTACTAAAGTTTCAATTTGTTCATTTAGGTTATTCAACTTTTAGTAGCATACACTTTGATAAATTCAGTGTTAGTCCGAGTAACCCGAACGTATATTTTTTGATAAGTTCAATAACCTGAGTGAACAAATTTTTAAAGTTTAGTAACAAGAACTTATATTTTTATAAGGATAGTAACCTGAGTGAACAAAGTTTCAAAGTTTAATAACCTGGGTGAACAAAATGAAACTTTAGTAACTTAAGACAAATTTTTAGAAAATTTTAGTAACTTTTTGTATCATAACCCTTTAATTGGTCATCGCAAACTATGCATACTATATATGTATATCATGGTAGCTCATTTTGGAAGAAGACAACGTGTAACTAAATAACTAATCCGACAAGTTGAATCTTCTTAAGTATCACCATCACCACATGATTAATTTAAATAATTCTTCTACAGATAGTTTATGAAAACAAAGATAATTTTAGAGAAAGTAGGGTGTAATAATAACACTTACATATAATGTACCTTGGTGTTCAACATATCAATACTACATATAATAGAAAAACGGTCAAATCTTAAAAAATGAAATGTTAAAAGTCAAAGGTGAAAGAAATGTATAGTGTAATTAATACTTTTATTAAAACAACCTATTACTTAAAAAGACAATAATTTATTCACATTGTACAACTAATTAAAAAAAAAAAAAAAAAAAAAAAAAAAAAAAAAAAAAAAAAACTTACTAAAAAGTACATTAAATTTTCACAATTTATAATTTAAACAAGCTACAACATAATTAAAAATATAAATAATTAAACACACTAATTAATGTTATTTTTAAAACACCTTAAAATGAAAACTACATGTTATTATACACCTTATACAAATTAATAAAACACACAAAGCTTCATACAAGCTAACAAGTTGATGGTACATAAAGTTTTGAAAATCAGACCAGACCAACGGGTTCAACCGAGAACCGGTATCGCCACCGGTTCGGCTAACCAATAAAAGCCATTCGAAAACGAACCAGAGAGGACCCGTTGAAACCGATACAAACTAGTAAATCAGGTCTCATCGAGATCTATTTCTCCGGTTAATTGTCATAGGGTACCCACCGCCGCAACGCGCCGGTACCCTGCTATACTATATATAAAGGAAAAAACAAAAAGTAAAAAGTGAGAAGTTAAAACTTGTTAGGTCACCAGTTTTACAACACAAGCATCAATGAAAGAAATAGAGAAGAGATAGAGGTCGGTTGAACAAGTATCCAAACACACACACACGATATACTATAATTGTTAAGCGTAGAGAGTGAGTGAAAGAAATAAATTGAACAACCAACCCTCAAGTGAGGGTTATTACATAGTATTTATAGGAGGGAAGCTAGGGCAACACTCCTAGTCCCTTCCTTTCTCTTATGGGCTTGGGCCTAAGCTCATGGGCCTTCTACATAAGCTTAAGGCTAATAACAAACATAAAGGCCATGATTAAGCTAACTATTACATATGAATTACTAACACTTGATTTAGGTTTAGGAGTGATTCCAACAATCTCCCCCTAAGTGTTGGTAATGAATGAATATGAACGGTGAAGGCGTTGATGTAATAGTAGCTTTGATGTCTTCTGACATTCTTCTTTCTTGTGAGAAGAATTACCTTGATTTGAACAATCTTCCCAGTGTAGAGAAATTGTTTTCTTTAAACAGTTTTGCTTTGACGTCATCTTTTAACTTTGTTCTTTGATCATTGTTCTTTGTGATGGTAGTGATAGTATGTTGTTGTTGTCTGCATCAAGTCTGCCTCAGGTCTGCTTCGCTGCTACAGTGTCTCCACGTCATTCTTCAACATGCTCACACACTCTTTAGCGTTTGATAACAGTGCTGACGAAGTTCTTTAAGTCTTTAACTTTGTAGATTCTTTGAATTGACGCAGAATCATTCTGACTTTTGTGTTGCTTTTGGATAGAACTTCCATTAGAGATGATGTTGGCATGAACATGTGAAGAATCTGCACGATCAGTCGCTCCAGAGCTTCCATAAGAAGAAAACATGAAAAAACGGTTAGTAATAAGCGGATTCCGGCACTTACAAGTTTGAACTTCGAGAGTGTTAACAGCATAGTGTGAAAACACAACTCTAATTCTCATAAAAGCCGTTCCTGAACTGGATTCCCACAAGTGAGATAACGCGATGTCCCGAAGTACACCTACAGTTCAGATGAGTCGCTGAGGTACACCGGAGCATCACCTCACGACTATAGACCGTTTGAGACACACTAAGCATAATCCACGGGGAGTTACCGAAGTGACCTGCTGTCAGGGCTGTTTGATGTTGACCCTGGCAGGAGTTTCCATTTAATCACTGAGGATCACAGTTGTGAACCTCTCATAAATGTTCTCGACATATTGCTAAGATCTGTGAAGGACTCGATAACGTACCACTGATGTTCTTATTGTTGAACATCAAGTGATGAAATGTCAAGCGTACCTAAGAGATCTTTTGATGAATCTCGTGGCTCTAGACTCAATAGTGCATTTTGGTTTTCCTGAGCGGAGACTAGGGAGAGGGTCTCCTTCTTCAATACCAGCGATCTCTAAGAGAAAGCCAATAGTTTACGTAGGGTTTCCTGTGAGAATGAAACAAGATTCTGTTGAGAGAAACTTGAGTGGCTAAGAAGGTTTAGTGCATGCGTCACTGGGTCCATGATGACTTTTAATCTTCAATATCGGCGTCACTAAGTGACAACCAGTAGCATATGAATTGAACCCGGTGTCTGCCCTAAGTTGAATAATTTGGAGGGCTATTTCTTTTCACCCTTTTCTTTGCATTTCTTTTTAATTTTTCAACTCCTTCTTTCTCCGATTCTCATTTTCTCCTTTTTATAATCGTACCTAAGGACTTCTAAGTACTAACTATTTGTGATGTCCTTGGGTAGATCCCTCCGGCTCTGGCGGATCATAGGACGGTTATTCCTAACCTTAGTCGCCTTATAACTCCATGACTAACCTATGTTGCCATAAAACCAATTTTCAAGAAAATCTCTCACAACGGTTATGATTGTAAAAACATTTTGTACCATTGTAAGAGTTTGATCTTTTGCAGAAATACTCCCCCTCCACATGTGCTTAAGAGTTTTTACGGAAATCTGCACAGTGAGGAAAGAGCGCGCACTTTATGAATTGATCAACTCAAGATAGACAATCCCCTGCGAGACACGGTTACGTTGCATAGTTAAAGAGTTACATTGTCAGCTTTTAGGTGACAACTAGCTCTAATAACTACCTTGAAGGTGTAGACAAGCCTCGAAAGGTTGTCAGACCCGTCAGAGTTCATGTCTACCAAGAGTTTCTCTAATGGTACTTTCTACTCGGACAAGTCCTTTGCGAGACACGTTTACATTACTAGCGAACTAGCTTGAAATTATTACCCGTCCTGGACAAGTCTTTTCGAGTTACTAACAGTTAAGTACCGTCAATTCGTTGGTTAAGGCTATAGCACAAAGATTCATTTGCATTAACACAACATATTTCTTATCACATAATTTTCTCCCCCTAAAAAATGGCATATAAAATGTTATTTTTGAAAAGTTGAGAATAAATATGACCATTTCGAGTGTTGCGGGAAGATAACCATTGTGAACAATTTGTGAACAAAGTTTTAATTCAAATACTCCCCCTCAACAAGTGATATAAACGGTTGAGGTTTTGAAAATCATACGGGGAAGTACTTGTTCTTTTGAGCAAAACCTTGAAAAAATAAAAGGTTTGATAGGTTTTACTCAAAAGTAAGAAGCTTTCGCTCCTTTTATAAGGATTGTGGCACTGAAGCGTACCACAGGGTCCTTTCTTGACAAGAACGGGTTGTACACTGATATGTGTGCACAAGCCATTGACAGAATAAATCATACATCCAAAAATATTATGAAATAGAAGCAGTTCAAGGGGTACTAGGAAGTCCATCAATGTTTCCAGGAATGCGAACTGGGCGTTGATAGCCGGCGAGAGCAATCCTGGGACGACCGCCTACAAAGCTCTCCAGAGTTCTGAACTGGTCCCGTCGATACAACCTTTCATCAATCTTTCTGATGATCCTCCTCACATTCCGTCTTTACTTGGAATTCCATCGCTTTTGTGACCCAATGCCTTCATGAATATCCTTCAACCTATAAGCCAATCCGTCCCTAACCTTCTTCAATGTGTGATCCCCAAACTTGTGAAGATCTTTACACGCCATCAAGCAGTTGCGATGTGTTTCACTAATGTAAACCACTCCGAATGGTTGGCTGATGAGTGTGTGTTGTGACAGCTGGTTAATGTCGGGAAGATTTAGCTGAGGTGGAGTGAAGTTGACACGGGGTCTGATATGATTCAACTGCAAGCTGAAGATCTTCTACATGTTCTTTGATGACTATGCTTCTGATGAAGATAAGCAAGGACTTGATGAATTCACGTTGTACTTCGGTTGAAAATTGTCTCATGCGACCCTGTACTTTGGCAAGGTACATGTCTTCAATGTCGTTGATAGACAAATTCTCAAAGTCCGCTTCAGAGAATGCATAATCCCTTTCGTCTTGCCTTTTGACCACAATATTCTTGAGGAAAGTGTAGTCCCATTTAGACGAAAGATCAACATGTTGAATAGCCACGATTGCTTTAGTACTGAACACTTCATGTTGAGACTTCTGAACCTGACAGCTTCTGTAGTAGATTCTACGGCGTTCTGGCCAATGGTGAATCCCATACAGTGCATCACGGTCATTGATGAGTGTCTAAATACTCATCATTTTTGTACTGTTAGAATGCCAAAAACATCTGAAAACACTCAGAAATGCTTCAAAATGATAAAATTATCACAAACAAGTGTTTTATATGTTTTAAATGCAAAAACATCAAAATCTGATGAAAAACGTATTAAGTTTGCATAATTGGCAGTTTTAGTCCCCCAAGTTTGAAAATATGTCAAAAATAGTCCCTGGTAATTCAAAAACTTGCAAAATATCATTTTAGGTCCATAAGATTCAAAAGTTGTCAAAACAAACCCTTTAAAGTTCAAAAATCACAAATTGACAACTTTAGTCCCTAAACTTTGAAAATTGTCAAAAATAGTCCTTGGTTAATTTAAAAAGTGAAAATTATCAACTTTTAACCTTGTTCTATTAATAAATGGCAAAAATGGTCCTTATGATAAACTTTTTGAGAATTTACAATATTGGTCCCTCAAGTTTCCAAATTGGCAGTTTTAGTCCTTTAACATTTCAAAAATGGAAATTAACAACTATGGTCCTTGTTCTATTATCACTTGGCAGGTTTAGTCCTTATGAGAGCTTGGGAAAATGTTCAAGTCCAGTCCCTTAACTTTGGCTAAATTGCACCATTGGTCCTTGTTGTTTAATTAAACCCATCCGGACCCTATTATTCACTAAGCCCAATCCAAACCCAAAACAAATGACCCGGCCCAATTTTTGAACAGAGATAAACCGCGGGTACTGTAGACCCGTCTCCCTCACACCTGTTTCACCAAAACCAGTGGTTTTAACCACTGGTTTTCTCCTTTCCACCTCACTTTCCCACTCAAATACACTCCACCTCCACCTCCACATCAATCCAAGCCCCAATTAATGCAGAAAACCAACTCTTTGAAAAATGGCGCCAAAATCGCCATGTGGCATATCTGATGATCTGGCTCATATCAATGGTTGGATTGTGATGGGATATTTTCAGAGGTCGACAAAGATGACTTGAGGTCAATAAATATCAAGATAGAAGCAACAGAGAAGGCAATCTAGAGTAATTTTTATTTGTTAAATGTCGTTTTAGCTTAATCTTCAAATTCCAGTGTTGTAAAAGCTTCAAGCTTTGTAATTTATGTTTTTAAGTTGAGATAAAACTTTTATAAGCAATCAATTTCAGTTTCAAGCTTTATATCAAGTTTTGCATTTTTCTTATTATTCAAAAATTTCAATATGTTGAAATGATGTTAGAAGTTGTTAATTTGGACTGAGAAGCACATATAAGCTCCTTATAAAGCTTATGCAAGCTTTTAGATACTTTTAAAATCAGTTTATTAGCCAACATCAAAAATTCACAAAAATATCAAATAATTAGCTTAAAAATAAAAAATCATGGTACAAGGTTCATGAATGCTTGGAGCAGGGTATATTTTGGATTGCCTTGGGATTAGTGCTTCATGGGAAGCTTTAGGATGTGTTCTCTGTCCTTGGTTCTCCATTTTCAGTTGAAACTCAATTGTAAGCCTTTTGATCAATTTTTGCATTTATATGTTTTAGTTGTCTAGAAAGTGTAAAATCTGTTTCTTAGTGCTCATTAGTTATAATTAAGTATTCTCAAACCTTAAAACCAGTAGTTTGTTAATTTAAATCAGAAGTTATTAAAAACCTTATGTGGACAGTGAAATATGCATAATCATAAGTCTTGTTTTTGATAAGGTTAGCACTGTTGGATCATGTCCTTTTAGTCTCATATATTGATATTACAAGGTCTGCAACAAGTTCTATGGTCTTAATCATTGATTCTCTTTGTAAAATACCAAAACAGTATTGTTAAGGGTTGTTTGGTTGAATGTGTTTCTCTGTGTATAAGATTGTGCAGACCTTTGTTTGTGCTTGTTTCATGTTTCATATGGTCTAAATAACTCATACAAGTCAAGAAAACAAGTCCTTATTTATTGAAAAGTCAAAATCTTTCTTTTTGGAATCAAATCAGTCCACTGTTGGATATTTGGCAAGGCAAGTTCTTGTTTTATGCTCAAAATCAATAGATTAAGCTTGTGATAACTTTATTTCACCTTAATATATCATCATCAGTTCATAGATTCAAGTTAAAATTCAGTTAAGTCAAACCTTAAGTTTTCTAAAAAAGTCAAACTTGCCCTGTGCACAGTTTTGGTAACCAAGTTCATAAGCTCTTAGAGAGCTTACTAGTTGATATATAACTGTGATTTTTAGCTTTTTGAGAAGCCAACCAAGCTGTCTCAAGGTTCTAAGTGTCATAATTCCTTTTGTAGCTTATTTACTTGGCCTGCTTGAGCTTTTCATTTTGTCCCAAGTAACTCAGCATACACTGAGTTTTACTCAGTGAATTGTCAGGTTTTGTAAAAGCTTCTCAAAAGCTCATTATAGCTTGTCTGGCCATCATCTTTGGTTCTTGTGTAGTAGGCCAGGTCTTTTACAAGTCCCAATAGCTGTTTTATCTTTTAGCTTATTTGTCTAGCTTGTGCAAGTGCTTAAAGGTGCACACCTAATCACTGTTTTGCTTTAATAAGCCAATAAGCTCAAAACCAAATTTAAGCTTCTTCAGTGATCTAGGGTACTGATAATTAGTTAATTTATACTTAATTTAGCATTGCCTAGCTTCTGTTTTCATCAGGTACTCATTTATAGCTTATAGCTTATTTTGGATTGCTTATTATTAAGCAGTTGTACTGCAGCCTTATTTTCCTCCAAATAAGCATATGTTTTTATATTTTTCTTAGACTTAGAATAATATTTTAACATTTTCCTGAATTTTTCAGATTTTTCCATCACTGTTTTCTATTTTTCTTTATTTAAACTAGTTTTTAATCCTTTTTAAATAGCTTTTAATACTAAAAAATTATAAAAAGTCCAAAAAAATGATTTTTCAATTTTCTTAGGTTTAGATAAATATAAATAGCCTAAAAAGTATTTTTCCATAATTTTCTTAGTTTAAAAAGTATTTTTTAGCATTTTAATTAGTTTTAAATAGTTTTAAATTAATAATAAATACATAATAAGTCTTAAAAATATATTTTTAATTTTAAAATAACTTTTATCATATTTTAGATTTTTCCAAGTTATAATTTCATTTTTCTAGGTTAATTTTGTATTTTCTTGTATTTTAGTACATTTTAAATACTTAATAAATAGTTTTTAATTAATAATAATTAAATAAATAGTTGTAAAAATAATTTTCTTTTTCTAATAATTTTCTTTCATTATTAGGATTGTAAAAATATCATTTTCATATTTGTAGCTCTTTTATTTCTTTAAAACTCACTTTTTATTTTATACGTAGACGTAATTTTATTATAAACGTAAGTTTTAAGTTGTAGTTTTTAAACGTTCATCGATTTTAAAAATAGTGATAGCGTTTATTTAATAGATTTTATCTTTTATCTCTTTTTAATTTGCATTTAAGTCGCTGTTATTTGTTAATCTTTTCTTTTAGTATAATTTTCCATCCAAAACCCTACTGATTGCTATCCTTAGTGATCATTCTACCATCTGATTAAGTGTTTTAACACCAATTCATCCTCCGTGGGACTTAACGACCCAGGAATTCCCTATATTCCTCTGATCTTAATTGCATTAGTGTTTGAGCCGTTTTAAGTCTATTTGACTTGACTGTTTAGCACCAATCAAATTTTGGCGCCGCTGCCGGGGAGGCTGTAAGCGTGTTTCTAGCATTATCAGACCCGTACTTACACATATACCACAGTTTGTAAAAAGTTTTCTGTAAAGTTAATATAAACCAAAAAAAGTTCATTAACGCTTTTCCTAAAGTGTTAAAAACCCAAAAACAATATAAAACAACAAAACAATCGTAACGTTTTCTGTATTGTGTTTCTTTTAAGGTGATTCTTAAAGAGATACGATCTGGTTAAACAGGACGATTTCAAAAATATTTCCCAAAAGTTTTTGAACCCCATCAGCACAAATCATACCTACGTCTTTTCAGTGGTACTTAATTGAATACATAAAAATCAACCACCGCAAATCAAGGCAGTGCACTACCTAACTGGGGGTGCGACCATTAATAAGTTCCCGAACATCAGATTTAAAACTTGCCTTTGTGTCACTTGTGATTTGGTGTACCTTTTTGAAAGAAGCCATTTCATTTGGGATTATTGGTTAAGTTCACTTGTGTTTTGCCTCATTTGTTTTGGAAATTGATTTTTATACTTAGTGCATGCGCACTCGTTCTTCCAGTTCTACAAGTCCACTTTCCGAACTTGGAAACATTCCTCGTAAACGTAGAGGACGTTCAGCTCCTTCAGCCGTGACTGAGGAACGTCTACCACCACCACCACCTGTCGAAATGGCAGAAGACAAACCTATGAATGAGCTTCTCCAAGCACCCATTGAGGGTTACGGAGATGCCATTGTTGTCCCAGCCATTGTGGCTGATACCTTCGAGCTCAAGACCGGGTTGCTTAATCTAGTAACCCAAAGCCAATTCTATGGTTTTGAGCGGGATGATCCTCATGCACACATTCGATGGTTTAACAAGATAGCATCAACCATCAAGTACAAGAATGTCCCATCCGAAGCTATCAAGCTTCTTCTGTTCCCATTTTCTCTAGAGGGACAAGCCCGGAATTGGCTTGAGAAACAACCCCCTCGTTCTATAGAGACATGGGAAGATCTAGTTACCAAGTTTGTGAACGAGTTCTATCCTCCATCCCGAACCACAAGTCTTAAGAATGAGATAATGAAATTTTCTCAGAGATTTGATGAATCATTCGGGGAGGCATGGGATCGTTACAAAGAATTGCTCCGCAAGTGTCCACATCATGGTTTTACCGAGTTAATGCAAATGGATACTTTCTATAATGGTCTTAGACCAGCTGATCAAGACTCTCTGAATGCCTCCGCGGGAGGTAATTTCCTTAGCAAAACCACCAAAGAAGCCTTACAAATAATTGAAAACAAGTCCCAGGTCCGTTCTTTCCGCACTAAGACATATCAGAATCAGTCTAATGCCGGACCTTCTACTTCATCTCCTGTGAGTACATCTAGCACCGATTCTAAGATTGATAAACTCACAGATGCTGTTCAGGCTTTGGTTCTTGCTAACCAAAAGAAAGTCACATTCACTCAAACACCAACACATGGTGAAGTGAAGAAAGTTGAAGTTTGTGTCACTTGTGGTGGTCCTCATGCATACTACAACTGTACTGCCACTGATGGTAGTCCGTTTGAAGCAAATGCTATAGCCGGTACTTCAAATCAAGGAGGTAATCAATACCGTCCTCAGAATGAACCAAACTACCGTGCTAGCAATTATCAGGCACCACCCGGTTTTAACCAGAATCCTAACCGGAATCAGAATCAACCTAGAATGAACCAAGGTTATCAAAACCAAGGTAATTTCTATCCTGGACCCAATCAAGGTTTCCAACAACAAGGGAACCTTCATCAAAACAATTTCAATCGTGGGAATCAATTTCATGGGAATGTGAATCCTAATCAAGGGAATTTTCAACAACAAGGTCATAATCAAAACATCCGACCTCAAAATTTCCCTCCTAATCCACCTCCCATCATTACTCCTCCAGGACCATCATCTGATGAGTTACTGAAGCAGTTTATGAAATCCCAAGATGAGATGAACAGATTGTTGGTCAGTCAGATCGCTGATCTCAAGAAGTCTTTAAATGATCGACCCTCGAGCTCAGGTACTTTACCGAGCAACACGATCGCTAACCCGAGGGGCGATGCTAAGGCGATCACGACCAGAAGTGGTGTTTCATACAATGGACCCGCTGTTCCTACTACCTCTTCTTCTTCTCTTCCAAAGGTAGTGGAAAGTGAACCTCTGACTCACAATGGACCTACGACTCCAATGCCCCCTCCTCCTGTGGCAATGAGTCAAGTTACCAAGGAAACAACGGACAAAGTGCATTATTCAAGTCCAAGTAATACCGCACAAGTCCCACCTTTGGTAGTCCAACCTCAAGTTGTCCAGAAACCCAAGTCTAATCCAGGAGTTGTTTTTGAACCACCTGTTGCTCCCATTGAAAATATCAAATCCAAATCTTCTATTCCATATCCATCACGTTTGAATGAGCAAAAGCTCCGTGAAAAAGCTAGTCATCAAATGGATAAATTTTTCCAAATTTTCCAAGAGTTACATTTTGACATAAGCTTTGCGGATGCTATCATGCTGATGCCCAAGTTTGCATCAACTCTCAAACACATGTTAAGCAATAAGGAAAAGCTGTTTGAAATGGCAAAGACTCCTCTTAACGAGAACTGCTCTGCGGTTATTCTGAAAAAGCTTCCAGAAAAGCTTGGAGATCCTGGGAAATTTCTCTTACCTTGTGTATTCCCAGGAATGGTTGAATGCTTTGCCCTAGCAGATCTTGGTGCAAGCATAAACCTGATGCCATATTCAGTATGGAAGAAACTTTCTCTTCCGGAACTCACTCCTACATGCATGACTCTCGAGCTTGCAGATCGTACAATATCCCGTCCTCTTGGCATTGCCGAGGACGTATTTGTGAAAGTAGGAAAGTTCCATTTCCCAGCTGACTTCGTGGTTGTTGATTTTGATGCCGATCATCGGGTTCCTCTCATTGTTGGTCGAGGATTCCTGAGAACGGGCCGTGCTCTCATAGATGTATTTGAGCAAGAAATCACATTACGTGTTGGAAATGAAGCTGTCACTTTTAACCTTGATCAGACTTCGAGGTACTCTGCAAATTATGATTCTGAATCGGTTAACCGAATAGATATCATTGATGTTGCTTCTGAAGAGTACTCGCAAGAAGTTCTTGGTTATGATCATAATTCTTCGAGTGATAATCTCACTCATTCATCTCAACCTATCATCGCCAATTCTACTCCTTCTATCACCCCATTTGAGGAAAGTGACTTCATCTTAGAAGAGATTGAAGCCTACTTATCCAATGATTCTGTACCATGGGAAATTGATCACGCTCCAATTGACATTGAGGGAGACATACTTCTCATTGAGAAGTTGCTTAATGATGATCCATCATCCATCCCTCACTTTAGTGATTCAATTCCTGATGAGATTAATCAAAATAAGATTAATCTGGAGGGAGATATTCTTCTTGAGAAATTGTTAAATCATGACATTTCTTCTCCTCTCCCTTCCATCAAACTTCATAACAAGGAAGTCAATTCAGTTGAGAAAACTGAAGAATTTCCTGAGGTTGAGCTTAAGGACTTACCACCTCATCTCGAGTATGCATTTCTTGAAGGTGATGATAAATTACCGGTCATTATTGCTAGAGATTTGAGTAAAGATGAAAAAGCTGCTCTCATAAAAATCTTGAAGTCACACAAGCAAGCAATTGCTTGGAAACTCTCCGACATCAAAGGTATAAATCCTGAGTTTTGTACTCACAAAATCTTGATGGAGGATGACTTTAAGCCAGCAGTTCAACATCAGAGACGTGTGAATCCAAAAATCCATGATGTTATCAAACAGGAGGTTATCAAACTTCTTGATGCAGGATTGATTTACCCGATCTCAGATAGTCCTTGGGTTAGCCCAATTCATTGTGTCCCGAAAAAGGGTGGCATAACTGTTGTCACAAATGAAGATAACGAGTTAATCCCAACTCGATTGGTTACGGGATGGCGTGTTTGCATTGACTATCGTAAGTTGAATGACGCCACTCGTAAAGACCATTTTCCTCTGCCCTTTATGGACCAAATGCTTGAGAGATTAGCAGGGAATGAATACTATTGTTTCCTTGATGGTTTCTCGGGGTACTTTCAGATTCCCATTGATCCAAAGGATCAAGATAAAACCACATTCACCTGTCCATACGGAACTTTTGCCTATAGACGTATGCCTTTTGGCTTATGTAATGCTCCTGGCACGTTCCAAAGATGTATGATGGCCATTTTCCACGACATGATCGGGGAAACAATGGAGGTGTTTATGGATGACTTCTCGGTCATTGGGGATTCGTTTCAAACTTGTCTCTCCCATTTAGATAAAATGCTTCAAAGGTGTGAAGACACCAATCTCTGTCTAAACTGGGAGAAAAGTCACTTTATGGTCAAAGAAGGCATAGTCCTTGGCCATAAGATTTCAAAGAACGGGATTGAGGTAGATAGAGCAAAAGTCGATGTTATTGCTAAATTACCTCATCCTACTACCGTCAAAGGTATTAGGAGTTTTTTAGGTCATGCCGGTTTCTATCGTAGATTCATTCAAGATTTTTCCAAAATCGCCCGGCCAATGACCCATCTTCTTGAAAAGGATGCTCCTTTTATCTTTTCACCCGAGTGCATCGTAGCTTTTGAAACATTGAAGAAAAAGCTTACTGAAGCACCCATTCTCGTTGCTCCCGACTGGGATTTACCTTTTGAGCTTATGTGCGATGCAAGTGATTTTGCTATCGGCGCAGTCTTAGGGCAACGAAGAAATAAGCATTTTCAGCCAATTCACTACGCAAGTAAGACTATGACTGAAGCTCAAACTCATTACACCACCACAGAAAAAGAGCTATTAGCCGTGGTGTATGCTTTTGAAAAGTTTCGGCCGTACTTAATCTTGACCAAATGTGTAGTGTATACGGATCACTCGGCTCTTAAATACCTCTTTGCAAAACAAGATGCAAAGCCGAGATTGCTTCGTTGGGTTCTCCTCCTCCAAGAATTTGATATCATCATACGTGATAAAAAAGGAGCTGAGAACCTGGCTGCTGATCATCTATCCAGATTAGAAAACCCTCACCAAGATGTTTTCGAGAAAAAGGATATAAATGAAACATTTCCTCTCGAGACACTCAATGCGGTTTCTTTTCGTGGAAACTCTTCTACCCCATGGTTTGCGGACTTTGCAAATTACCATGCGGGTAACTTCATCGTGAAAGGGATGTCAACCCAGCAGAAGAATAAATTCTTCAAGGATGTTAAACACTATTTCTGGGACGACCCTTTCTTATTCAAAATCTGTGCGGATCAAGTCATCCGACGGTGTGTTTATGGACAAGAAGCTCTTGACATTCTCAAAGCTTGCCATGCTGGACCCACCGGGGGCCATCATAGTCCAAACTACACCGCGAAAAAGGTGTTTGATTCCGGGTTTTATTGGCCCACAATCTATAAAGATGCCCACGATTATGTCAAAACTTGTGATGCTTGTCAGCGTCATGGAAACATATCTCAAAGGAATGAAATGCCACAAAATGCCATTCAAGTTTGTGAGATATTTGACATCTGGGGTATTGATTTTATGGGGCCGTTTCCATCTTCTCGTGGTAACAAGTACATACTCGTGGCTGTTGACTATTTGTCAAAATGGGTTGAAGCAAAAGCTTTACCCACAAATGATGCCCGAGTAGTTGTGAAATTTTTAAAAGCTCTCTTTGCCAGATTTGGAACTCCTCGTGCAATAATCAGTGATCGTGGTACACATTTTTGTAATGACCAATTTGAAAGAGTCATGCAAAAGTATGGTGTTACCCACCGTCTATCTACTGCATACCACCCCCAAACAAGTGGGCAGGTGGAAGTTTCAAATCGTGGTATTAAAAGAATACTTGAAAGGACAGTAGGTGAAAATCGTGCATCCTGGTCGGATAAACTGGATGACGCACTCTGGGCTTTTCGTACAGCTTACAAAACACCAATTGGGTGTACTCCATATAAGCTAGTGTATGGAAAAGCATGTCATCTTCCGATTGAACTAGAGCACAAGGCTTACTGGGCCTTAAAGCATGCAAACTTCGATATACAGACAGCCGGTGATCATAGAAAAGTTCAAATGAATGAACTAAATGAACTTCGTGATCAAGCTTATGAGAACTCTTTGATCTACAAGCAAAAGACAAAGAAGATTCATGACTCCAAGATCAAGAACCGCGTCTTTAACGTTGGTGATCGAGTCCTTCTTTTCAACTCTAGATTAAAGATTTTCTCGGGAAAGCTTAAGTCCCGCTGGTCTGGTCCATTTACCATTGCTAAGGTTTATCCTTATGGTACCATTGAGTTATCTCAGCCTGATGGTCCTAATTTTAAAGTGAATGGTCATCGAGTTAAGCATTACTTTGGAGAGGACATTCCCCCTGTGGTTGTCCCGGATCTACAAACATTCCCCATGAACCAATGAATGCGGGGATCGAGTCAAGCTAGTGACTCGGGAATCAAAAACATTAGCACACACAATATGGGTTTTCACCCATGTTTCTGTTTTCTTATCCTCTTTCTATCACCCTAGTGTGGGGGAGTTTACCCACACTGTTGTATATTCTCAAAATTTCTAAAAAAAAAAAAAAAAAAAAAAAAAAAAAAAAAAAAAAAAAAATTGTGTACATATCAAAAACAAAATAATGGCCGTAATATTTCCCTTTTATGTTCTATGTTTCGGCATAACCGCCGGTACTTTGAATATTGAGGGCAATATTCATTTCTAAGTGTGGGGGGGAATTCTCACGAATTTCATGTAATTATTTCACCCAATTCCCCCGTTTTTGGCCAAAATTTTTTTTGGAGTAAGTGTTTCTCACTTACTCAGCAAATGGTAATCAGTCCACCATGTCTAACCCACATAAGGATTGGCTAATCCAGGAGCAAACGGCTCTTGGTAAAGATATCTCAAATCCGTTTATGGCTTGCAATTTGCCTAAAATTGTATGGTGTTCAACTCACCATATCTTTAAACTAGTGAAAAGTTGGCTAGCCCGCAAGATTATGGCTTGTGGTAAAGGCAGTTGAAAATCCATAATTGGTAATCGGCTCACCAAAGATAATATTGATAATTTATCTAAGAGTTGGCTAGTCCAGAAGGGTACGGCTTCTGGTAAAGACAAAATCAAATCCGTTGAAAGCTTATGATTTGCTCAAAATCATTTGGTTATCGTTGTACCAAAGTTCTTACTTGAACTGAAACAATTGGCTACTCCAGAAGTAATGGCTTTTGGTAAAGAGATTAAAATCCATTATGTTTTCTCAAATCATTGCTAGGGACTAGCAATATCTTAGTGTGGGGGATTGATGAGTGTCTAAATACTCATCATTTTTGTACTGTTAGAATGCCAAAAACATCTGAAAACACTCAGAAATGCTTCAAAATGATAAAATTATCACAAACAAGTGTTTTATATGTTTTAAATGCAAAAACATCAAAATCTGATGAAAAACGTATTAAGTTTGCATAATTGGCAGTTTTAGTCCCCCAAGTTTGAAAATATGTCAAAAATAGTCCCTGGTAATTCAAAAACTTGCAAAATATCATTTTAGGTCCATAAGATTCAAAAGTTGTCAAAACAAACCCTTTAAAGTTCAAAAATCACAAATTGACAACTTTAGTCCCTGAACTTTGAAAATTGTCAAAAATAGTCCTTGGTTAATTTAAAAAGTGAAAATTATCAACTTTTAACCTTGTTCTATTAATAAATGGCAAAAATGGTCCTTATGATAAACTTTTTGAGAATTTACAATATTGGTCCCTCAAGTTTCCAAATTGGCAGTTTTAGTCCTTTAACATTTCAAAAATGGAAATTAACAACTATGGTCCTTGTTCTATTATCACTTGGCAGGTTTAGTCCTTATGAGAGCTTGGGAAAATGTTCAAGTCCAGTCCCTTAACTTTGGCTAAATTGCACCATTGGTCCTTGTTGTTTAATTAAACCCATCCGGACCCTATTATTCACTAAGCCCAATCCAAACCCAAAACAAATGACCCGGCCCAATTTTTGAACAGAGATAAACCGCGGGTACTGTAGACCCGTCTCCCTCACACCTGTTTCACCAAAACCAGTGGTTTTAACCACTGGTTTTCTCCTTTCCACCTCACTTTCCCACTCAAATACACTCCACCTCCACCTCCACATCAATCCAAGCCCCAATTAATGCAGAAAACCAACTCTTTGAAAAATGGCGCCAAAATCGCCATGTGGCATATCTGATGATCTGGCTCATATCAATGGTTGGATTGTGATGGGATATTTTCAGAGGTCGACAAAGATGACTTGAGGTCAATAAATATCAAGATAGAAGCAACAGAGAAGGCAATCTAGAGTAATTTTTATTTGTTAAATGTCGTTTTAGCTTAATCTTCAAATTCCAGTGTTGTAAAAGCTTCAAGCTTTGTAATTTATGTTTTTAAGTTGAGATAAAACTTTTATAAGCAATCAATTTCAGTTTCAAGCTTTATATCAAGTTTTGCATTTTTCTTATTATTCAAAAATTTCAATATGTTGAAATGATGTTAGAAGTTGTTAATTTGGACTGAGAAGCACATATAAGCTCCTTATAAAGCTTATGCAAGCTTTTAGATACTTTTAAAATCAGTTTATTAGCCAACATCAAAAATTCACAAAAATATCAAATAATTAGCTTAAAAATAAAAAATCATGGTACAAGGTTCATGAATGCTTGGAGCAGGGTATATTTTGGATTGCCTTGGGATTAGTGCTTCATGGGAAGCTTTAGGATGTGTTCTCTGTCCTTGGTTCTCCATTTTCAGTTGAAACTCACTTGTAAGCCTTTTGATCAATTTTTGCATTTATATGTTTTAGTTGTCTAGAAAGTGTAAAATCTGTTTCTTAGTGCTCATTAGTTATAATTAAGTATTCTCAAACCTTAAAACCAGTAGTTTGTTAATTTAAATCAGAAGTTATTAAAAACCTTATGTGGACAGTGAAATATGCATAATCATAAGTCTTGTTTTTGATAAGGTTAGCACTGTTGGATCATGTCCTTTTAGTCTCATATATTGATATTACAAGGTCTGCAACAAGTTCTATGGTCTTAATCATTGATTCTCTTTGTAAAATACCAAAACAGTATTGTTAAGGGTTGTTTGGTTGAATGTGTTTCTCTGTGTATAAGATTGTGCAGACCTTTGTTTGTGCTTGTTTCATGTTTCATATGGTCTAAATAACTCATACAAGTCAAGAAAACAAGTCCTTATTTATTGAAAAGTCAAAATCTTTCTTTTTGGAATCAAATCAGTCCACTGTTGGATATTTGGCAAGGCAAGTTCTTGTTTTATGCTCAAAATCAATAGATTAAGCTTGTGATAACTTTATTTCACCTTAATATATCATCATCAGTTCATAGATTCAAGTTAAAATTCAGTTAAGTCAAACCTTAAGTTTTCTAAAAAAGTCAAACTTGCCCTGTGCACAGTTTTGGTAACCAAGTTCATAAGCTCTTAGAGAGCTTACTAGTTGATATATAACTGTGATTTTTAGCTTTTTGAGAAGCCAACCAAGCTGTCTCAAGGTTCTAAGTGTCATAATTCCTTTTGTAGCTTATTTACTTGGCCTGCTTGAGCTTTTCATTTTGTCCCAAGTAACTCAGCATACACTGAGTTTTACTCAGTGAATTGTCAGGTTTTGTAAAAGCTTCTCAAAAGCTCATTATAGCTTGTCTGGCCATCATCTTTGGTTCTTGTGTAGTAGGCCAGGTCTTTTACAAGTCCCAATAGCTGTTTTATCTTTTAGCTTATTTGTCTAGCTTGTGCAAGTGCTTAAAGGTGCACACCTAATCACTGTTTTGCTTTAATAAGCCAATAAGCTCAAAACCAAATTTAAGCTTCTTCAGTGATCTAGGGTACTGATAATTAGTTAATTTATACTTAATTTAGCATTGCCTAGCTTCTGTTTTCATCAGGTACTCATTTATAGCTTATAGCTTATTTTGGATTGCTTATTATTAAGCAGTTGTACTGCAGCCTTATTTTCCTCCAAATAAGCATATGTTTTTATATTTTTCTTAGACTTAGAATAATATTTTAACATTTTCCTGAATTTTTCAGATTTTTCCATCACTGTTTTCTATTTTTCTTTATTTAAACTAGTTTTTAATCCTTTTTAAATAGCTTTTAATACTAAAAAATTATAAAAAGTCCAAAAAAATGATTTTTCAATTTTCTTAGGTTTAGATAAATATAAATAGCCTAAAAAGTATTTTTCCATAATTTTCTTAGTTTAAAAAGTATTTTTTAGCATTTTAATTAGTTTTAAATAGTTTTAAATTAATAATAAATACATAATAAGTCTTAAAAATATATTTTTAATTTTAAAATAACTTTTATCATATTTTAGATTTTTCCAAGTTATAATTTCATTTTTCTAGGTTAATTTTGTATTTTCTTGTATTTTAGTACATTTTAAATACTTAATAAATAGTTTTTAATTAATAATAATTAAATAAATAGTTGTAAAAATAATTTTCTTTTTCTAATAATTTTCTTTCATTATTAGGATTGTAAAAATATCATTTTCATATTTGTAGCTCTTTTATTTCTTTAAAACTCACTTTTTATTTTATACGTAGACGTAATTTTATTATAAACGTAAGTTTTAAGTTGTAGTTTTTAAACGTTCATCGATTTTAAAAATAGTGATAGCGTTTATTTAATAGATTTTATCTTTTATCTCTTTTTAATTTGCATTTAAGTCGCTGTTATTTGTTAATCTTTTCTTTTAGTATAATTTTCCATCCAAAACCCTACTGATTGCTATCCTTAGTGATCATTCTACCATCTGATTAAGTGTTTTAACACCAATTCATCCTCCGTGGGACTTAACGACCCAGGAATTCCCTATATTCCTCTGATCTTAATTGCATTAGTGTTTGAGCCGTTTTAAGTCTATTTGACTTGACTGTTTAGCACCAATCAGTCATACTCTGCCACATTGTTGGAGAACATGTGGTTAGCTCTTTCCTCGATGGCTATGCAGTTAGAGTATATGGCTGCCGGGAATGGAAGTGTCAGAGATGTAGCGTATTTCCTTGAACCATCGCCACCGTGTAGAAGAAATTCCAGGTCTTTGTTGAAGAAATATCGGAATGGAATCCTAGGCTGATCTGGTTGGCCAATTGTTGGTAGAGGTTTTGACCAGTCGGTGTAATATGGAGGGTTGTCCCGTTTGGTGAAGTCGATGTTTGCTTCTGGGTTGAGCCAATCCATGTTGTTAGACATGGCTCATGCTATATTATCGAGGTGATACTCAACTTCAATAGCACTTTCCGAGCTGTCTTTGAGAAGTTGAAATGCTTCATTCTTGATTCGCTTCAACTCGGATTTCGTCATCTTCTTCACACGGAATTTTTCTTGCAGTAATTTCGCATGCTCCAATGTACTACATTTTGGAACCGCTTGACCTTCAGCTGGGTAAGGAGTGGAATCAACAAGCTTCGAGAACCATTCAAATTCAGTATCATCCTCGTCTAGCCATGATAAGACGTCAGTCATAGGCGCCTTCTTCTTCTTCTTCTTTGGCCTAGAGGAGGATTCTGGTTTCTTGGCTGTGTCAGGAGAGATGGGTTGTTGTTGGGGCTCAGAGACTTCTTCATCGTCACCACCCGTATACTCAAAGTGATCACCGGTTTTCTGAGTTTGGGGTGGTAACTCAGAATCTTGAGGTTGTAGAAGAACGAAGAGGAGACCTTTGTTGAGCTGGAGTCCGTTGGGGTGGAGGTTGCATAGAAGATGATTCACCAGACTTCTTCGGGCGTTTGGGCTCGTTATCCTTATCCTGATCTTTGTCTTCGTCGTCTCTTGAACGTTTAGGCCTTACAGCTTCATCTCTGTATGCTGACCTGAGTTGGTATTCCAGCAATGCTTCAAACAATTTAGCTTCGTGGGAGGCAAACGTTGCAGAGCGTTTCGACATTTGAGCTACTAGCCGGTTCACCAATTCATCATATGAGAAGATTGTGGGTTCAACTGGATTGATGTTCACATTCATTGGAGTTGATTTCATGGTTTGCTTGGCCAGATGTAGGAGATTCGGATAAAGTTGTCTGGTATACATCTCCTTTGTCAGTTTAGGAACGACGTCAAGAAGGAACTTGTGAGTGTATCCTTTGATCATCTCATCCATTTTCCCTTGAAGATCATCTTTCATGAGCTTCTGGACATACTCCCTTTCAACTTGCATCTTGTCGTTCTCATCATGAAGATACTGAATCTGATCAGCTTAGAAATTCATCTTCTTGTAGAGCACATATTTCTTTTTGACCTGTTTGACAACTTTAACGATTCGTGTCTTAGCTTGAGAAATCCAAGAGGCAGTTGGCTTCTTCACTGATCTGGATGTGGATCTTGTTGTTCTTTTTGATGGTGGTGGTGAGGAGTGAGAAGATGAGTTTGATGATGATGAGATGTGAGGAGACTCCGGGTCCTTTGGTGATTCAGAAGTTTTCTCCTTAGAACGTACGGGACTGTCAAGAAGAAACTTTTCATAATCAACATCTTCATCATTTCCAGACTTAGCTTCTTCATCAGCTTTATCTTTCTCAGACTTCTCAGTATCTGGTTCCTCAATGTCAAACTTAATAGACTCCTCATGTTGCTTGTCACAATTCTCAATTTCCGGTCAATTCTCAAACTCAATATTCTTCATATTAGTTCATGCATGGTTTTGCCTTTCACGTTAAACGCATAAATTCTTATTAAATAAACACTATCGCATAATTAATTATTTTGAACATTTGATCCGACGCTTCCAAAAATTATCCCGATATATTTTTATATTCATATTAAGATTATAAAAATACATTTCTTACAAAAATTTAGTGAAATAATAATTATCGTGTAGTTTTTATGAAAACCGTCGTAATTATATCATATGAGTTTGCATGCATGACATTGTTTCATGACTTACATTAGAGCATATCATTCATTATAGGTCGCGGTTAGACTGTTGCGTCTCATTTCTGTGCATCCACTTTGTCATCATAACTATTGCAACAGGTGAGTTCGTAGCCCCACTTTTACGTGTTTAATTGTTTTCTAAACTCTTCGGGGGAGATACATGCTCAACTACTTGCTTTTACTTTACATTTATATGAACTTAAATATCTTTTGTTTCACTCTATGTGCGCGTAAGTAGATTATGCCCAAACTAAATTAATCACTATGTTATGAACGCTATTAGTTGAAAAACTTTCCTTGATTTTGAACCCTTCGACATGTATATTTGAGCTCTTTTAAATTGATTTGGATCCTTTAACATATAAGTGAACACTGTGGACTTGATATGAACCTTTTGACATATAGTTAAACTCTTTTAACTTGTACAAGGACTCTTTTGATATATTTTTGAACTTGTTTGACGTGATTTTGAACGCTTTGACTATCTTGAACCTTTTGATATTATTCGAGCTCTTTGACTGTTCTGAACTTTTGAACTCGACTTATATCTTTGAACTTAATTATGAACTTTTGAACAGAACTCTTGAACTTAAATACAAACTTATGACTTGTTTGAACTTATTGAACTGGACGTGTTATGACCTTGACCTAAAGTCTCCTATGATCGGAGCATCACTATAAAGTCTCCTATGATCGGAGCATCACTATAAAGTCTCCTATGATCGGAGCATCACTATAAAGTCTCGCCTTATTGGTGGAGCGTTCTCAATAATTCTCGCCTTATCGGTGGAGTGTGCAAAGTCTCCCCATGGTTCGGAGCGGAACGTCTCACTATGTTACGGAGCGTTCTTGACCCAAAGTCTCCCCTGTTCGGAGCAGAACATCTCACTATGTTACGGAGAGTTCTTGACCCAAAGTCTCCCCTGTTCAGAGCAGAACGTCTCACTATGTTACGGAGCGTTCTTGACCCAAAGTCTCCCCTGTTCGGAGCAGTGCAAATTCTCCCATGTTCGGAGTGTTCTTAATTGTATATAATAGTTGTATGATGTACTGTTCGTACATTCGCATTGTTAGTCTCCTATTAGTAGGTAGTATGGATAGCGCTATTAGAGGTCGGCCAACCTCTCGTCCACTATGTTACGGGACGCATATTATTTATTCTAGGGGCTTTGCCTGGCATACATTATTATATACGTGGTGCAATATTGTGAATTATTATGGTAACTTATACTCGACTATTAGACACACTATATTTTGTGCAATGGGTTGTGAACACACAGGTTGCAAGTTTTGTATGGGCGGAACTTGGAACTGAGTGGATTCACAATGCCTTTGCTTTGTGACCTCATTTGACAACGTGTGCATGAACATAAACTAGACATATTTTGGCAGTGGGTTGTGAACACACAGGTTGCAAGTTTTGTATGGGCGGAACTTGGAACTGAGTGGATTTACAATGCCTTTGCTTTGTGGACTATTCTAAATGACCAAAAACTTTGCCTTTGTTACATGAACGTTCTTTAAAAGCTTTACTTGTTAAGCAAACTCTATGAACTCACTCAACCATTGTGTTGACACTTTTAGCATGTTTTATCTCAGGTATCTAAGGCATTCACTTCATGGCATGCATGTGGACTTATCATAGAGTCGCGGTGTCGACGCGTCTCACTTATATTTTATGCACTTAACTATCGTTTGGTTGCAACAAACTTATTTTGGTATCTTGGAAATCTATTGGGACCTATGTTTTGTAAACTCTGATTATTTTACTGAATCAAATGATATTTTCAAAACGACACTTTAGGTCGTTCGATATAACTGTGATTGTGATGTTATGACAGTCAAACCCCCAGGAATTCCATTCCGCTGCAAAACAGGTAATTTGGGGGTGTGATAGATTGGCATCAGAGCATCGGTTATAGAGAACTAGGTTGCATCATTGACCCTAGACTATAACTGCATCATCATAGCATCTCATCATATCATCATAAGTGCATACTCCTTATACATGCGAACTTATGACTCAACACCAAACATCATATGAGACAATTAGTTCAAGCATTGCATAGTTACTCCTAAATTATACATAGCCTGATCACCTATGTCCAATTCAGGAAGAATCATGCAATGAAGGGAGTAGTAGTCTCATATGTGTAAGCAATTCCGTAATCGAGCCAAATTTTCAAAAGATTTTCTTCAAACCACTTGTTTCCAGTTTGATCCGAGCGACAGTTCTTGTTTGATGAGTTGCAAAGATCAAGCTAGAAACAAGTTGTTGCTCAAACCGATTTAGCCTAATCTCATGACAGTTCTTGTTTGATGAGTTGTGAGATTAAGTAAAAATCGGTTACTTAAAAATCTTTTGAGGGTTTCGCTCGAGAATGGGAAAGCCTGCCTCATCAAGCCTAGTCATAAGAGAGCATGTATTTAGGACGGGGAATGGTCACAATAGCATGAGACCGTACCTAGTTGGAAGAGGAACCCATATGCATGAGCATTGACATAATCATTTAGACCATACATGAGCATAAACTTTTAGAACCCTTGTCGAGATTCCGACTATTGTATCATTAATCAAATCACGAGGACGTGATTCCGCTAACATGGGAAGAATGTCACAATTCTCAATTTCCGGTCAATTCTCAAACTCAATATTCATCATATTAGTTCATGCATGGTTTTGCCTTTCACGTTAAACGCATAAATTCTTATTAAATAAACACTATCGCATAATTAATTATTTTGAACATTTGATCCGACGCTTCCAAAAATTATCTCGATATATTTTTATATTCATATTAAGATTATAAAAATAATATTATGAGTTTACCCAGTGTTTTAAATTTATTTTGTATATAAATTGTTATATTTATATAATTACGACGGTTTTCGTAAAAAGTACACGATAATTATTATTTCACTAAATTTTTGTAAGAAATGTATTTTTATAATTTTTACGACTTCGATATATTTTAATTTGTTCCGTTAAAATTTATTTCTAGCTAACGCTACCTCAAATATCTATTTTAGCTTACAACTTGTCAACTATACATATACATTTATGCATTTACTTTAACAAACTCATCACCTCCATTTTATTTTCATCTTGTCGACCAAAATGGGATGACACAACATGTTATCAATTTGATATTTGATACTTCCATGTACACCTAAGCAATATACAAGATATTAACTTACATCAATTATTATCATAAACTAAAAACACATAGTTCTACACATAGCAAAGGTGAAGTAAAAGAAATTCTCTCCCATTCTACCTCTAAAATTCGGCCAAGAGCAAGAAGGAAGATAGAAACATTTATTTTTCAAGAGCAAGTGATCATCTAAACCTTAGAATACTTCTATTTAGGTTTTGAAATAAAAACCTATGGTAATTAGGAAAAACCCTTGTTCTTTAAACCTCATCACTTCACTAGTAAGCATTTCATGATTATTTTTAATCTTTCATATTCATACTTTGGTCATTTTATCATGCTTGAAAAAAACATACAAGTTATATGATGTCTATACCACTTTAATTATTTTTTAAGTGCTATAAATTAATATATGTCATCCTATAAATAATCCCTTGAAACATATCACTTTTGATGATGTCTAGGAACCCATGACACCCTAAGAAGGTGTATGGTAGGATTAGAATAGCTTCGGAGTTGTTTAGAATTGGTTAGAATAGGTTTGACGCGAGAAAAACTCATTTCGACAAGTTTTATACAGGGTCTGTCCATATTTTGAAAATCTGGAAAATCCGACAGTTTGTAAAATATTTTGGGCTAGATATTTAGAAAATACACTTTAAAACGAAAACGTGGCCGCTTGAACGGATTAAAACGGAGCTATAACGAAGAAGTTATGCTATTTTCAAGTTTGACGACGAAAGATATTTGGTTCAGAAAATTCAGCATGTAATATCGACTTTTTACGAGTCAAAAATGAGTCTTAAGCGTTATAAATTGTGTCGACTTATCAAAAATATATTAGTATATATTATCACGATTCCGAGGACATATAAAACGTAGAAAACGGACTTGTAACGATTAAATTACACGCGATTTAACAAAGTCGCCGTAACTTTATTATATAAGCAACATTAATATATTTTCTATTAAGCATAAACTACGGCAACGAGGGACCATGTTGAGGGTCGTTTTTAACAATGACGGATTAATTTTTATAAAAAGATGTCTTCTAGTAAAAGTAAGTTTGCCTAGTCTATTTTTCAAAATGTTCAACCGTTTGTCAAACGGAGTTGTAACGAGTAAGATACGGTTACTTAAACTTTGCCGAAAACCATCCTTAAACAATATTTTGGATACAAGTACCCTACTTTACCTATGTTTTTCTCCATGATCGAGACCTCTACGATAAAAACTTAAATACTAAAACTTTGAGATAATGATACAAGCTTCCCAAAACCGTTGAGTTCGTTTCCTAACACTCGACGTGCACTACTTTACGACTAGCTTTTCGAGGCCGTTTTAGTCACTTTCATGAAATTTTCAACGACATTATTTTACGACGAAAAGTTATAATTTCTTAATAAATCACTAAATGATTATCGTAGGATATCATTTCGACGTAAGTACTTGTAAAGTATTTTGTAACTTGACAAGAGGTCATAAACATATATTTCAACGATAAACATTATTTTCAAATGTACAAGTGGTATGGATATCATATGAGTTTGCATGCATGACATTGTTTCATGACTTACATTAGAGCATATCATTCATTATAGGTCGCGGTTAGACTGTTGCGTCTCATTTCTGTGCATCCACTTTGTCATCATAACTATTGCAACAAGTGAGTTCGTAGCCCCACTTTTACGTGTTTAATTGTTCTCTAAACTCTTCGTGGGAGATACATGCTCAACTACTTGCTTTTACTTTACATTTATATGAAGTTAAATACAAACTTATGACTTGTTTGAACTTATTGAACTGGACGTGTTATGACCTTGACCTAAAGTCTCCTATGATCGGAGCATCACTATAAAGTCTCCTATGATCGGAGCATCACTATAAAGTCTCCTATGATCGGAGCATCACTATAAAGTCTCGCCTTATTGGTGGAGCGTTCTCAATAATTCTCGCCTTATCGGTGGAGTGTGCAAAGTCTCCCCATGGTTCGGAGCAGAACGTCTCACTATGTTACGGAGCGTTCTTGACCCAAAGTCTCCCCTGTTCGGAGTAGAACGTCTCACTATGTTACGGAGCATTCTTGACCCAAAGTCTCCCCTGTTCGGAGCAGAACGTCTCACTATGTTATGGAGCGTTCTTGACCCAAAGTCTCCCCTGTTCGGAGCAGTGCAAATTCTCCCATGTTCGGAGTGTTCTTAATTGTATATAATAGTTGTATGATGTACTGTTCGTACATTCGCATTGTTAGTCTCCTATTAGTAGGTAGTATGGATAGCGCTATTAGAGGTCGGCCAACCTCTCGTCCACTATGTTACGGGACGCATATTATTTATTCTAGGGGCTTTGCCTGGCATACATTATTATATACGTGGTGCAATATTGTGAATTATTATGGTAACTTATACTCGACTATTAGACACACTATATTTTGTGCAATGGGTTGTGAACACACAGGTTGCAAGTTTTGTATGGGCGGAACTTGGAACTGAGTGGATTCACATTGCCTTTGCTTTGTGACCTCATTTGACAACGTGTGCATGAACATAAACTAGACATATTTTGGCAGTGGGTTGTGAACACACAGGTTGCAAGTTTTGTATGGGCGGAACTTGGAACTGAGTGGATTCACAATGCCTTTGCTTTGTGGACTATTCTAAATGACCAAAAACTTTGCCTTTGTTACATGAACGTTCTTTAAAAGCTTTACTTGTTAAGCAAACTCTATGAACTCACTCAACCATTGTGTTGACACTTTTAGCATGTTTTATCTCAGGTATCTAAGGCATTCACTTCATGGCATGCATGTGGACTTATCATAGAGTCGCGGTGTCGACGCGTCTCACTTATATTTTATGCACTTAACTATCGTTTGGTTGTAACAAACTTATTTTGGTATCTTGGAAATCTATTGGGACCTATGTTTTGTAAACTCTGATTATTTTACTGAATCAAACGATATTTTCAAAACGACACTTTAGGTCGTTCGATATAACTGTGATTGTGATGTTCTGACAGTCAAACCCCCAGGAATTCCATTCCGCTGCAAAATAGGTAATTTGGGGCTGTGACATTGCTTTTGTTGTTGCTCAAGAGTGGTGGCACCAGTTCCCTTATCGGGTTGATTAACCGCATCAGGATCTGGTGTAGGTTGAACTTCACCACTTGACCCTCCGGGCCACCCATTTGATCTTTGGCAAATTCCTCCGCAGCGTGTTGGAGTCTAACAAATTTGAACTTCCTCCTGTAATCAGTTTCCAGTGGCTCTTCTTCTGGGCTTTCCTCTTCATAAGGCACAAGTACTGGAGTCTTCCCTTTTCCTTGGATAGCTGGTGGACTGGGAGGTTTTGCTACTGAAGGAGGTGCTTCGGTTGCAGATTCAGAGTAGAAGACCTCTTCGTCTGATTGTGTATCTTCAGAGCTTTCGTCCACTAGCTTTCTTTGTGGTTCAAGCTTTGGAATAGGAATAGGAACAAATTCCTTAGAAGGAACAGTTCTTTTACGAGGAGGATTCCTCTTGGGGAACTTCCTCTGACTCTCAGTGCTTATAGCACTTCCTCTTCTGGTTTTTCTTGCAGGCGTACCAGAAGATTTTTCATCAAGAAAGCCAACTTTGTTCTCTTTCACAGCTACCATATATCTTTTATAAGAGTAGAGCTGTTTGAGTTCATCTGAGAGAAGGAGATCCAGCAACACAGCACCTTGTTTCTTGGTAGTTGACTCCTTAAATCTGACTGTTAGAGTGGGTTCGGACAACACGTCAAGATTGTCGGGGTCATTGATTCTCTTGGGGATATCAGGGTTATATCCAAGTTCTCTTTGGGTCAACAGTTTAGTATATCTGATATAAGGAATCTTTGAGCCAAGCTTTTTGAGGAATGTCATCATGTCATCCCATATCAGAGCTTCAATTTCGATGTGTTTCATGTTGATTAGAGCCCAAAAGATTTACAGTTCCACGAGCATGGGATGCTCATAGCCACTGTCATGACCATAAATAGATTTTGTGATGATGATATAGCGGGTTCTCCAAGGCTGAGGAATGTTTTTAAGATCCACTTGAGAATGCTTATTAACAACCCCTGAAGCTTCATCATACCCAATATCGATCAAAAATTGCAGAACAGTCTCTTCAGTAGGTGCAGTAGAGAATTCAGTTGGTATGATGTCAAGAATGAGGAGAACAACCCTTAAGTCTGCATGTGTGATGGTAACTTGTTTGTGATTGAGTGTCACTGTTACCGCACTTTGACCTTTGACCCTCTGCATTGTATTCCAGAATTGTTGTATGTAGATCTCCGGAACAGTGGCAGAGTTGGTGAGCATGTTCTGATAGGGATGGTTCTTCAGAATATCCACTGCAATGAGACAAGAAGATTCCGAGCATGTGAGAGTTTCAAAGTCAACTCTGAGATTGTTCTTTCCAATCTTCATTGGATAGCCATGCGGGAAGATATCAGCAATGGTGAGAACATTTGGTGCATCCACATTCATTTTAGCTTCCATGTCGTGATATGAAACACATTTAGCCAAAAGAACCAACATATCGAAAGACATAATGTTAGTCAACAGATGGTTTTAAAGTCTAATTATTGAATGTGCAATGTCAATGATTGTTACGAGTCCAAAGTCACTTGTTTGTTCAATAGTCCAATGACGTCGTGATAAGTTTCATGAGTTAGTTAACTTTTAAGTTTTAAAGTTTATGTTATTACTTATTTTTCACAACATATCAAACGTTTAAGCTTATTAGTGACATTATTGGTTTCGTGACGTTATGATTCATTTATTTACAAGTTTGCACGCGTAACAATTCATTTATTTACAAGTTTCCTTGACCCCGAACGACGCTTGTAGCGTTATCAAGTTTTTGGCGCCGCTGCCGGGGAATAGAATAGCTAGTTAGTAGTCCACCTCGTTTAGGTTCTTTGCTTGATTCCTATCAAGTAAATTTTTCTCATTTTTAGCTTTCTCTTAGTCTATCCCCCTTCTTCGTGACCTTTTTTCGTAACACCCATTACTTTTCATCATGGAAGGTGATGACCAACCACCACTTGATAACCCAACACCCAATAAGTCAATGTCACTCAAAACCCAAACCAATAACCAACCCAACCGTCGAAGCCGCTATGTGAGTAGAAATACCGACCTTCAGGATTTGCAGAAAATATTCGATAGTACAATTAGGGAAGCTGTTGAGAAAGTAGTCAGCGCCTCTGTAATTGGCTCCATGATTAACAGTAATGCGGACAATGGCATGATAAACAACAACGTGGATGTAGAAAATAGTGTTTACTTCAATCTTTACCCCACTAAGGAAGAAGTTGCGTACTATCAATACATAATCAATAATCCACGATCACCTATCATTAGGATATGCCCAAAGATTAGGAGAGGAAATCCCTGGAACCTAAAAATCCCTTGTATGATCGGGTATAGGAGTGTCGACCACGCTTACATAGACACGAAATCTCCCATTAATGTAATGTCATCTGCTGTCTACAATGACATTATGAATGAGCAACTCAATATTAGGAGAGACCCTAAGTATCCAGGTGAAGTTTGTAACTTTGTGGGAAGAGTCAAGGACGTGCATGTCTTTATAGGAAATTTCACCTACCTAGTTGATTTTATGGTCCTAGAAGACGTAGGATGCGTTATTGACTATAGTTTATCCCAAGTAGTGCTAGGGAAACCGTTTGTTAAAACATCTAGAATGAGCCATAACAAGCATGATGGAACAATTAGGTTTAAGAATGGAACCAATGAGATCACCTATAGGATGCCTTGGAAAACAAATGAGTATGGCCACTTGTCCATTTATGATCGAGACAACATCAAAGCTTTTGAGGACAAAAGCAAGGAAGATGTTGAGAAAGGTTATAAATTCATGTGGGAAAGAAGGAGGCATTATTATAAGGATTGCTTGACTCTAGGGCCTAGGTATAGAGTCGATGAAAATTTTGTCAACATGATATAATTCTCATTGAGGATGCGTGAGGAAACGTAGGAGCACGACTATGAGTCTAGCTACGAGACTCTTAAATAAAGAAAAGCGCTTCGTGGGAGGTAACCCATGCTTAATTGTTTGCTTGTTAGTGTCATATATCTTTTATTAATTGTTTATCCTCATGTTTAAATTTGTAAAAATGCTTTATTTTGTTTTTAACCTCGTCTTAATTGCATATAAAGGTATTTTACATAAGGGATAAGTGTAGGGAGGATTACACACGTTTTCAAAAGAAACGTAAACATGAGAATAACAATTAACTAAAAGATATTTATGTTTGTTTGTTCGAGTCAAATGCTTGTATCGAGTCATAATGGATGTTTTGCAGAAATTTTTCCAGATTCTAAAGATGTAAATTTTCCAGAATTTATTCCAGAAAATCGCAGACCAGTTTTTGTCGGGATAACCTGACGGCGTCAGGAAGGAGTAAAAACATCAGATTACTTTTTTCTTGTTTTCTGAGCTACTTATAAATTTTTGGAATTTTCCAGGTCTTAATTTTCTTAGAAATTCTGTAAACATCCATTCCACAAGCATTATATCCTAGTTTAAATCGAGTCTTATATATATTATTACCGCCGATTTTACGCGAAGGTTTCGTTTGTTTTCTTCAAGTGTGCAGGTTTAGTTTGTCAAGAAGAAGTTACATAAGATTGGAAGGAGCTTTTCACGCAATAATTCTTCTTGAAAAGGATTTAACCACCACTTTACACGGATCCTACCAAGCTAATCAGGGGAGTATTAGTTTCTTTCGTTTTTAATTACCTTCCATTATCATAACTTTGATACTTTCGGGGAACATTGGGGACAATGTTCAGTTTAAGTGTAGGGAGGGAAAATAAAACGGGAACTTTGAAACTATGCTTATCCTTGACTATTTGCTTTGTCTAATTGCATTTGTGTAATAAACCATGAGAAAAATGTCGGTTAGAGTAATTTTGGCACCAAATTTAAAATTTTTCATGACATATAGGAGTGGGCCATTAGTCTTAACAAAAGCGTCTCATGGATAGGAAGTTGCATGACTCTTTACCACCTAAATTCCACCAAAATGTGAGGATCGCCCTTAGATTAGTAGGAATTAAAGCATTCATCTTCAATGCTTAGAGTGTGAACCGGTAGTATATTAGATTCTAGAACTTGTTTTGTGATGCATTCCGAGATCGCTAGTGAGACTATACTTGTGTAGTTAGGAATAACTAAATGATAAGAGGCATTAGGATAACCCTTGTTTGATACCCGTAATATAATTACTTCTTCCATATCGGTTGAGTAATTCCCCCACACCTTTTGCGTTGTACTCATCTTCAGTACACGATACCCCTAGTTAACCCCTCAGAGCCTATCCTTTTCGCGGTTCTCGTGATGTTTCGGTTTTTCCGGAATATCAATGAAGAGCATTGTTTACACCCCACCCCCAAATATACACCCAAATCGCCTTAGCCTACCCCTTATGCACTCACTTTTAGTGCAAATGTTTGTTATCACCCTAAACCCTTAGTTCAATTATCTAGTTGCTTGCATAAGTTGCTAAGTCGAGTCATATCCTTTGTATACAGTTTTGGGACGATTGGGATTCATGGGAAAAGTTAAAGTTTATGAAATGACGGGAAGGGAACGTTAAATTCAAATTCCCTTTGTTTGCGTAATAATGTACCCCAAGTGTTTTGATCTTTTCAATTCGGGTCAAATTAGTGTTAGAGTAATAAAAACTCAAGTGTAGGGATACGCCTATAAATCCCTATTATTTTGATGTTATCGTAGAGGATGGTAGAGTAAAAGTGTATGAAAAAAAAAAGAAAAAAAAATCGAGAAAAAAAAATAGAAAAAGAGAAAAAGAAATAAATATATAGAGTGTAAAAAAAAAAAAAAAAAAAAAAAAAAACGGGCTACCATCCTACATCTATCCTTTAAATTTATGTTTGTTTATTTCCGTTACCTAGAGTTTTAGAGTGTCGAGTCTTGGCTTAGCAACGCCATTCTTCGTATGCATTTAACATAGAGAATTTTGACTTGCCACCACTAAATAGCCTATCCCACCAAACCCTTGTTTCCTTACCGTAAGCCTAACATTACAACCCTTTAAAAGACCTCTTTGATAGTCTTTCCTAGGTGCTTACGCCAAAGCGATGGAGATTTGATCTATTCTCAAGCCTATGGTAATCTATGTACTAGGACCGGTTAATGAGTGTTTATCTTCCATTTCCTATTTGTTATATTTCATATATACACCCGAGAGAGATGTGAGTATCCAAACACCCCATGTGAGGTGCTAGTATGTAATTTCCGTGCTTGTTATGACTTTTGCGGGGCTTATATGTGTTGTGGACCGTTTTGAATTAATGCTTCATGACCCCTAACTTATAAATTAATTGGCTAAAAGCACATTTGCTTGAGGACAAGCAAATAACAAGTGTAGGGATATTTGATAAGGTTTTAAAATGTACCATTTTGAGGGGTCGTTTAAGTCCTTATTTGATCACTTTTGTATCCTTTATTGCTTAATATCGTTCCTTTTCCCTTTTTAGGTCTCTTGAAGGCAAAATGCTGGAATGACACTTATTTGGACGAAAAGGCGCGAATATATGAAGAAAATGGCCAAAGTCAGAATCGAGACACTCAAAGCTGCTGAAAACAGAAGGCGACGGCGTCAGGTGTTAATTGCGACGCCGTCGGAGGATTTTTGTGACGATACAGTAGCCAAATACCCTATTTTCAAGTGACGACGTCGGGCTTTAAAAGAGTAGGCCGTTGCTACTCAGACGGCCTAGATGCAACCCAGACGACGTCAGAAGCTGAAGAGGACGGCGTCACGGACATAAGGTGACACCGTCGCAAGGTTAAGGTGGCCAAGACGAAACCCTAATGACGGGGACACGACGGCGTCACGAAACATAAGGTGACGCCGTCGCATATGTAATCTTATATATAGAATCCGAATTTTTCAGTTTTAGGGAGAGTCTTTTGGAGTAAAAACCTAAAACCGAACCCAAGGTGTCTTGTACAGTATTTTAGGGTTTTAAACCCTATCTTACATCAAGATAAGTATTTACTTCATTAATTCAATTATGTCTTTGATTATTTGTGTGTATGCTTGCATGTTCTCCATGTCCGGCTAATTTATTTGTGTGTTTGCTTAGGAAGTATGAAACTTAATTATTTAATATTGATTGGTTGTTTCTTATCTTAGTTGATCAATGATCTAGTAATGCGATAGGTCATTCGTTGTGTACTTAATGCTTGATTCATCTTTGTGAACCTTAGAATATGATTACCTGAGTAGTTGTAGGCTAAATTATCCAAAGAGTGCCTTAGAGTAAGAGTTTATCATCCCTAGTGGGTTTTGTAGACGAGACCCTTTGGTAAGTTCAAAGAGTTAGGGAGAAACGCATACCCTACAATTTTAGACACACAACGTAACTAAGAATAAGGACGTGACAACTCAACCATCAATAGGAGATAATTAAGGAGTAGTATAACTTAAGTAAACACATCTTTAAACTATCATACGAGCACACATTAATTAGACATAGACTCCCACAACCTTAGTTTAGATAATTAGATAATAGTAGAGTAATCGGTAGAAATACCAACCCCCCCCCCCCCAAATCCAATACCCGAGATTCGTACCTTTCCATTTCATAAAATATAAAAATACAAAAAATAGTCTTCCTCAACCTTAACCTTAGCGTAGTAACTTCTTACTAGCATTCCTATTCCCCTAGAGAACGATATCAATACCCGTGGCTTACCCTAATTACTACACTACAACGATTAGGTTCACTGCCTAGGGTGTTATAAAACTTGCTCGAAGAAAAGGAAGTTTCCTTGACCCCGAACGACGCGTGTAGCGTTATCAATTACGCATATCCTTCACAGGATACGCGTAGTCCCTTTGTAGAACCTTACGCGTAAACGCTACGCGTAAGATTTCTCCTACGCATAACCTTCTATGCGTAAGGTGATCCTTATGCGTAGATGTTCAATAACCTTGATTATGATTATTACGTGATGTAAACCTGAAATAAAATCATCATAACATGAATATTGACACATTCATTCATTCTAAAACAGATCATGGCATGAAAACTTATCAAACAATTTATGCGTAAAAAGTCTTACGCGTAAGACTAAACCCTAACGTTCATGAATTACATATGAAATTTAGCCATAGGGTTTGCACCAAAGTTTTTCTGGTAAGTCTAGGAAGCCTATAGAGTTGTTTTATCCAAGTTTTAACATCAAACAAGTCATGAATCAAAAATACCCAAACCGTATGAACATAAACCCTAAATTTCAATTTATGAATCATAAGTGTTTCTGGGTGAAATCTGGGCCTAGATATGATCAATTCAACTTGACAACAACCTATTACAACAATCTTTATTACAAAAAATGTTCACATATGAAAACACCCAAACCAACGCATAAACCCTAATTACCAAAAACCATCAATTCGTGTATCTGGGTGCATTTTGAGGATAAAAATGATATCATTGATGTAATAGAAACGTTTTGACACTATCGTTTTAACCACAAACATACAATATTAATCATGTGTTCATACGCATATGCGTAGAACACATAATCAAGCATATACACCATTTTGACCGTTGGATTGATGTAAAAATCAAAACCATTATTTGAAAACATGTAAGAAGCATTAAACCACTTACAAAATTATGATCCAAAACACGGATTTGTTGAACGATTCTTAGGCGTAGGATGAGTTAGTTGTGTGTAATAAATGTGAAGTGAAAGTTAGGTGGAGAAGTTTTATAAAAATAACTTTAGGCTTTTGGCAGTTTTAGTCCCTCCACCTTTTCCATTTTCATCCAAAGCCATTTAACTTCCATTTTGGTTACCAAACGAAGAATATTTGGAAATAACTTTGACGACACTCCCCCTCGACTTAAGAAATAATGAAATGTTATAAATTTTAGTCTGAGGAGTGTCAGAAACCAGAAATGTGACCACCAATATTAAAGAAAACAACCGGGATTAGGTAACATGTAAGTACAGTGATTATATGAAACTGTTAAGTATAAATTTTCTCCCCCTCAACACTTGATCGGAAAAATACTGAATTTTGAAAGATTTGAGTGTTGAAGGAAGAGATGTACTTGCCATGTTGAGAGAAAAATAGATAGAAGAATATTTTTGTTATTTTATCAGGTTTTATATTTTTGTATTTTGTTTTTGAAAAAATTATTTACAAAAGAGATTTTGGTGTTTGACAGGTTTTTAAGACTGTTTTAAGAGATCATCTAGTTCCTCTTGAGTCAAACACCTCATACCAATCCGGTGGACCAACTCATTAAACCTAGCGGGAGGCAAGGCTTTGGTGAGTAGATCTGCCAATTGGTATTCTGTACCCACGAAGTATAATTCAACTGTACCCTGTTCTACATGGTCCTTGATGAAATGATAGCGAAGATCGATGTGCTTTGATTTCGAGTGCTGAACTAAGTTGCACGAGATCGCAATGGCACTCCGATTGTCGCAGTACATCGGGATTCTGTCAAATACGTAACCATAGTCTTTGAGTTGTGTTCTCATCCAGATGACTTGAGCACAACACGCCGACATGGCTACATATTCTGCTTCGGTTGATGACAGCGATGCACAATCCTGCTTCTTCGATTGCCAGGACACCAGTTTATCACCAAGAAATTGTAGTGCTCCTGAAGTACTTTTTCGTGAATCTAAACATCCTCCGTGATCAGCATCTGAAAAAGCGATTAGTTCAAAACCAGAATCCTTCGGATACCAGATCCCCAAGTTAATGGTTCCCTTAATGTATCGGAGGATTCTTTTAGCCTCAGAGAGGTGAGTTTCAGTTGGTCGTGACTGATAACGGGAGCATAGATAAACGGAAAAGACAATATCAGGTCTGCTAGTTGTTAGATACATGAGAGACCCAATAATACTTCGGTATTTGGTAGGGTCTACTAATTTTCCATGTAAATCAGCGTCTAGCTTCTTGGTATGAGTCATTGGTGTGGCATAAGTGTCACAGGTTTTCATTCCAAATTTGTTTAACAATTCAAGGGCATATTTGGACTGACTCAAGAAAATACCACGGGGTGATTGATGAACTTGCAGTCCTAGAAAGAACGTAAGTTCACCCATCATGGGCATTTCAAAAATTTTATTCATTAGTTTTGCAAAAGCGATTAAGTACTTTTTATGTGTTGACCTAAAAATGATGTCATCTACGTAAATTTGAACAATTAAGATATGTGCCCCGTGATATTGTATAAAAAGAGTAGGGTCGACCGAACCTTTGGTGAAATTATTAGAAATGAGGAAAGATGATAGCTTATCGTACCATGCCCGAGGAGCTTGTTAGAGACCATAAAGAGCTTTGTTCAGTTTGTAGACATGGTTCGGGAACTCGGGATCAACGAATCCTTCTGGTTGGCTGACATAAACCGTTTCTTTCAGTAGTCCATTGAGAAACGCAGTTTCGACATCCATCGGAAAGACCGTCATATTCATATGAGCCGCGAACGCGAGAAATATCCGAACAGCCTCAAGAGGAGCAACCGGAGCAAAAGATTCTTCAAAATCTATTCCCTCTTCTTGATGATATCCCTTAGCAACTAGACGTGACTTGTTTCGGATTACGTTCCCTTCAGCATCCAATTTGTTTTTCCAAATCCATTTGAGACCAATGACGTAGACCCCTGTTGGTCTTTCAACCAGTTCCCATACTTCAAGACGTTTGAATTGGTTGAGTTCTTCTTGCATGGATTCAATCCAGTTGTCTTTTGTCATTGCGTCTTTAATGTTTTTAGGCTCAGATTGGCAGACAGTGAGTGCATAAATGCAATGTTCACCATCTGTGTGAAGACGTTGTCTCGTAACGACTGGTTGATTCAGGTTGCCAATAATATTTGCCAGAGGATGGTCTTTTGTCCATCGATGTGTAAAGGGTTGATGTTGGTATACATTGTGCAGATTCTGAGGATTCAAATGGGTTGTTGATGATTCCGCGACATCAGGTGCAGCAGTGTCATTAGCAAACGGGTTAAAGAACGCATTTAGATCAAAATCTGCAGGTGGGGGTACTTCATTAAGAACATCATCAGCCGGTTCATCATTGTTGGAAGCCGTTTGTTCAACTGTTGTGGTGGAGTCAACTGGTGGTGCTTCTTCAACAGTAGTTGTTGTAGCGGGTGTATCAGGTATAAGAGTAGTATCAGGTTGAGCAGAGGAAACAGCGGATACACCTGGAGCACGTTCATCGATATCGTCACTGAACAGCGGAGCAAATAACCTTTCCATTTGTTGACGAGTGAGCTGAGGGCTTTGTTCAGCTGATGATGGGGTTTGGGGAAAGTTTAAGCGGTTGTGACCGGGTTCCAAGCTATTATGCTCAGAAGCCATATCCGTAAGTTCATCAAAATGAGCATGAATCATTTCCATAACCTGCTTGGTACGATGATTCCAGATCCTGTAACCTTTAGAATTCTCACAATATCCAATAAAGACGCCAATGTCAGCTTTGGCTTTGAGCTTTCCATAATCATCATGATCATTATTCGGATAGCATAGGGATCCAAATACATGAAAGTGTTTGAGATTCGGTTTATGGTTGTGGAGAAGCTCAAAAGGTGTTTTGTTGTGGCGTTTAGTAATCATAGAACTGTTTTGAGTATAGCATGCAGTAGATACAGCTTCTGCCCTGATCTGTGCAAAACCGTCAAGTCTAATCACACAAACTGGTCACTTGTGAATGACCAGCCGTAACAGACTTAAAACAGTTCAGACACAAATGCAATGAAGATCTGGGGAGTATAGTGTTTCCCCGGGTCGTTATGTCCCAGCGAGCTATGCAATGGATTATCAAACGTATAGTGATCGCGAGATTTGAACAGGAAAAGGATTTGGAATGATTATAACTACAGAAGAAGTACATAAACTACAAGGGCTTAAATACAAATTAAAGAAAGTTAAAAAGATAAAATCTATTAAATAAATGCTATCACTATATTTAAAATGACGTTGAACGTTTAATACTAAAAACTTACGTTTAAATAAAAATAACGTAAACGTACAAAATAAAAAGTGAAACTTATACAATATAAATCCTAAAAATATGAAAAATACATTTTTACAATCCTAATGATAAAAGAAAATTTATTAGAAAAGAAAATTTATTTTTATAACTATTTATTTAATTATTATTAATTAAAAACTATTTTAAACTATTTAATAATACTCTAAAATAAAAGAAAATATGAAATAAGACTAGAAAAATAAAATTAAGACTTAGAAAAATCTAAAATATGATAAAACTAATTTTAAAACTGAAAATATATTTTTTAGACTAATTATGTATTTATTACTAATTTAAAATTATTTAAAACTAATAAAAATGCTAGAAAATGCTTTTTAAACTAAGAAAATTATGGAAAAATACTTTTTAGGCTATTTATATTTATCTTAAACTATTAAAATTGAAAATTTATTTTTTGGAACTTTTTCTTAATTTTTTTTATTAAAAGCTATTTAAAAATGCTTAAAAACTGATTTAAATTAAGAAAAATAGCAAAACAACTTGGAAAAATCTGAAAATTTCATGAAAAGTCTAAAATAATATAAGGAAGCTAGGAAAAATAGAAAAACAAGGGGTTGTGTGCAAGATATTGAAACTGAAGAGCCAAGTGCTTATAAATAAGCACTTGGATAAGCCAAAAGCACACCAAAAGGCACCAAACTGAAAGGGAAGCTCTAATATGCTAAAGGAACTAGAATGGAACAAAAAACAACAAGCTAAAACCACAGAATCACAACCAAGCACAGATTTGGATGTTGAGCTTATGAACTAAAAAGCAGTTAAGGGGTACCAACTTTGGACTTAAGCACAAGCTACTAGATAAGCTGAAATGGAAAAACAAAAGTTGGAGCTGATAATAGACCTAGCCAACTACTTATGCACCAAATTACAGCTCTGGGAAAGCTCAAATTAACTCTGTGCATAAGCTGCAAGAACTGCACAATCCCTGTGCAGTTCAATGCAGTGTGCACAGGGGACTTTGAACCATTTAGACAAGATCTTTTGAGCTTTATAAAAAAATCACAAAATTATACAAAAATGCTAACAACAAAATAGACCAGCAGAGCTTCTTTAAACAACAAGATTCACATGATTTGGCCCAGAAATGAGCTTGTTAAAATTCCTACTAGAATGGCTCAAAACAGATTTTTCATTTTGACTTTTGGATAAAAACAATGAAAATTGACTTTCATGAACTTTGGAATCAATTTAAGGACTGGAAATGATATATAGTGATGAAATAACTTTAATGCAAGCAATGTTTAAGGAATCTAAACACAAAACAAGGATTGGATTTGCAAAATTCTCAACAGTTGCACAGTTAAGACAGTAAGCATGCAAATTTGACTATGGACATGTGCAGGCACAAGAACTTGACTCAAATGAGTCAATTAGGACTAAACAAGCATGAAACAACAAAAGCCAATCACTGATGAGGCCTCTAATACAGAAAGTGCAGCAGTTCCAAACACCCTTTTATAAACTGATTTGTGAGCAAAATTAGTCTAACCACTAAACTAACATAAGCAGACACTCAAACTGACCTATACTACTATAATGACAGCTAATTAAACAAGATAGAACCAGTTATAACTACAAAAGCAATATATGCAATGACACCTTAAAAATCACTTACAATAATCCTTAGCCACAATGGCTTGCTAACTGTGAAACCAGAACACTAGCCTATCCAAAACCAACCATTTGGACTTAAAACCAATCCCAAATCCAGACTGCATCAACCCATTGCCATTTCCATTACAACTTGACCAAGTTTGACTTTCTTTGACCAAGAACCAATAGTGACTGAAACTTGAATGTGAGCTTGTGACAAGCTGTAATAAGCTTATACAAGCTTATTTTAGCTTTGAACTAAACTTCTAAACACTTGTATTTAATATTTTGAAGTTGCAATTTGAACAGTGAACATAAAACTTGAATTGTAAACATAAACTGAATTGGATGCTTGAATTGAGTTTTAATACACTTAAATACTTTAAGTTAACACAAATTAACAAAAGATTACAAGTCTTATACTAAATTAAAGCTTTAAAATAAAAAACGACATTCTTGAGAAAATTAAAACTAATAGACTAGTCTTCCTGCTCCTCTTGCCTTTCTTTTATAAACCAAAGATCTTCTCTCTCCTCTCTGATGAAATCCCACCAATCCTCAGCCCTTGGATAGCTTTAAAATGATCATGGCCGTTTAAACATATTTTGGCGCCAATTCTTGTTTTAACAGGTGGAGAGTTGATATGGTGGGTGAGGAAGCATTAATTGCTTCTTGGAAGCTTGCTGAGGTGGGGGGAACAAGGAGGTGTTGATAGTTGGCTAGGTGGTTGAGATGGTGGGCAGACAGGGGGAGGGAAAGAAGGAAAGGGGTGATGGCGGGGTGGTTTGGTTTGACTGTTTTGACCAGATTTTAATATTAAAAGGGGAAGGGTTCAAAATGCTATTTGACAGGGGGTCCAAAGGTTAGGCAGGGGTTCAAAATGGGTGAAAGGGTTTAATATTAGAGGGACTTGAGGTGTAAAATCTGAAAATCAAGGGACCTTAACTGCCAATTCTGAAAAGTTATTCCAAGGGACCACAAGTGACAATCTTCAAAAGTATAAGGACCAAAATTGCCATTTTGCAGTTTTCCAGGGGCCATTTTTGCCAATTTTCAAAGTTGAAGGACTAAATTTGTAATTTTCTCAAACTTTTTATATTTTTCACCAAAGGACTAAATTTGACAACTTATGATTTTAAAAGGACCTTTGGTGATTTATCTTTTGAAATTATGGCTCAGGGACTATTTTTGACAACTTTTGAAACTTGGGGGACTAAAACTGCAATTTTTGCAAATTTGAAATGTTTTTCATCTGATTTTGATATTTTTGCATTTAAAACACATAAAATACTGATTTGTGATATTTTGATCATTTTGATGTGTTTATGAGTGTTTTCAGATGGTTTTGCAGTTTATTTTGTACAAAAATGATGAGTATTTAGACACTCATCAATCCCCCACACTGAGATATTGCTAGTCCCTAGCAATGATTTGAGAAAACATAATGGATTTTAATCTCTTTACCAAAAGCCATTACTTCTGGAGTAGCCAAATGTTTCAGTTCAAGTAAGAACCATGGTACACCGATAACCATGTGATTTTGAGCAAACCACCAGCTTTCAACGGATTTGATTTTGTCTTTACCAGAAGCCGTACCCTTCCGGACTAGCCAACTCTTAGATAAATTATCAATATTATCTTTGGTGAGCTGAATACCAATTATGGATTTTCCACTGCCTTTACCACAAGCCATAAACTTGCGGGCTAGCCAACTCTTCACTTTTTAGGATATGGTGAGCTGAAAACCATACAATTTTGGGCAAATTGCAAGCCATATAAACGGATTTGATATATCTTTACCAAGAGCCGTTTGCTCCTGGATTAGCCAATCCTTTTGTCTTACAGACATGGCGGACTGATAACCAAATGAGAAAGTGTAAAACACTTACTCCAAAAAAAATTTTTGGCCAAAAACGGGGGAATTGGGTGGATAAATATGATAAAATTCGTGAGAATTCCCCCCCACACTTAGAAATGAATATTGCCCTCAATATTCAAAGTACCGGCTGTTATGCCGAAACAAATAACGTAAAAGGGAAATATTACGGCCATTATTTAGAAAGAAGATTTTTTTTTTTTTTTTTTTTTTTTTTTTTTTTTTAGACTTATATATATATATATAACATGTGGGGCACTCCCCCACACTAGTGTGGTACACACGGGTGAAAACCCATGTTAAGCTACTGTTTTTGATTACCGATTTGCTAGCTTGACTCGACCCCGAATTCATTGGTTCATGGGGAAGCAAAGTGGAAGAAACAATCTCCATCGGACTTTCATTCAAGATGTTTGGACAAACATTTGAAGCACGTGAAAGTTCCACACCGATGAGATATACATAGAACCGGCTCACAAATGATAAATGAAAATGCCGGGGTCAAAGATAGTGTCTTCATTCCCGAAGGAGTGAAGATGAAGGGAAATCACAAGATATTTGAGGAAAGGAAGAAAGGTTTTGATAACAATCAAAATCCATTCTTCATCCTCAAGTGTAGACGTATCGGGAGGAAGGGTAAAGGTAGTATCATCAATAAGCAAATTCATACGATAGAGTACACCTTCCTCCGAGCCAATATCATCCTCAAGATCAAAATAGAAATGATCATGTTCCGGAGGAGATATGTCATGAGAGAGTTCACCGGAGAACTCTTCATGAAGAGAATCATTCACATGAAGTGAAATTGTGAACTCTTGTTCCATTGTGGGCTCATCACTATCCTCAATCTGAGCATCAAAGAGTGGATTCTCAGAAATTAAAATGAATTCAGAGTCGAATTCAAATAGAGGATTAGTGAAAGTAGCTTTGAATGTTTCGGGAACAAAGTGATCAACATTCTCTATTGGATTGTTGGGATAAGAAGTGAGTGAACGATCATTATCAATGAGACTTTCAGTCTCTCCCAGATCGGCTTCTAAATCAAAGAGTGGATTGATGTGAGTGAGTTCACCGGAGAACTCCTCAAGAAGATGATCAGCATCAGATTGTGGAAGTGATGTCTCAACGTACTCGATGTTTCCAAAGGAAGCACAATCTTCGCTAAAATCGGAAAAAGTTTCCAAATGATCATTTGAACACTCAAGAGGGGAAGAAGAATCACACATATGGTCAAAGGTTCCCTGTGACTCTCTCGGGATTGGGACAAGGTTCTCAACACTAGACTTTATGAATTCGTCCGATTCCTTTTCAGGAACAGTGTCAAGATGCTCCTCCCCCATGTTCAGAGAGTGAGTGGGAGCCTCGGGTGTGATAGCAGTTGTTTGAGATGGAATCTCAACTGCTGGAATATCAACTGACTGAGGGAGTTGAGAAATATTATCTCTAAAAGGATAAAAACTCTCCTCGTCATCATCATAAAGAGCTGCCTTAAGAAATTGGGAACGTCTTAGAGCTGCATGCTCTAGGACTAATAATTCTTCCCTAGATTGGCGGGCCTCTCGCTCTTCTCGCTCTTCGGCAAGCAATTCTCCCATGGTCTTTTCATTACTCACTTGATCCTTGAAGTTTTGCATCATATCATTAAGTGATTTCATTGCGGTTTCAAGATCCTGGGAGATTTCATAAGACAACGGCTCAGGTGGAGTTTGAACCGTATGGTGCTGTGGAGGTTGGAAATTATCAAACATGTGAGAGTCATGATTGTTACAAGGGAATGGATTCCCTATTTGACAATCAGAGCTGAAATGGGGACCTCCACAGTAGTCACAACAGTAAAACTGTTGAGTCTGGACTGGTGAATCATATGGATTCTGGTCATAACCAAAGTTCTGAGCATCACTGGAAAACTGTTCATAGACAAACGCGTTTCCGGATTGACACTCAAATCCTTGGTGAGGACCTCCACAAAATTCACAACAGATATGTTGGTTATATGATGATAGGTCGGGCTGTGGTGGGTAATTGAAAAAATTTGAGGGGTCGTTAAATGAGTTCGGATTAGGATTAAATGAATTCCTCGAACCACAAAACAAACAACTCCCGTTATGAATATCATTACCGCATTGTACACACGTACACCAACGACAGGGTGAACCAAAGAGAGGCTCACCACAACCGACACAAGGAATAAACGATTGCATTTGATAGTTATGAAGAGGAATCGGTTTATTCAAAGAATCAACAAAACCAACATGGTGATCCGAATGACTATTAAGACTCGAAGAACATTTTGAAAAATCAAGAGGTGGGACAAGTGGTGTGCTCTGAGAGCTAGCAATTTCCACCACTTCCGTTATGGTCTCTGGTTCTGGTTCTTGAGAAACGTGAAGATTATGCAAGTCATTCTTGCTGGTCACCGGTAGAAATTCTGCATGTTTGCTTTTAACCGTAAATCGTGAAAGTTTAGAATCAATTCTAGACGGTTTAGGAGCAATTGAGGGGCAGGTCTTTGGATAACCGTAGGTTGGACGTATTTGGCACCTCCATTATCAAAAGGAAGTACCTGGTCCTTTGTCACCCCGGTTTCTCGTTCCATATCCCTACGCAGAATCAATGGATCATCACGAACAACACGAATTCTCGACATTTGAGATAAAGTCTGAAGTTTTTCAACTTCGTCCCAGAATTCGTCCTCGAGAGATTCCATGAGAATAGAAGAAGAGAATCAAATGGATAGAGGGTAAAGGAATAAAGAATCAAAAAAGGGTAAGAGGGTAAAGAGGAATATTTTTGGCATTTTTGAAAAACATTTGCAAAAACAAAGACTGAAAATCTTTTTGGGTTTTTTGAAAAAGAAAATATAAACATATATAGATGGTATAGACAAAGAGTGAATATCCAAATCACTAATCTGCTAGACGAAAGATAATCACCACAGCTCCCCGGCAGCGGCGCCAAAATTTGATCTGTGCAAAACCGTCAAGTCTAATCACACAAACTGGTCACTTGTGAATGACCAGCCGTAACAGACTTAAAACAGTTCAGACACAAATGCAATGAAGATCTGGGGAGTATAGTGTTTCCCCGGGTCGTTATGTCCCAGCGAGCTATGCAATGGATTATCAAACGTATAGTGATCGCGAGATTTGAACAGGAAAAGGATTTGGAATGATTATAACTACAGAAGAAGTACATAAACTACAAGGGCTTAAATACAAATTAAAGAAAGTTAAAAAGATAAAATCTATTAAATAAATGCTATCACTATATTTAAAATGATGTTGAACGTTTAATACTAAAAACTTACGTTTAAATAAAAATAACGTAAACGTACAAAATAAAAAGTGAAACTTATACAATATAAATCCTAAAAATATGAAAAATACATTTTTACAATCCTAATGATAAAAGAAAATTTATTAGAAAAGAAAATTTATTTTTATAACTATTTATTTAATTATTATTAATTAAAAACTATTTTAAACTATTTAATAATACTCTAAAATAAAAGAAAATATGAAATAAGACTAGAAAAATAAAATTAAGACTTAGAAAAATCTAAAATATGATAAAACTAATTTTAAAACTGAAAATATATTTTTTAGACTATTTATGTATTTATTACTAATTTAAAATTATTTAAAACTAATAAAAATGCTAGAAAATGCTTTTTAAACTAAGAAAATTATGGAAAAATACTTTTTAGGCTATTTATATTTATCTTAAACTATTAAAATTGAAAAATTATTTTTTGGAACTTTTTCTTAATTTTTTTTATTAAAAGCTATTTAAAAATGCTTAAAAACTGATTTAAATTAAGAAAAATAGCAAAACAACTTGGAAAAATCTGAAAATTTCAGGAAAAGTCTAAAATAATATAAGGAAGCTAGGAAAAATAGAAAAACAAGGGGTTGTGTGCAAGATATTGAAACTGAAGAGCCAAGTGCTTATAAATAAGCACTTGGATAAGCCAAAAGCACACCAAAAGGCACCAAACTGAAAGGGAAGCTCTAATATGCTAAAGGAACTAGAATGGAACAAAAAACAACAAGCTAAAACCACAGAATCACAACCAAGCACAGATTTGGATGTTGAGCTTATGAACTAAAAAGCAGTTAAGGGGTACCAACTTTGGACTTAAGCACAAGCTACTAGATAAGCTGAAATGGAAAAACAAAAGTTGGAGCTTATAATAGACCTAGCCAACTACTTATGCACCAAATTACAGCTCTGGGAAAGCTCAAATTAACTCTGTGCATAAGCTGCAAGAACTGCACAATCCCTGTGCAGTTCAATGCAGTGTGCACAGGGGACTTTGAACCATTTAGACAAGATCTTTTGAGCTTTATAAAAAAATCACAAAATTATACAAAAATGCTAACAACAAAATAGACCATCAGAGCTTCTTTAAACAACAAGATTCACATGATTTGGCCCAGAAATGAGCTTGTTAAAATTCCTACTAGAATGGCTCAAAACAGATTTTTCATTTTGACTTTTGGATAAAAACAATGAAAATTGATTTTCATGAACTTTGGAATCAATTTAAGGACTGGAAATGATATATAGTGATGAAATAACTTTAATGCAAGCAATGTTTAAGGAATCTAAACACAAAACAAGGATTGGATTTGCAAAATTCTCAACAGTTGCACAGTTAAGACAGTAAGCATGCAAATTTGACTATGGACATGTGCAGGCACAAGAACTTGACTCAAATGAGTCAATTAGGACTAAACAAGCATGAAACAACAAAAGCCAATCACTGATGAGGCCTCTAATACAGAAAGTGCAGCAGTTCCAAACACCCTTTTATAAACTGATTTGTGAGCAAAATTAGTCTAACCACTAAACTAACATAAGCAGACACTCAAACTGACCTATACTACTATAATGACAGCTAATTAAACAAGATAGAACCAGTTATAACTACAAAAGCAATATATGCAATGACACCTTAAAAATCACTTACAATAATCCTTAGCCACAATGGCTTGCTAACTGTGAAACCAGAACACTAGCCTATCCAAAACCAACCATTTGGACTTAAAACCAATCCCAAATCCAGACTGCATCAACCCATTGCCATTTCCATTACAACTTGACCAAGTTTGACTTTCTTTGACCAAGAACCAATAGTGACTGAAACTTGAATGTGAGCTTGTGACAAGCTGTAATAAGCTTATACAAGCTTATTTTAGCTTTGAACTAAACTTCTAAACACTTGTATTTAATATTTTGAAGTTGCAATTTGAACAGTGAACATAAAACTTGAATTGTAAACATAAACTGAATTGGATGCTTGAATTGAGTTTTAATACACTTAAATACTTTAAGTTAACACAAATTAACAAAAGATTACAAGTCTTATACTAAATTAAAGCTTTAAAATAAAAAACGACATTCTTGAGAAAATTAAAACTAATAGACTAGTCTTCCTGCTCCTCTTGCCTTTCTTTTATAAACCAAAGATCTTCTCTCTCCTCTCTGATGAAATCCCACCAATCCTCAGCCCTTGGATAGCTTTAAAATGATCATGGCCGTTTAAACATATTTTGGCGCCAATTCTTGTTTTAACAGGTGGAGAGTTGATATGGTGGGTGAGGAAGCATTAATTGCTTCTTGGAAGCTTGCTGAGGTGGGGGGAACAAGGAGGTGTTGATAGTTGGCTAGGTGGTTGAGATGGTGGGCAGACAGGGGGAGGGAAAGAAGGAAAGGGGTGATGGCGGGGTGGTTTGGTTTGACTGTTTTGACCAGATTTTAATATTAAAAGGGGAAGGGTTCAAAATGCTATTTGACAGGGGGTCCAAAGGTTAGGCAGGGGTTCAAAATGGGTGAAAGGGTTTAATATTAGAGGGACTTGAGGTGTAAAATCTGAAAATCAAGGGACCTTAACTGCCAATTCTGAAAAGTTATTCCAAGGGACCACAAGTGACAATCTTCAAAAGTATAAGGACCAAAATTGCCATTTTGCAGTTTTCCAGGGGCCATTTTTGCCAATTTTCAAAGTTGAAGGACTAAATTTGTAATTTTCTCAAACTTTTTATATTTTTCACCAAAGGACTAAATTTGACAACTTATGATTTTAAAAGGACCTTTGGTGATTTATCTTTTGAAATTATGGCTCAGGGACTATTTTTGACAACTTTTGAAACTTGGGGGACTAAAACTGCAATTTTTGCAAATTTGAAATGTTTTTCATCTGATTTTGATATTTTTGCATTTAAAACACATAAAATACTGATTTGTGATATTTTGATCATTTTGATGTGTTTATGAGTGTTTTCAGATGGTTTTGCAGTTTATTTTGTACAAAAATAATGAGTATTTAGACACTCATCATGCCCATAAGTAATCTGGAAGTTTAGCATTGATTAACATTGTTCTTGCAGCTTCCACTAACGTTCGATTTCGTCTTTCAACAACTCCTTTTTGTTCTGGTGTACGTGCAATAGATGTCTGATGCTGAATTCCCACTTTCTCATAAAATTCACGATGGGTTTGGTTAACAAATTCAGTTCCTTTTTCTGTTCTGATTTGGCGGACGGTGTTCCGGAGCTGAACTTGAATTTTCGTGAGAAAGGTGATGATCATTTGTGGAGCTTGGTATTTGTTTCGAAGAAAGTAGACCCAAGTCCATCGTGAATAGTCATCAACAATTACTAAGATGTAGCGTTTGCCATTGATCGTTTGCACGCGCATCCGGCCACACAAATCCATGTGAAGAAGATGAAGCACATGCTGAGAGCTGTGTTCCACCTTTGAAGGAAAATGAGCACGAGTGCTTTTCCCTTGGTCACATGCTGAGCAAAGGTGATCTTTAGAATACCGGAATCGTGGGAGACCTTCAACTAGTTTGTGTCGAGCAAGATTGGTTATAGTTTTAAAATTTAAATGTGAGAGACGACGGTGCCATAGCCAGGATTTTGTTGATGTTGCCTTTGAAAGTAAGCAGATGGGAGATGAAGCAACCATGTATTGCACAGAGATAGTGTAAAGACTTTAGTTACGCGAGCCAGCCATAAGGTCGTTTCCTTGTAGATCACGAATGAAACAAGATTTCTCCCTGAAAGCAACCTCCAAATCTCCATCACAGAACTGACCTACTGAAAACAGATTGTGACCGAGGCCTTCCACATAATAAAACCAGCTAATTTCGATGTTCCCATTGATATAGTCTCCGTAGCCCATGATAGCTGCGAAGTGATCATTCCCAAATCTGACAGTGCCAATGAACTTTGCAATAAAGTTTGATAACAGTTTAAGATTGCCTGTCATGTGTCGGGAACATCCGCTATCAACAATCCAAAGAATGATCTGTATCATCTGCATTACACACAGACGACACAGATAAAATAGAAGTAGATGTGGAACCCGAAATGTTAGAGGGTCCCGGAGCAGTTATAGTAGACATACACACATTAATAACTTTAGGCATCCATTTAAATCCTAGTATGTTATATATCCATTTCTGCCATCTCCAACTAGTATTTGCTTTAGTCTTAGTGAATGCACTAGGTGGTACGACATTCTTAGGAGGTGAAACTGGAGCTACAGGGACAACAAGGCGTTTCCTAGAATCTAAAGAGGGCGGTTTACCAAGCACAGACTTAGAAAGATTAGTGGGCCTAGAGGTATTCCGATTCTTAGGATTCCGTAAACGAGAGATGATAGTTTTAGCAACACATTTGTCATGACAATCAGAATTCATACTTTTACGACAAATAACACAAGGTGCATCAGACTGAATATCAAAAGTACTTAAAGGTTTAGCATTCGTTACATCACTATTTCTATTACATTTGCCAGACGCAATATCTATAGTGGAAGCAACGTGAGTCTTATTCATAGTCCTAGGGTGTTCTTCTACTTTAGCATTCCTTATTGATCTTTTCTTAGGTCGCAACTTCCTATTCTTCGATGTAGTGCTCCTAGGCTGTGAAGTGCGGACGTTTGGAAAAGAGGAAACTATTCCTGTTTCTGTAGAAGGAAGCACGTTAGCAACTTGTGTTTTGGCAGAAGGCATTCTAGGTTCACGATTACTAAGTGTTACTGGTGCTATTCTCTTAATCACGGTAGGCGGAAGTTGTTCATACTTTCCTAACATTTCTCTTAACTTAAAGATAGTGTGAATTAAATCTTGATTTTCAGAACGAATGTTACCAGCAAAATGCATTACTACTCTAGTGTGTGCAAGATAGTGATCAAGTTCGTTTAATGCTTAATGACGAGTCTTATTGAGTAAATCAAATATGACACCATATTCCTGTTTAACTTTTACAAGTTCTTGTTCATATTTTGAGATTTGACTTTTCAAAGATACGTTTTGATCATCCAGTTGCTCAGATTTTGGATTAAAGTTGTTTAATTGCAATTGGTGGATTTTGTTTTGCAAAGCAAGTTCACGATTTTGACAATCTTTTTGACACCATTGAAGACGACGTTTTGCATTTGAAAGCTCGTGTAAGAGACGTTGGTTTTCAACTTTTAAAGACTCTATCTGAAGCACATTATCAGTATTCTCAACAGTTACAACATTATCAACAGTATCAGCAGAGATATAATCAGATGCATATGACAAAGAATTCAATAACACAGCATTATGGACATCAGCACAGATGACATCTTCCAAGAGTCGATCAACATCTTTTCGCAACATTATCTTTTTACGTTTAGTATTAGAAATAGATGTTTCTATTTTCTCGAAAACGACCTTCATCAATCCAAGTTCCTTATGAAAGTCCCGTTCCCAAGACAATGCACAAATTTTCAAATTTTTAACATTTGGTAAAAGATTTTTCTGAAAAATGTCTCTTTGTTCTCGCGCCAGAGGCGATTGAAAATGTTGAACTTTGATTTCAGAATGATATTCTATCTCATGTTGTAAAGTTTTGAGGTCAGCCATGAAAATGTCAAAATATCCAAGAATTTGGCGATTTTTAGGTTTTGAATTTACTTCACTGATGGAAGGTAAAGGACCATAAATTTGTACATAATCTGGTTTGGGATTAACATTAGAAGACTCAGACATTTTTATGATAACCCTTGGTGTGTTAGAAGAATCCGTTCGTGTGACGAAAGTGACCGGTTTTGAATAATTAAAAGGTTTGTTGTAAACAACAGTTTCTAATTTTGATCGACTCTCGTCTTCTGCATCGAGTTCCTCTTGACGATGATATTCAACAACACTCATAACAGAATTATCAATTTTATATTTTGCACTGGAAACTTCAGGATTTGGTTTGAATGCTTTGGTTGAAAGCTTAGGTTTGTAATCAGCAAGATTCAGTCCATATCCATTTGGATTGGGTTTTAAAGTAAACTTTTCAATAGCAGTTACTGACTCACCATGTTTGTAAACAACAGTTTTAAACTCTTTAAGTTTGTTTTGCAAGCCGATAATTTCTTCAACATGATCATCTATTCGTTTCGTTGAATGCTTTTTGTATGCAGAGAACTATTTTTGACAAGTTAACAACTCAGCCCTAGCTTTTTGATTTTCCAAGGTGAGAGCGTTAATTTGCTTTTTATGTTCATGTTTCAGTTGTTCTATTTCAGACAACAAAGCATTCTTCGAGACGGCTAGATCACGCATCTGTCTCTCTAAATATTTTTCGTTTTGATGAGATTTAGCAAATGCGGCTTCAAAACCTTTTTCACGGTTTTCTTTAGTAAACTTTCAAAATCCTTGGTTAACAGTGCATTTTTACTTTTTAAGTCCTGATTAATTGCACGACATTCTTCCACTATGGTGTGTTGGTCTTGTATTAAATGAGCAAAATCTGGATGACGCAAAAGTTCGGCATGTTCAACGTGAGTCACAACATGATCAGTACTTAGATCCTCAAGTATAACCACAGAGTCAATTTGATTATCAATGGAAAGCATAAGGTCATCTTGATCGTCAAATGTAACTATGGGGTCTAATTGAAAATCGTCGGAATGAGATGTGGATGACTCATTTTGAACATTCTGAGCCTTGCCGGATTCAGATGTTGGCGGAGATATTAGATCAGAGATAAATATGGTTTGTTCGGGTACCTGAGACAAGCCATCAGTGTCATACACTAGGCCTGTGTCACTCATGTGTAACTCATGCATATTAGCCATCAACATAACAGCTGCATTGGCCTGCAAGTCCTCCATATCATCATCTGAGTCTGCATCTGCCATAAAGCTCTGATATTTGTCTGTGAGAGTTCCACCAGCTTCATCCTTAAGAGCCAAAAGAAGAGCCTCTTTGTGATAAGCACTGCCCCTAGTCCTCGGCTTTGGGCATGCATTAGCCAGGTGTCCCTTCTCATTGCAGTTGTAGCATCGAAGACCATTCAAACCATTCTGAGCATTTCCCTGTTCCACCACTTGAGCTCTGTTGTTATTCCTACCCATAGCATTAAACCCTTGACCACCGCCCATCTGACGACCATAACCACGATTCTGAACTTCAACTCGTCCATTGTTCACAACAGCCTGATTTCGTGTGTTAGATGAGGAACGAATACGATTGTTGGATTTGTTGGTATAACGGCTAAAAGCAATAGCAATCATAACAAATCCTTGTTGCAATGCTTCGAACGGATCGGATTCCTCATTAGCTTCACTGACAAATTCTTGAGCATTGTTGTTGTTGTATGGAACCAATTGATTATGTTGAGATTGCTGTGATTGATCATTTGGTGTGATAGTGGCAGTTGGTTGAGTTGCTGGTTGAGGAGGATAACTGTTTTGAGCATACAAGGCAAGTTGTTGATTTTCCGGATGTGAAGGTGAAGCAATTTGAGCACGGAGAATCCTTTCCCTATCAACTTCCTTTTCATGAGGCTTCAAATAGTCGTACAACAATCCGTATGTAGAATGATGCATGTTCTTCGCTTGACGGAGAAAAATGACATACTTCTCCCATTCAGGACCAAGACTACTCAGGAACTTATTATTAACTGCAATTCTTGGCATGATGATGTTGTGTTTATCCAAATCATTGATGATGTCTGAGAATCGATGATGATAAGACTCTAGTGTCTCTCCAGGTTCAATCAAGAAGTGTTCATAAACCAAGTAAATTTTGGATTCCATATCCTCGTGATTGAGTGCAGATCCTTCCATAAGTAGATGAATGTGTTCCCACATTGCCTTTGCAGTCTTTTGAGCATCAACACTTCGAAGAATTGGGTTTGGTAATCCTAAAAGGATATATTGCATTGCAAGCTCATCAGCTTCATAGTGTAGAAGTTCTTCTGGATTCAGGTCTGCAACAGTAGCAATGTTTGATTGTTCATCCCTTGGTGGATTAGCATTTGGATCTCCGGGTACAATGACAGTAGGCATCTGAAATGGACCTTCCAAGATAACATTCTTTAAGAACTTTCCATGTGGCTTCTTTAGATCACAAAACCTAAAGAACCGAATTACCCATTGATCGTAGTTTCCTGGAGTGAGCATTGGAGGTCTATCAAGTGATCCAGCCTCATGAATTGATTGTTGGCTGCTTAATGCTTCACACATCTTTGCAAACCAAGTGGGTTCCTTCATAGTGTTCCTTGATGGATGTTGATTGAAATCGTTAGTGTAGGGTTGAACTTGAAGACTTGGTGGTGTTTGAACCATTTGTGGTGGAGGAATTGCTCCAAGTTGTGGAGTATGTTGTTGATTAAATTGTTGTTGATAAATTGCTTGTTGTTGATTCCATTGTTGATGTTGTAGACTTAGTTGTTGTTATCGTTGAGAATAAGTGTAAGGGAAATAGTTAGAGTATGGTGGTTATGACATGTTGAAAACTTGTGTTGGTAAAATGGATCTTTGTAGTCGAATGAACCTTTGTTGATGAAGTATCCTTAGGCGTAGAAATCACAATAAACCAAGTAACACTTATGCGTAAAAACACCAAAGTTACGCGTAACAGCAGAAGTTACGCGTAGGTTTAGCTTACGCGTAAGCAAGGAAAAAGCACTAAAGTTATGCGTAAAACAAGAAGTTAGGCGTAGAAAACTTAGGCGTAGGATTACCTTATGCGTAAGACTAAGCTTAGACGTAAGAGAAATCTTATGCGTAGGATTTTCTACGCGTAAGCTTTATGCTTATGCGTAATTTTAGGGTTTTATCCCAAGTGATCTTTTACACTATCACAATGCAAAAGATATCCAAAGTCGACGTATTTTTAGGCTTATCCAAGCAAGAAAACACGGAGTAAACCACGAAACTGAAGATCAAACCAAGGATAAAGTTACGCGTAAGTTTAGGGTTTTGATACGCGTAGCTTTACTCGTAAAATTGATTTTGCCCAAAGATGTTTCTAAACCAGTTTTTGTATGATGAAATAGCTTCAATATCACCAAAAGAACACAAGAGTGTGAAATTTGATGATCCAAAGCATAAAAAACGGTTACGCGTAGGATGAAACCCTCGTACAAAACCGAGCTTAAAAACGCTGATCCACGCGTAAAGGTTGAAACTTTTTGCCAAAAACAATTATTTTAACATCTTAAAACATTGAAAGTACAAGAATCTTGGATTCAAACGTGTAAAAAATGTGTTTTTAAGCGAACCAAAGTATCAAACCACGCACGTATGTTCTACGCGTAGGACCAAAACGTTCACCCAACTATTTGGCGATTGATACCACTGTTAGGTCACTAGTTTTACAACACAAGCATCAATGAAAGAAATAGAGAAGAGATAGAGGTCGGTTGAACAAGTATCCAAACACACACACACGATATACTATAATGGTTAAGCGTAGAGAGTGAGTGAAAGAAATAAATTGAACAACCAACCCTCAAGTGAGGGTTATTACATAGTATTTATAGGAGGAAAGCTAGGGCAACACTCCTAGTCCCTTCCTTTCTCCTATGGGCTTGGGCCTAAGCTCATGGGCTTTCTACATAAGCTTAAGGCTAATAACAAATATAAAGGCCATGATTAAGCTAACTATTACATATGAATTACTAACACTTGATTTAGGTTTAAGAGTGATTCCAACAAAACTAAAAAAGGAAATGTTGAACACATATATTTCAAAAGAAAACTATTAATACATATCGAAAATCACGTTGACCCGGGACGCTTCAAACCCGGTGGGTTGACCCGGTTTAGTTTGACCCGATTTTTACATAACATTCACACGGATGATGACGTTAGAATCATGTCGTATATCATAGCCGTCGCTCATGAAAGAGTCGGCAATTGCGAGGATGAACAAGAGGATGATGTCTATGAGGATGGGGGATGATAGCTGGAAAAAAAAATAAAAAAATAAAAATAAAAATAAAAAATGAGCTTTTATGATTTTGAATAAAAACCAAGAAAATAAATAGTAGCATTCTGTTAAATATTGCCGTTCAAAGAAGGCAAAAAAGCATTCTGTTAATATTTTTGAAAGTACACATTTTGTAAAGACTAAAATACACCGTTGGTCCATAAACTTGGCAAGGTGCATCGTTATGGGACAAAACCCGGCCTTTTCATCACCATAGGTCCAAACCTTGGCCATTAGATGCCAGAATCGTCCCTTGACTAGGATTGGGACAGTCAAACCGATTTCCTTCGAGGGTATTATAGACCATTCACTTTTTTGACCCAACCTAGTTAAAATGTAACCCAACCTTCAACCATATATCATTTAATGATACTTTTTTGAGTTTACGTATCAAAAGGTTTGAATCGCCGGTGAAACTCAGGTCACGTCAATCTTTTTTGAGTGTCAATATATCCATCTCCAACAGCCTAACACGAGGCCATAACGAGCATATGTTCTAGTAACCTTTACCCATGAGTTATATTGAATCAATGATTTATTTTCTCAAACCCTCATCGAATGGTGAAATAAATATTTACCGTAAATGAGTGATATACCTAATGCAATATGGTGGTATTGAAAAATATTCTGATTGACTATTTACTTGTAAACAAGAGTTGTGATCACCTAATAAAAACAAAGTCAACTAAAATTGTGTGTGTGAACTTACAATAGTTAATGATTATTTTTGCACAATAACGAGCCAACTTACAATTGTCAGCATGGCTTAGTTTGCATTTATATAAGTTTCATTCTTAAATCAAACTATACTAAACTTGCTTATAAGAAAGGAAAAGTCAACTTGCAATAATGTGTTTTAATAACTTAAAGTCGTCTTTATAATTTATTATTAATTATTAATTATTAATTTTATACTATAGACTATCATTCAAAACAATGACGATTTGAACATTATCTACCTCGTCATTTACCAACTCATGTTTTACTACGTTTTACATATTAAGTAGGACGGTCAATTCTTTCACATCATTTACACAACATTAGTAAACACAACGAATAACTTTGTTAATATATAATGAAATCCCAAAGCCTCAATCCAAATATATGAGGTCATGATAATGTCATATTCTTAACCTATACCTTCTTAACTTGGATTGTATTGTATTGAAAGAAGGTTTACATGGGTTTTTTTTGCTTTAGAATTAGAAAAAGGCAAAAACAGTTAATGCTTCATATATAATCAATGGTAAGTACATATCATTTTATATATAGTAGCAAATATAAATATAAATTGAATTAAGTTAACGTGAAATTATCTTCATTGGATGCCTTGAATCATGATCTATAAAGATATTAACCTTCTTTTATGGTCTTATTATATCAATTAGTCGTAGTTGACTATGATTGCCATACCCCAAGGGAGATCATGTCGTTGTTAATGTATCACATTTTGCAAGTAGACTAGATGGGTCAAAACCCACATGTTATTATTATTATTATCATCATCCCCAACATGATTTAATTAAATGATTATTATGATAGATAGTTTATGAAAACAAAAGGTTGTAGAGAATGACAAATATGTAATCTCAGTTTTGAAAAATTTGAATCGAAGGACAAATAGGTAGATTTTGACATGGACAACAAAAAATGCATGTTTGGTAGGGCTTTTGAGCTATTAGCTTTTTGTTAAAAAATAATTTCTTTTAAAATAAGTAGCTTCGTTTGGATACATTAACTTTAAGCTTTTATTTCAAACAAATAGTTCTTAATGGAAAGCTGATTCATGAAGCTTTTTAAATATCTTGGAGCTGTTAAAACTTTAAATTACTAATATACCCTCCAAATATTTGTTTACAAAGATATGTCATTTTACATCTTATAGTTACATTTAACAGCTAACTTACCAAATAATTTTATTAAAAAAAAGATAAAGCTTATAGCTCATGTTAACAGTTTTGCAGTTTACAGCTTACAACTTACTGTTTACAGCTAGTTTTGCCAAACATACCCCATATGTCATCTTCACACATAACGAGATCTTTAGGTGGAGATACAAAGTAACAAAATAAAAAAAATTATAATAACATAAAAGTTTTACTCACTTGTCACTTCAATAAATAAGTAAATAACACATATATTAACCTGTTTCATTGTAGCTTGAATTTGGATTTTGGGAGTATTCAACAAGAAAGGTTGCATTAGAAACTTTAACCGAAGTTAAAGTATTGTAGGAATGAGAGAAAGAAAAACTAAAATGCAAAGTAATCTCAATAACAACTTGATTACATGAATTCGTCCGCAATATAACTCATTCAAATATCTATACTACTTATAATAGAGGAAGACACTTCCCTCCTATTAATTTTTTAAGATTTCTTAATATAGATCTTTAAGCAAATACAAGTAAATAAACATCATTTACAAGTATTTAAAGCACAACTAAAACTAAAAAATACTATTCAACACATACAATTAATACACAATTTAATTTACCCATTCACCAAAAAATACAACTATTTAACCATAATGTACAATCTAATTAAGCTAACAAAACAAAAATTTGAGATCCAGCATCCCAAAACAAAATTCGAGATCAAGCAGCCCAAAACATGAATGTGACAAAACTTATCATATTAAACATGACTACTTGTGATTTCAAAATCGCCTTTAATTAAATCTAATCATCCATTCAATCATTAGCACTAATTCAGTAATTCACTAATCTTTTAATCTCAAAACAATCTACACTATCTCTTAACACATCGTATAATATAAGCTAATTAACCAACAAACAACAATAACACTTATTTATAATCCGCTCCACATATTCTTCCATTTCACAACGTCTTATAACAATTTCCCCATCACAACGCCTCTTTTTTTTTACATCTTTCAGATTCATCAAGATGCTTACCTTGAAAAAAAACAATTCATGAAAATCATTTGAAATTATTTTAATATTCGAAAAAAAAAGATGGAAATAAAAGTGTTTCCATCCTCCTTTCTTTCGGTTTAAACAAGAAAACAAGAAACGAAATACGAAACCACACCTATCCGAGACCTTTAACAGATCTTGAAGTCGAAAACATTTCTGTTCTTCGTGGGTTCATGCGTTGGCTATAAGAATTAAAGGGACGAATATTTGTTTGTTAAGTGAAGCGTTTATTTGTGAAGTGGATGATAAGAGTTGGTGGATGCAAGTAGAGAGAAAAGTGACAGTGAGTTTGTGTCTGCGTGTGTTATGATAGGGTAAAAATTAGGGTAAGCAATTTAGGGTTAGTTTTTTATACGGAAAGATTTGGTTTTGGGCTTATAACTATTTATCTAAATTTGAATTGGGCCTAAAATATTCGGATGGGCTGGTAGAGTTAAATTGATTTAATATAAAACAACTGGTAGAGTTAAATTGATTTAACATAAAACAAAGAGTTAATTTATGTTTTCTATTATTTTCTTCTTATATAAACACCTATGAACACATTAAAAGAATTAGCAGGGTACCCACGTAATGATGCGACGGATACCCGATGATAATTTTGTAGCGATTAAATATTTTTCATTTATATGTTTTTTTTTTAAAAGTAACTATACCCGGATGAATGACACTTTTAATTAAAAACGGGCTTAAGCTCGAACTGGCGCGGGCTAAACGGGCATGGGCCAACGGGCTTGAGCCCGAACGGGCACGGGTTTAAACAAAATTCTTAATATCCGTAAATTTATTGTCAAAAGAAACATAATAAACTAAAAAACATGATTCAACTGAAAATTTTATTTCAGGGTACCCACCGCCGCAACGCGCGGGTACCCTACTAGTTAAAAGAAATTTGCGTTTTATTTTAGTATTAATGGTTGTCATGGATATAGAATTGCAATAAAAACATAAGTTAACAAATTAACAGCCATAGAAAAATTTGTAGATCTACTAATAGGATATCAAAAAGAGGACGGTCGATGGGGGTTGCCTCTATATAGATTATCGTATGTAAAAAACATATGTTAATTTTTGTGGTAGTTTCAGATTAAACGTTTATAATTTTTTTTTATGAACTTTTTGATGGATGACATATGCACTGGCGAGTTTCTATGCATCTTACAAGAAGTCATGATGGATGTTAAAGTGTATTGACAATGTCAACGAATGATATAAATATAGATTAGCATCTAATGACATATGAAATGACTAACTGTACTGCTAGTTGGCAACTTTTATTCGATCTAAATTTATTAACAACTCATTATAAACTTTGTTTAAATGTTCTTATGTATCCTCTGACTTTTTTCTCTTTCTTACAATCATAAACAACGCATCCTGATTGCGAATAAATAAAAACATGACTTTTTGGCTAGTGTTTTGCTGTAATTAAATGCAAACCCAATAAGTTATGGAAATTAAAGGTTTACAACCATATTCAGTTTTGATGTTGCACTATCAATAAAAATCTAGTTTTGTTGCCCAAAAAGATCCTCTTGATTATTTAGCGATTATATCTAGTAAGTAAAATACATTTGGAAATTAGTCATATTTTAGTACTACAAAACTTGTACAAAATTATGAATGAAGCATGTTCGGCTATTCACTCTTATGGAAAGGCACTACGATTAACAAATAAAAAAAGAAGTCAACTATAATTGTGTGAACTTCCAATTATTTATGGTTTTTTTATATGATCATGTGCCAGCTTACAATTTTCATTTAAATAATATTCATTCTTTAATTGATTTCTATTAGAATATCTTACCAAAAGTTGGGCGACAATTAATCATGTTTGGGTTAATTATTCACATGGGTGGCTTGGCGGATAAACATCACGTCAACTCAAACAAAACGGCTATTTATTAATTTTGTCAATAATTTCAACACTAATCCACACATGTGTGACATGTATGACCCGTTTAACCCGTGTAACATGTTTAACTAAATATGTTAAGCGGATTGATAGGCCAGTTACGTTATAACTAGTTTATGTCCTAAAATTATACTCTCTCCGTCCCACATTAAGTGTCCACTATGATTTTTTTAAGTCTTTTTCTTAAAACTTTGACTTTAAATATTTTTGTCCTTGTTATATAATATTTGATGCAAGATATATGAATGGATTAAGTTTTTAAATGTATTTTCATTTGTATAATTTTCATTAAGTATTATATAACACAAAAAAATATATTTACGGTCAAAGTTGAAGAAAAAAGACTTAAAAAAGTCATAGTGGACACTTAATGTGGGACGGAGGTAGTATGTTGTTTAAATTGATAAAAACATATATGAACCACGTATAAACTTCCAAAAATCTTTAAAAATGAATAAAAAATCCAATCTTCTCAAGTATCGCTATCACCCCAATGATAAATTTAAATGATTCTTCTGATAGTTTATGAAACCAAAGATATTTTTAGTGAAAATAAGGTGTTACGTATGATGTACTTTCGTGTTCAACATTTACAACTCTTGGCAATTACAATGATGATAACAATGATTGCTTAATTTTAGATGAAAGATGATCGGTAATTGATTGTGCAGCCTGTAGAAGACCTAAATATAATCTCCATTTTAACGCTTAAAGAGAGAAATTTTGCTCGTTTGTGTAAGTATTAAACGTGAATCTTAGGATTATACAAGTGGGATTAGGATATCAAAACGAGCAAGCTGTCTTACATGATGATAATTTTCTTTCAGCCAACTTTCTAAGTCAACCTAATTATTCCTCTAAATCGCAACTAATCGGATACATTTTTTAGGCAGGACTAAGGGTGTGTTTGTTTGATTAAGATGTTTCGTATCTGAATCTGACTACCACATCTTACTAGTAAGAGGTGGATATAATGTTTGAATCTGAATGAAAAAGTGTTGTTTGTTTTTTTATAATTGTCTGAATGGTTTTAATTTTCTCTTTTTTAAGTATATATTAAACTATTGCAAATACGATTAATAAGTAGATAATGTAAACTTGAAACAAAACATTTTTATCATAGATTTACCACAATTATAAATCATTAAATAAATTATCTTAACACATATCCAAATTTTAACATAATAAAACTATTATATAAATCGTGTTAAAATAAAACATAAGCTTAACGCCATGAAACAACAATTAAGTAACTTAACTAATATCAAATAATTTAAAATCTAGCTTTGCATAATTTGAAGATGAATGGGTTGAAGGGTTTTGAAGATGAATGAGTTGGAGGGGTCTTAATAAGAGGTAGTAAGATTTTTTCGCCACCTCTTACCGAGTTAGACATATTAGCTCTTACCATGTCTGACTTGTGATGAAAAAACAAACAACTAAAACGTCTGCCCACATCTTACTTGTAAGAGTAAAAAAACTAGTAAGATTTAAAAAAAAAAAAAAAACAAACACACCCTAAATCACATATATCTTGCAATATCTCGGAAATATTTCGTACCGGACATTAACCAACAACATCTTTCTTAATGAACTTACTCATATGCCACTACTCAATAGGAAAATAGGACCCAAGCCTCAAGCTTTTATTATTATTATTATTATTATTATTATTATTATTATTATTATTATTATTTTACTATCAATTTCGATGTTTATCATGAATTACAATGCTTTGTATTTTAGGACGGACTCAGGATTTTTAAAAAGGTGTTGCATACAAAAAGTTGGTGTACAAGAAAACTGTTGAGTTAGCCCATAAAAACGGAGGTGGCGAAATTTTTTAAAGGGTTGCACATACCACAAAATGACGGTTTTTTAAAAGTAATTACACTTCGTGTCTTAAAATTGGGTGTAGCCCGTGTTACACCGACACCGATGTACGCCTGTCCCTTTAATTGTATTACGTGGAATTGTGCTTTTAATTATTGTATACATGATATATGTGCTTATAGTATTTCATATACATGCATAACTTAGAGCATGCGGTGTAGTCACTCAGCATGCACGTTAACCCTTAACGCAACCTGCTTTAAGGGGAAGTTACCCTACTGGCGATACGAGTTAACGTTGAAAGTTAAGGGGCACGTTAAGCTGCCTGCGTGAAGCCTATGTGAAAAAAAAAAAAAAAAAAAAAAAAAAAAAAAAAAAAAAAAGACTTTTTACCCCTGCCAATATTCACATGACCGTTGCAATTTGAATAAAAAATTACAACTTTCACCCTCCAACGTTTAAAAACGGCTACAATGAATAAAAAAAATCAAAACCTTTTTTCCACCACTATAAATAACCAATTAACACACAATTTTTTTTCACACTTCCACAACTCAATCTCATCTACATATACTTCCATTTTCTAGGAAAAAATGACGGGATTTAACAACAACGAGCATTTCTTGAATCTCATGGGTTGGAATAACCCAAACGCGGGTTCATCATCAATCAACATCCCTTTCCCTAATCTACTCGGCTTTTCGAATGAGAAACTTTACCAACAACATCAAAGATTTCTACAATGGGAACAAACCCAAAAAAACACACTCAACACCAATTTCCAAAATCTACAATTCGTACAACAATCACAACCGCTATCCTAATCATCACATACACAAATCAAAACAAATTAAGTTTTCGAGCACCTACGTCTCCTCCAAAGCCATTCAAACAAGGTGGTAAACGAAAGGACAAAAATCCAAAAGAACTCGAACCAATCGAACCAAATGAATAAAACACCAATATGACCAATACACGTTGGCAACCAAGTGAGGAAAAACTACTTGCAAAGTGTTATGTGTCCGCTACCAAGGATCCACAAGTCGGGCGTGCTCAAGCTCGCGATACGTTTTGGAAACGGGTAATCAACGAGTTCAATAGACTTAATTTTCAAAACTGCAACAAGGATATGTTACAAGGCAAGTGTAAAACGTTGAACCGTGATTGCATGAAGTTCAACATGTACTACAAACATTCAAAACGTTGCAAAAAAAGTGGGGAAAGTGAGATGGATATCATGCAACATGCTAGAGAAATATACCGTGACGAGCACAAAAGTGCGCCGTTTAATAACGAGGAGGCGTGGGAGGTTTTTTGTGCTCATCAAAAATGAGACGCGCCATAACCGCTTGATTTAACTGGTGATGTCCCAAGCAAATAAACGAGGCGTTATTCGGTCATGATGACCAACCACGTCCTAGGGGCAAAAAGCATGCTTCGAAGAAATCCGTATCCTAGAGCACGAAAAGTACCAGGGGAGCGAGTACCAGAGGAACGAGCTCGTCAAGCCAATTTAGGGAGGCTATGTCATACGAGTATTGGCAGAAATGAGAAACCACCCAAGCAAGGTCGGTTCTAGGGGTGTGCAACAAGTGCAATGGCACATGACCTCACTTTATTTAAGGGCCACAAATTTATAACTTCTTCGTTATGTACATATGCAAAAAATTTATTAGAAAACACCATATTTTATATTTGCATTTTAAGTATTCGTTTGCTGACTTGAAAAAATGAGACTATAAAAATAAGAGGTCCATAACTTCGTAAATAAAGTATCCTAGTTAGCCAAATGTATCCGATTAACCATGTATCCATGATTAATAACCAACAAAATAACTGAAAGTATGCCATTTAGAGAAAAATAAAACGGCGTTAAACATTTTGTTTTTACTTACTTTAATTTCCATGTTCAACTTTATTATTTTGAAAGGTTTTCAACTCTCTATATGGTCTTTAAGGTTTCAAAATTTTAATAGCAACTTAAACATTACCTAAACTAGGTATTTTGCTCTACAGAAACAAAATGTTGATTACTAGAATAGAATCAATCAAAATATCATAAAAATTAGCATGTCTCCCACAAGATGAGATATTAACCTTGTGGTCTGTCACTAAATATGCTTAAAATTTTGTGCTAAATGAGGCCTCCTTGTAGTTAAGCACGGGGCCAACGAAATTCACGAGACGACCCTGCACCCAAGAGGCGTATCGGGCGACTAAAGAAAAAGATCAAACGATTTAAAGGTTGGAAGAGATAAAATTTCTGATGATTGACACTGCCGGCAAGGATCCAAACATTGCGTTTTGGATCGATTCGAAAAAAGATAAAATCATCAAAAAATATAATTTGCAACCTCGACAATAGATATAATCATTTTTTTTAATTCGTATTGTAATGTTTGAGATTTAATGTTATGTGGTTTATTAAATGAAGTATTAGTTTTAGTTTATAGGTTAAATTTGAAAATAGTTAAATTAAGGTTGAGTTATGATAAGGGTGTTTTTTTTAGTTAAGATTAAAAGTTAAAGTTGATGTGAAGCTGACGTGATACTGAGTGAAAGTTTAACTTTAGGTGATCATAACCTATGCTCTTACATACTGTTACACCCCCAAATTACCTGTTTTGCAGCGGAATGGAATTCCTGGGGGTTGACTGTCATAGCATCACAATCACAGTTATATCGAACGACCTAAAGTGTCGTTTTTGAAAATATCGTTTGATTCATTAAAACAATCAGAGTTTACAAACATTACGTCCCAAAAGATTTCCAATATATCAAAACGAGTTTGTTACAATCAAACGATAGTTAAGTGCATAAAATATAGGTGATACGCGTCAACACCGCGACTATATGATTAGTCCACATGCATGCCATGAAGTGAATGCCTTAGATACCTGAGATAAAACATGCTAAAAGTGTCAACACAATGGTTGAGTGAGTTCATAGAGTTTGGTTAACAAGTAAAGCTTTTAAAGAGCGATCATGCAACAAAGACAAAGTCTTTGGGCATTTAGAATAGTCCACAAAGCAAAGGCATCGTAAATCCACTCAGTTCCAAGTTCCGCCCATACAAAACTTGCAACCTGTGTGTTCACAACCCATTGCACAAAATATGTCTAGTTTATGTTCATGCACACGTTGTCAAATGAGGTCACAAAGCAAAGGCATTGTAAATCCACTCAGTTTCAAGTCCCGCCAATACAAAACTTGCAACCTGTGTGTTCACAACCCATTGCACAAAATATAGCGTATCAAGTAGTCAAGTATAAGCTGTCGTAATAGTTCACCATATAGCACCACGTATATAATAATTTATGCCAGGCAAAGCCCCTAGAATAAATAATACGCGTCCCGTAACATAGTGGACGAGAGGTTGGCCGACCTCTAATAGCGCTATCCATACTACCTACTAATAGGAGACTAATAATGCGAATGTACGAACAGTACATCATACAACTATTATATACAATTAAGAACACTCCGAACATGGGAGAATTTGCACTGCTCCGAACATGGGAGACTTAGATTGAGAACGCTCCGTAACATAGTGAGACGTTCTGCTCCGGACCGGGGAGACTTTGAGTCAAGAACGCTCCGTAACATAGTGAGACGTTCTGCTCCGTAACATGGGGAGACTTTGCACACTCCACCGATAAGGCGAGAATTATTGAGAACGCTCCACCAATAAGGCGAGACTTTATAGTGATGCTCCGAACATGGGAGACTTTATAGTGATGCTCTGATCATGGGAGACTTTAGGTCAAGGTCATAACACGTACGGTTCAATAAGTTCAAACAAGTCATAAGTTTGTATTTAAGATCAAGAGTTCCGTTCAAAAGTTCGTAATGAAGTTCAAAGATTTAAGTCGAGTTCAAAAGTTCAGAACAGTCAAAGAGCTCGAATAATATCAAAAGGTTCAAGATAGTCGAAGCGTTCAAAATCACGTCAAACAAGTTTAAAATATATCAAAAGGGTCCTTGCACAAGTTAAAAGAGTTTAACTATATGTCAAAAGGTTCATATCAAGTCCAAAGTGTTCACTTATATGTTAAAGGGTTTGAATCAATTTAAAAGAGCTCCAATATACATGTCGAAGGGTTCAAAATCAAGGAAAGTGATCCAAAAAATAGCGTTCATAGCATAGTGATCAATTTAGTTCGGGCATAATCTACTTACGCGCACATAGAGTGAAACAAAAGATATTTAAGTTCATATAAGTGTAAAGTAAAAACAAGTAGTTGAGCATGTATCTCCCCCGAAGAGTTTATAAAACAATTAAACGAGTAAAAGTGGGGCTACGAACTCACCTGTTGCAATAGTTATGATGACAAAGTGGATGCACAAAAATGAGACGCAACAGTCTAACCGCGACCTATAATGAATGATATGCTCTAATGTAAGTCATGAAACAATGTCGTGCATGCAAACTCATATGATATTCATACCACTTGTACCTTTTGGAAAATAAAGTTTATTGTCGAAATATAGGTTTATGACCTCTTGTCAAGTTACAAAATACTTTATCAGTATTTACGTCGAAATGATATCCTACGATAATCATTTAGTGGTTTATTATGAATCTATAACTTTTCGTCGTAAAATAATGTCATTTGACAATTTCATGAAAGTGAGTAAATGGCCTTGAAAAGCTAGTCGTAAAATAGTGCACATCGAGTGTTAGGAAACAAACTCAACGGTTTTTGGGAAGCTTGTATCATTATCTCAAAGTTTTAGTATTTAAGTTTCCATCCTAGAGGTCTCGATCACAATGAAAAGTATAGTTTAAGGGTGGTTTTCGGCCAAGTTTGAGTGACTATATTTTATTCGTTACAACTCCGCTAAACAAACGGTCGGACATTTTGGAAAGTATACTTGGCGAATTTACTTTTACTAGAAGACATCTCTTTATAAAAATTTCTACATCAATGTTAAAAACGACCTCCAACATGGTGAGTTGTTTTGCCGTAACACTTGTCGATTATAAATAATATAGTTTTCTTATATAATAAAATTACGGCAACTTTGTGTAAACATGTATAATTTAATCGTTACAAGTCCGTTTTCTACGTTTTATATGTTCTTAGATTCGTATCAAAGTATACTAATATATTTTTGATAAGTCGACGTAATTTATAACACCTAAGTTTCATTTTTGACTCGTAAAGGGTGACATTTTCATGCGGAAATTTCCAGAAAATTATAGTTTTCGTCGCCAACTTGAAAAATTCATAACTTTTTCGTTATAGCTCCGTTTTAATCCGTTCAAGCGGCCACGTTTTCGTTTTAAAGTGTATTTTCTAAATATCTAGCCCAAAATATTATACCCACTGTCGGATTTTCCAGATTTTCAAAATATGGACAGACCCTTTTTAAAACGTGTCGAAATGAGTTTTTCTCGCGCCAAACCTATTCTAACCCATTCAAAACAACTCTGAAGCTATTCTAATCCTACCATACACCTTCTTAGGGTGTCATGGGTTCCTAGACATCACCAAAAATAATATATAACAAGGAGTAATTATAGGATGACTTATATATACATAACTCTTAAAAATCAATGAAAAAGTGGTACAACATCATATGACTTGCATGTTTTTGGCTCAAATATGATGAAATGAATATGAAAGATGAAAAATGGACATGAGATGCTTACTAGAATACTTGATGAGGTTTATGAGAACAAAGGATTTCCTAATCACCCTAGGTTTTTATTGCAAAACCCAAATAAAGAGTGATACTAGAGTGTTAATTAACTTGTCTTGAAAATTTTGGTGATCTCCTCCTGAACCTCTATGGTGGCCGGTTTGTGTGGAGAGGAAGAGAAGAGAGAAAAAATCTTGATCTACACCTTGGATATTTAGTTTGTGTGTTTTTGTTATAAGAGTATAATATACATATACAAGAGAAGATATTTAGCAAATTCAATGAGTCATCCCCCCCCCCTTGTCGACTTACATAAAAAAAAATAAAGTAGTATTTTGTAGTAATTTAATGTAATAGTATAATCAAATGTAAGTTAATTGAAGTTAAGGGTTGAATTGTATACACATTTGAGTATTTAGAGTAGCGTTAGATAAAAATAACTTTTCACGGTTCAAGATAAAATATGTTGAGGTCATAAAAATTATAAAATACATTTCTTGAAAGATTTGAGTGAATAAATATTTATCGGGTTGAATTTAAGAAAACCGTCGTAATTTATATAAACATAACAATTTATATACGAAATAAATTTAAAACATTGGGTAAACTAATAATATTATTTTTATAAACTTAATATGAGTATAAAAATATATGGTGATAAATTTTGGAAGTATCGGATCAATTGTTCAAAATAATTATTTACGCGATAGCGTTTATTTAATAAGAAAAATAAACGTTTAATGTAAAATGCAAAACCATGCATAAATTGATATGAAATGATGAATATGGAGTTTGAGAAATGACCGGAAATTGAGAATTGTGACATTCTTCCCATGTCAGCGAAATCACGTCCTCGTGATTCGATTAATGATACAATAGTCGGAATCTCGACAAGGGTTCTAAAAGTTTATGCTCGTGTATGGTCTAAATGATTATATGGGTTCCTCGTTCAACTAAAATACGTTCTCGTGCTATCGTGAGTATTCCCCGTCCTAAATACATGCTTTCTTATGATTGGGTTTGATGAGACAAGCTTTCCCATTCTCGAGCAAAATTTTCAAAAGACTTTTTGGTAACCGATTTTTACTTAATCCCACATCTCATCAAACAAGAACTGTCATACGATTAGGCTAAATCGGTTTAGGTAACGACTTGTTTCTAGCTTGATCTTTGCAACTCATCAAACAAGAACTGTCACTCGGATCAAACTAGAAACAAGTGGTTTGAAGAAAATCTTTTGAAAATTTGGCTTGATTACGGAATTGCTTACACATATGAGACTACTACTCCCTTCATTGCATGATTCCTCCTGAATTAGACATAGGTGATCAGGCTATGTATAATTTAGGAGTAACTATGCAATGCTTGGACTAATCGTCTCATATGATGTTTAGTGTTGAATCATAAGTCCGCATGTATAAGGAGTATGCACTTATAATGATATGATGAGATGCTATGATGATGCAGTTATAGTCTAGGGTCAATGATGCAACCTAGTTCTCTATAACCGAAGCTCTGATGCCAATCTGTCACACCCCCAAATTACCTGTTTTGCAGTGGAATGGAATTCCTGGGGGTTGACTGTCATAGCATCACAATCACAGTTATATCGAACGACCTAAAGTGTCGTTTTTGAAAATATCGTTTGATTCATTAAAACAATCAGAGTTTACAAACATTAGGTCCCAAAAGATTTCCAATATATCAAAACGAGTTTGTTACAATCAAACGATAGTTAAGTGCATAAAATATAGGTGAGACGCGTCGACACCGCGACTCTATGATAAGTCCACATGCATGCCATGAAGTGAATGCCTTAGATACCTGAGATAAAACATGCTAAAAGTGTCAACACAATGGTTGAGTGAGTTCATAGAGTTTGGTTAACAAGTAAAGCTTTTAAAGAGCGATCATGCAACAAAGACAAAGTCTTTGGTCATTTAGAATAGTCCACAAAGCAAAGGCATCGTAAATCCACTCAGTTCCAAGTTCCGCCCATACAAAACTTGCAACCTGTGTGTTCACAACCCATTGCACAAAATATGTCTAGTTTATGTTCATGCACACGTTGTCAAATGAGGTCACTGATGAGTGTGTAAATACTCATCATTTTTATACAAAATAAACTGCAAAATCATCTGAAAACACTCAGAAACACATCAAAATGATCAAAATATCACAAATCAGTGTTTTATGAGTTTTAAATGCAAAAATATCAAAATCAGATGAAAAACATATCAAATTTGCAAAAATTGCAGTTTTAGTCCCCCAAGTTTATAAAATTGTCAAAAATAGTCCCTGAGCCCGAATTTCAGAAGAAAAGTCACCAAAGGTCTTTTTAAAATCACAAATTATCATATTTAGTCCTTTGGTGGAAAATCTAAGAGTTTTGAGAAAATTACAATTTAGTCCCTGAAAATCCAAAATGTTCAAAATTAGTCCTTGGGAATTTCAAAAATGTTAAAAACTAAACCTTGGACTATTAAAAGTTGGCAATGTCAACCCTTGACTACTCTTCATAAGTTGCATGTTTGGTCCCTGGGAATTTCAGTTTTACAAGTTTGGTCCTTTGGTTTTGGAATGTTACATCTTTGGTCCTTTGTATTAATAATCCAACAAAACCAAATCCGGACCCTAAATATACCCAAGCCCAACATTAAACACCCCCTTGGCCCAAATACTTACCCGGTCCGTTTACCCACAACCCGCCCACCTTTTAAATAAACCAAAACCGCCCTCACGTGTTACCCCTTCCCCCATCATTTCCCCTGTGCACGCATGCCTGCAACTCACCCTCCCCCCTCCTCCATCATCACACCCCTACTGCTACCCTCCACCTCGCTCCAAGGATCATTAAATGCGCCTTCAACCTAACTCTGCCCTCTCCAACTGGCATATCTAGTTTTTCCCGCCAAAATGCATCAAACGGTCACAAATGATACCTACCAATCCTATGGTCAGTTTTATTGGTGGGATCTATTCAGAAAGATGAGAGAGGAAGTTTGAAGCCTATAAGAAGCCAAGAGAAGCTACAAAGAGATAGCTAGCTTTTATTTTTTTTAACATGTATGTCGTTATTTAAATTTCTATGTCTTAAATATGTTTAAGTTGTAATTTCCAGTGTTATATTAGTTAATCAAGTGTATTACAACCATTTTCGAGTATCAATTCAAGTCTGTGTTTATATTTCAAATTTCATGTTTACTGTGGCAATCTTAAATTTCGAAATCCTATGTACAAACGTTTAAAAGCTCGTCTCTCAGTTCAAACAAGCTTGTAAAAGCTTCTTACAGCTTTTTGCAAGCTTACATTTATATTCCAAGCAAATAGGGATTTTGGTCAACGAAAGTCAATGGTGCAGTGAACTTGATTCAAACAGGCATGGAAATGAGACAAGGGTGATGCAGAGCTGGGTTGAGGTTGATTCAGAGTTAATGGGATTGGTATAGATAGGGTAGTAGGTTGTTGTGTTCACTGGATTCAAGCCACAGTGGCTAGGGACACTTTGTAAGTTGTACTCAAGTTTAATAGCATAATTGTTCTTGCAGTTATAATTAGTTGAAATCTGTTCAAATAGTTGTATTCAAGTGATTATAACTTAGTTTGATTATTAATTCTAGCTAGTGTAGTGTTTAGCTTATTCAAACTTGCAAATCAGTAACAATAAGGGGTGTTTGGAATTACTAATCTAGCTGTCTTGTTGGCTTAATCAGTGGTTAGGATATAGTGGATAAGGCTTGTTTAGTTTATTAAAGTTCATATCAATCTTATTTTTGGGTCTGCAACATAAAAAAGTCAAAAGTTGTTCTTAAATCTTTGTAACTGTTAACTGTTGGACACTTGGGATTGCAACTCATTGTATTGTGTTTGGATATCATTAACATTGTTTGAAATATACTTGTTACATCATTTAACTTCATAATCAGTCATTTAATTTGGATCAAATCTCAGATTAGTCAAAGTTCTTGTGTATCTTCAAAAGTCAAAATGTGTCAAACTGAGTTTTATGCAGAACTTGTACCATCTGCACAGGTCTCAATAAGGGTGGTTAGGGTCTGATTTTTGGCTTAGGTGTAGTCCATTAGGTGGTCTTTAAGATTCATTATCTGTTTTTGGCTAAAGTTTTCTGGATAAGCTTGAGCATAAGCTCAAATTAAGGCCCTAATCCCCTGCACCACTGAGTCAGTGAGCACTGACTTTTTCTCAGTTTTTGTAACTTGTGTACAGAGCTCATAAGAGCTCACCATGGTCTGAAATTTGGTGAAAGTGTAGTTGGCCAGGTGGGCTATAGGACTGCATAAGTGGACTTGTGATTAGCTTATTGGTGTAGCTTGTGCATTGTCCCAAACAGTGGTCCTAAACCACTGTTTGGAGTGAATAAGCAGTGAGCTTATTCCTTTGATCTGAAGCTTGAGCTTGTTAGGAGTAGTGATAATCAGTAGTGCTTAGCTTAATCTAGTGTAGTTTAGCTTGTGTTACTGTTTGGTGGCTTATATAGCTTTTTAGCTTATTCTTGTAGCTTATTACCTCTAGCAGTTTCACTGTAGCTCATTAATCTTACACATAAGCTGTTGATTTTCCATTTTTCATAGATTCTATATATCATTTTAGAATTTTCCTGAAAGTTTCATAAATTTTGGTCTTAATTTGCTATTTTTCTCATTTTAAATAGATTTTAATCAATTTTTAATTAACTTTTAATACAAAAAAATTCAGAAAAGGTTCCAAAAAATAATTTTTCAATTTTGTTAAGTTTAGATAAATATAAGAAGTGAAAAAAGTAATTTTCCAGATTTTTCATAGTTTATTTGGTAATTTTTAGTAATTTAATTAGTTTTAAATAGTTTAAAATTGGTAGAAAATAGAAAAATAATCTGAAAAATACAAAAAATAGTTTTGAAAATTCTAGTTTGATATTTTAGACTTTTTCATTTCATAATTTTATTTTTCTAGCTTTGTTTCCTCATTTCTTGTATTTTAGTTAATTATTAAATAGTTAAAAATAGTTTTTAATTAATAATAATTAGATAATTAGTGATAAAAATAGTTTTCTTTTTCTAAAAAGTTTCTTTTATCATTAGGGTTGTAAAAACATCATTTTCATATTTTTAGGGTTAATATTGATTTAGTTTCATTTTTAATTGTACGTCGCGTAGATTTTAATTTAGTTTTATTAAAACAAAAAGAACAAAAACATCATTTTAATTTCAGTGATAGCGTTTATTTAATAGATTTTATCTTTTTAACTTTCTTTAATTTGCATTTAAGCCGTTGTTATTTGTTGGCTTATTCCGTAGTTATAATCATAATCTGATCCTTTTTCCGTTCAAACTCCTCGATCACTAAACGTTTGATAAATCCATTGCACAACTCGCTGGGACATAACGACCCGGGGAAACATTGTACTCCTCAGATCTTAATTGCATTAGTGTTTGAGCAGTTTTTAGTCTTTTAGACTTGACTGTTTAGCACCGATCAGTCACAAAGCAAAGGCATTGTAAATCCACTCAGTTCCAAGTCCCGCCCATACAAAACTTGCAACCTGTGTGTTCACAACCCATTGCATAAAATATAGCGTATCAAGTAGTCAAGTATAAGCTGTCGTAATAGTTCACCATATAGCACCACGTATATAATAATGTATGCCAGGCAAAGCCCCTAGAATAAATAATACGCGTCCCGTAACATAGTGGACGAGAGGTTGGCCGACCTCTAATAGCGCTATCCATACTACCTACTAATAGGAGACTAACAATGCGAATGTACGAACAGTACATCATACAACTATTATATACAATTAATAACACTCCGAACATGGGAGAATTTGCACTGCTCCGAACATGGGAGACTTAGATTGAGAACGCTCCGTAACATAGTGAGACGTTCTGCTCCGGACCGGGGAGGCTTTGGGTCAAGAACGCTCCGTAACATAGTGAGACGTTCTGCTCCGTAACATGGGGAGACTTTGCACACTCCACCGATAAGGCGAGAATTATTAAGAACGCTCCACCAATAAGGCGAGACTTTATAGTGATGCTCCGAACATGGGAGACTTTATAGTGATGCTCCGATCATGGGAGACTTTAGGTCAAGGTCATAACACGTACGGTTCAATAAGTTCAAACAAGTCATAAGTTTGTATTTAAGATCAAGAGTTCCGTTCAAAGGTTCATAATGAAGTTCAAAGATTTAAGTCGAGTTCAAAAGTTCAGAACAGTCAAAGAGCTCGAATAATATCAAAAGGTTCAAGATAGTCGAAGCGTTCAAAATCACGTCAAACAAGTTTAAAATATATCAAAAGGGTCCTTGCACAAGTTAAAAGAGTTTAACTATATGTCAAAAGGTTCATATCAAGTCCAAAGTGTTCACTTATATGTTAAAGGGTTTGAATCAATTTAAAAGAGCTCCAATATACATGTCGAAGGGTTCAAAATCAAGGAAAGTGATCCAAATAATAGCGTTCATAGCATAGTGATCAATTTAGTTCGGGCATAATCTACTTACGTGCACATAGAGTGAAACAAAAGATATTTAAGTTCATATAAGTGTAAAGTAAAAACAAGTAGTTGAGCATGTATCTCCCCCGAAGAGTTTATAAAACAATTAAACGAGTAAAAGTGGGGCTACGAACTCACCTATTGCAATAGTTATGATGACAAAGTGGATGAACAGAAATGAGACGCAACAGTCTAACTGCGACCTATAATGAATGATATGCTCTAATGTAAGTCATGAAACAATGTCGTGCATGCAAACTCATATGATATTCATACCACTTGTACCTTTTGGAAAATAAAGTTTATCGTCGAAATATAGGTTTATGACCTCTTGTCAAGTTACAAAATACTTTATCAGTATTTACGTCGAAATGATATCCTACGATAATCATTTAGTGGTTTATTATGAATCTATAACTTTTCGTCGTAAAATAATGTCATTTGACAATTTCATGAAAGTGACTAAATGGCCTTGAAAAGCTAGTCGTAAAATAGTGCACATCGAGTGTTAGGAAACAAACTCAACGGTTTTTGGGAAGCTTGTATCATTATCTCAAAGTTTTAGTATTTAAGTTTCCATCCTAGAGGTCTCGATCACAAAGAAAAGTATAGTTTAAGGGTGGTTTTCGGCCAAGTTTGAGTGACTATATTTTATTCGTTACAACTCCGCTAAACAAACGGTCGGACATTTTGGAAAGTATACTTGGCGAATTTACTTTTACTAAAAGACATCACTTTATAAAAAGTTCTACATCAATGTTAAAAACGACCTCCAACATGGTGACTTGTTTTGCCGTAACACTTGTCTATTATAAATAATATAGTTTTCTTATATAATAAAATTACGGCAACTTTGTGTAAACATGTATAATTTAATCGTTACAAGTCCATTTTCTACGTTTTATATGTTCTTAGATTCGTATCAAAGTATACTAATATATTTTTGATAAGTCGACATAATTTATAACACCTAAGTTTCATTTTTGACTCGTAAAGGGTGACATTTTCATGCTGAAATTTCCAGAAAATTATAGTTTTCGTCGCCAACTTGAAAAATTCATAACTTCTTCGTTATAGCTCCGTTTTAATCCGTTCAAGCGGCCACGTTTTCGTTTTAAAGTGTATTTTCTAAATATCTAGCCCAAAATATTATACCCACTGTCGGATTTTCCAGATTTTCAAAATATGGACAGACCCTTTTTAAAACGTGTCGAAATGAGTTTTTCTCGCGCCAAACCTATTCTAACCCATTCAAAACAACTCTGAAGCTATTCTAATCCTACCATACACCTTCTTATGGTGTCATGGGTTCCTAGACATCACCAAAAATAATATATAACAAGGAGTAATTATAGGATGACTTATATATACATAACTCTTAAAAATCAATGAAAAAGTGGTACAACATCATATGACTTGCATGTTTTTGGCTCAAATATGATGAAATGAATATGAAAGATGAAAAATGGACATGAGATGCTTACTAGAATACTTGATGAGGTTTATGAGAACAAAGGATTTCCTAATCACCCTAGGTTTTTATTGCAAAACCCAAATAAAGAGAGATACTAGAGTGTTAATTAACTTGTCTTGAAAATTTTGGTGATCTCCTCCTGAACCTCTATGGTGGCCGGTTTGTGTGGAGAGGAAGAGAAGAGAGAAAAAATCTTGATCTACACCTTGGATATTTAGTTTGTGTGTTTTTGTTATAAGAGTATAATATACATATACAAGAGAAGATATTTAGCAAATTCAATGAGTCATCCCCCCCCCCCCCCTTGTCGACTTACATAAAAAAAATCAAGTAGTATTTTGTAGTAATTTAATGTAATAGTATAATCAAATGTAAGTTAATTGAAGTTAAGGGTTGAATTGTATACACATTTGAGTATTTAGAGTAGCGTTAGATAAAAATAACTTTTCACGGTTCAAGATAAAATATATCCGATTAAAGTATCCTAGTTAGCCAAATGTATCCGATTAACCATGTATCCATGATTAATAACCAACAAAATAACTGAAAGTATGCCATTTAGAGAAAAATAAAACGGCGTTAAACATTTTGTTTTTACTTACTTTAATTTCCATGTTCAACTTTATTATTTTGAAAGGTTTTCAACTCTCTATATGGTCTTTAAGGTTTAAAAAAGATGAGATATTAACCTTGTGGTCCGTCACTAAATATGCTTAAAATTTTGTGCTAAATGAGGCCTCCTTGTAGTTATGCACGGGGCCAACGAAATTCACGAGACGACCCTGCACCCAAGAGGCGTATCGGGCGACTAAAGAAAAAGATCAAACGATTTAAAGGTTGGAAGAGATAAAATTTCTGATGATTGACACTGCCGGCAAGGATCCAAACATTGCGTTTTGGATCGATTCGAAAAAAGATAAAATCATCAAAAAATATAATTTGCAACCTCGACAATAGATATAATCATTTTTTTTAATTCGTATTGTAATGTTTGAGATTTAATGTTATGTGGTTTATTAAATGAAGTATTAGTTTTAGTTTATAGGTTAAATTTGAAAATAGTTAAGTTAAGGTTGAGTTATGATAAGGGTGTTTTTTTTAGTTAAGATTAAAAGTTAAAGTTGATGTGAAGCTGACGTGATACTGAGTGAAAGTTTAACTTTAGGTGATCATAACCTATGCTCTTACATACAAACGCATTTATAAGTTTACTTGCAATGATAATCAATTAATCATGGACGTACCCACATGTATGTCGGGTGTGGTACGGGCTATACATGATTTAAAGTCATGAAGCGCAAAAAGATTTCAAAACTGCCATTTTTGTGATACGTGCAACTCTCAGAAAAAAATTTGCTACTTTTGTTTCTTACGGTGTAATTTTAGTTAGCTCAACATTTCATTTGTGCAGCACCCTTTTAAAAATACATAATCCGTTTGTGATGATAATGCTTTACATTAGTTGCGTACTTTCGCGTATTTATTACTATTTTTTCTTTCATCCACTCTCCTTAACCCGTGCATTTTATCAAATGATCAAATTTGGTGCTAAAAATTACTCCTCAATCTTTTGTCAACGCTCATATACTTAGAAGTGCCCCAACGACAAAATATAAGCACCGGATGATAAAATTATATTACAATCGATATATTTAATATTGTTAATCGTATTTTATAGTCTTTATATATATACTTGAAGGGTACAATCTTCTTATTTTAATTGGTCATCGCAAACTATGCATATATGATGCAGGTCTTACTGACCAGGTCTTATTATTTATAATGTCTCGTTATACCTATGGTCTACCCTAGTGCACTAACGGGCAGTGTACCCGGTCGTGTGTAGTGTAGTAATCGGTAAAGCCGAGGTCGTCCCAAAGGCTATGTGTGTTGAATTATTACTAAGTCTAGGTGTCACAGATTAATAATGGTTTCGATATGGATTTAATTAATTAAACTACTAAAGCAGAATAAAACAAATAAAAGCAAATAAAGGATAAAGGGAAATCAATAGAGGAGAGTGGTGCTAACCTAGTTAATCCTCCTAGCTAGTTATGTTTACGTCTACTTACTTCCAATTACTTCAGGTGGGGTCAAAGTCGAGAGGACAACATTTGGTCAATTCGACCTAACCTATCAGCAAAGATGCCTCCACAGGAGAAGTCAGGTGTCCCCTCATAAGTCCTGTTGTTCTTGGCCCCCTAAGCCAAGTCATTAAGTACCGCTACATGCTAGATTTATAATAGTGAATGCCCGGCCGTTAGGAACTTAGACACGCACCCCCTAATTCTTAAGTTCATCCAAACGATAGGTGATCAGTTGGTCAAATCGCAGAAGTAGAAAGGGCCGTCAGTTGGTCATATCTTACCCTTCTCGTCTCAGTCCGCTCACCTAGGGTCAGTTGGTCATATCTCTATGCAATTGGCCTCTATCGCCATTCAAAACTGCCGAACCAAGGGTGGCTACCAATAAACTATGCATGCATACACTTAGAAATAATTGTACGGAAGAAAAGTAAACGCAAACAAAACAATTAAGGAATCATAACTAGGCCAGCACCAAAAGGTGCTTAGCCGCTCATATTAATCATGCAAACCAATTCAATATTCAAAGGTATGAAATACATGAATTGAAAGTAAAAGAAATATAAAACGCTAATGCTTATCGTAGGGGAGTGATTTCTCCCTTTGAGACAGCTCCGTATGCTCCTCTAGACCTGCCTTGAGCTTTTTCCCACGTTCTCTGAGTGTTGTGTGTGGAGTGGGATGATTAGAAATGCTGGAATTCGTGGGGTATTTATAGGCCAGATATAGGTTACGGCGTAACCATAACAAGAGTTACGCCGTAACCTTCTATTTCATCGTATTTTGCACTAGATCTGCTGGTTACGGCGTAACCTTCTATTTCATCGTATTTTGCACTAGATCTGCTGGTTACGGCGTAACCTAATGAGTGGTTACGCCATAGTCTTCAATAAACTCGGTTACGTCGTAATAGATGCAGTAGTTACGGCGTAAGTATCTGCGGCGTGGAACCTCATTTGACCTAATATAGTTACGTCGTAACCTTTGGGAAGAGTTACGCCGTAACCTTCTGATAAGTTGGTTTTCTGAGTTACGGCGTAATGTGAGAGACGAGTTACGCCGTAACTTATTCAAAGTAGCATACTGTGATAAATCTTTAGATATTTCTCCAGTTCCGCGTCTCTTTAGCTCCAATGCTCGTAATTTACCTGAAAGTGGAAAACAATGGAAAACAAGCGTAAATCCATATAAATGATATAAATTACATGCATTATCGGGAAAAATTGATACTTAATATTCATGACTATTTGATGTTATCAATATATTATATATCATGCTATCACAATCTCCAGCTCATTTTGGAAGTAGACAACATGTAACTAATCCAACAAGTTGAATCTTCTTAAGTATCACCATCACCTCATGATTAATTTAAATAATGAGCAAATTTTCAGAAGGGGATAAAAAGTTGGGTAGTGGTCATTATATGGTACAAAAAATACAACTCTTTCTAAAATGGTCATGTGCGAATGTGCGATTCCATTAATATGTTGACACGTATCTAGACAAAAAGTACACTTTCAATAATTTGCAAGTACAATTACTATTAAAGCCTTGTTTGACTTTTATAAACAAATGTGCAAACGGTGTATGTGCGAATGTGCGAATAAAATCAACTTTATTGAGAAGGAACAACCTTTAAAGAATAAAATCTATTTTATAGAGAATAAAATCTACTTTACCTAATACCTTTCGGACATCTAAATTTTTAATCAATTGCCTTATAACTACAATGCCAAACACTCCAATAGTCTTAGACTAAGGCTAAGTTTGGCAAAAGTAGCAGTGAGCAGTAGCAGTGAGCTGTAGCCACAGCTCACTGCTCACCGCTCACAGCTCCTTAAAGAAGCATTGAAAAAATGAGCTTTCCTAAAAAATAGCAAAGCTCACCGCTCCTTTGCCAAACGAACACTAAAAATAAAAAAGCTCACTTCTCGCCGCTCATCGCCTCAAAAAGCTCCAAAATGCTCTGCGCCAAGCCTAAGAGATAGCAGATTTCACAAACAGAAAACATAAACCTACTTTGCGTCTTGGTAATCTAAAACAAGCTCTTGTAGTGAAGGAAATTATAACTTAAGTCACATGGTAACGTCATTTCAAATCCATTCAATTTGAATTACTAATTTTAGCATTGCAATTACTATAAAAATGCGTCTGCAATCATTAGAACCTTAAGACTCATAATGTCAATTTACTCAATACCTTTATCCAATTTTTTATTAAATAACAATGGAGTATTAAGCTACAGATTATATCCAGCTTAATGCCTGAATTCATTAACCATTATACTAACAGTCAACCTTTACAGTTTCACAAGCACAATTTCAAATTTTCAATTATTTGAATAAAAGTCAACATAATCCACAAAAACTCTAACTTGCCATTTATATGAAAAAAATTGAAAGAATTTCGGTTCTGATAATGTGTGTGGATTTGTGTGATTCATTTTGTGTTAAACTAATTAAAGTATCAGAAAAATAAAAAATATATAAAAACTAACTTAAAAAATAAATCAACTAAAAAATTTGATTTACTTTTACAGATTTTGCTAGTTTTCAATGATACATTTTCTTTATCGTTCGCAAATTAGCCGGAACTCGCACACCGTCGTTCGCACATCTGCTGGTCAGATATTGTACGTATGGTCGGGGTTGTGGGCCAACAAATAATTGAAAATGTACTTCTTGCCTGGACATGTGTCAACATATTAATAGAATCGCACATTCGCACATGACCATTTTAAAAAGAGATGTATTTTTTGTACCATATGATGACCACTGCTCAACTTTTTATCCCTTTTTAAAAATTTGCTCTTAAATAATTCTTCTATAGATAGTTTATGAAAACAAAGATATTTTTAGAGAAAATAGGGTGTAATAATAACACTTACATATAATGTACATTGGTGTTCAACATATATATACAAATCTTGACAAGACAATGATGATAACAATGATTGTTTAAATTTAAGAGGAAACATTTGTGGTATATTGATTTTGTAGCCGTGTAGAAGACCTCAAAATCATGTCCATTTTCACATTAAGGAGAAAAATGTTTTTTTTTTTTTTTTTTTTTTAACCATGGTTTACTAATCTATGAAATTTGAACCCAGCACCACACATACTAAAACTAGGTAAAGTCTTCTCTTTTCAAAATGTTAGCATGGCCCTTTCAAGGTTTTTTGCACCTAGTATGAATTGAAATTGAACTTGAGACCTTACACATCTTAGAGTGATAGTCACAATTTTTTTTTTAAGTATTTAAACGTGAATCGTAAGATTATACAATTGAGTTTGTAAGTCACCATAGTACTTTCAAAAAGTATTTAATATAATAAGTAGTTTTAAAAGTATTTAATCAAATAATGTCATGAAATTTGAGTTTTTCAGCCAACCATCGCCTCCATTATCTCTAATTCCCTACAACACTTTTATCAAATGAAAAAGAGAATTATAGCTAGGAAAAAGTCAGCATCGTCTTCATTTGCTTGCCAACATTTCTTGCGTGCGTGTCATCACACTAAGACATAATCACTCGTAGAAACCGATAGCAAGCAAAAGAAAATATTGTACGTATTTCGATTAACTATGTCATTCAATATTAGTACCATTAACTTCCTTCAGGGTATTTACGATGCATTTGAGCAATCAATACGAGATATCCGTATGAACTTCAGAATTTCAAAAGTTTTCATATTGCTCATTAGCAAGTAATAATATTGGCTTCATTTATCCTTTTGGTTGTGATGTAGCATTCAACTACTTGCTTCTTTACCATGTTCCTTTAGGCGATAGGCCGAAACCGTATTGACATCCCAAATGCATCATCAAAAGAAACATAACATTCACACGGATGATGACGTTAGAATCATGTCGTATATCATAGCCGTCGCTCATGAAAGAGTCGGCAATTACGAGGATGAACAAGATGAGGATGTCTATGAGGATGGGGGATGATAGCTGAAAAAAAAAAAAAAAAAAAAAAAAAAAAAAAAAAAAAAAAACCATGAGCTTTTGTGATTTTGAATAAAAACCAAGAAAATAAATAGTAGCATTCTGTTAAATATTGCCTTTCAAAGAAGGAAAAAAAGCATTCTGTTAAATATTTTTGAAAGTACACATTTTGTTAATTAATTTTTTTACTTACGATGGTTTCGTACAATTGGGATTAGGCTATCAAAATGCGGAGGTTGTCTTTATACCTACACATGATGATAATTTCCCTTCATCCAACTTTTTATGTCAATTAAAATTATCCCTCTAAATTTCAACTAATCCAAATATATTTTTTTGGTACGAAATTTTTCACACAGCTAAATCGCATATATCTTGCAATATTTTACATAATGTTATAGATTACTTTTATTTAACAACCCTATGTATGCATGCTAAGATATAAATTTACAAGTATGCACATATGCTTTAGCATGCCAAGATATAGATTTACATTCTTAAAAATTGTATTATTATTAGATAACAATTTTTAGGCACAAAAAATTATAGAGTTAATTACAAAAAAAAAAAAAAAAAAAAAAAGTTTATTCCCAGCCTATAGATTTCACGACTTTTTTTTTCTTCAAAAAGTAAAGTCGAGCAAAATTATAGTGAAATTGAGCAAAAAATAAAGTTGGAGTAGAGTGGAAAAAAAAAGTCGCATAGCCGAGCAGTTTATATTTAGAATTTTTTTTCCAAATAGAGAAGATGATCTATGCGATGAAAAGGAAAAAAAAAATCTCTCGGTCTATGTAAGTTATTGGCCTATAATTATATATTGTGTTTTATGTTAAAACACATTATGTAATATTTATGGCATCTTGTGCGTGCACCAAGTGTATAACAAGTAATCATAACAAAAAAAAAAGAACGTGAATGATTAAAGAAGATAACGTAATGAAAGCTTGGGCTTCTCTAATTAAAGAAAATATTGAGTTGAGATATGGGAAATTCGATTTCTTGAGACCACTCATAAAAAATACGACCAAATATATGCTTTTGGAACTATAATAATAAACAGATATACGATTGTTTTCCAATAATCTTATAAGTATATAACTATAACCTTGGAACCATACCAGCCTTCTGATTGGTGATCATTGACATATATAAAATAAATTCAATACCAATCGGATACAAAGTCAACTGAACTTGCCCAACATGTTATGTCTAAAATTTTAAATATTGCATTTCCTGTTAATCCACGTTACCCTTTTGTTAATCCATGTGACCCATTACAAAGTCAACTAAACTTGCCCAACATGTTATGTGTAAAATTTTAAATATTGCATTTCTTGTTAATCCATGTTACCCTTTTGTTAAACCATGTGACCCATTACAAAGTCAACTAAACTTGACCAACATGTTATGTGTAAATTGTATTTCTTGTTAATCCATGTTACCCTTTTTTAAACCATGTGACCCTACTAAAAAAAGAATTATGCTATTTAGACCTACAACACAAGTCTAAATATATGCTTAATGCATAAATCACTTGTATAATTGTATTAAGTATTTTCTCTTTCCAAATTTCCGTCAATCATTTTTATTAAATCAATCAATCAAATCATTAGGTTCATTAGTAGGCATGATTAGTAGGCATAACAATCATTTTTCTTAAAAAACTGTTATATTAAAATTGTAGGCAGTAACATCAATATCTCGAATTTAAAGCCTATGTAATTTAACAATTTCTTTTAATTCACTGGGTAACATGTTCCATGTGATGTACATAAAATAATGGGATCAACTAGATTTCTTAGTTTAAGACATCTCTATAATTTGGAACTTTATTGATGTTTGAGAAGACAGCTAATATCCGTGGAACTTAACCAAATAGTCAAATTTTTATTTCTAATATGGTATGTAAGTATACGTAAGTTCTGATTTTCGCATGATACAAATGATTTAGATTACCATGATATCAGTTACGTAAAAAATTTGTACAATTTTGACAGTGACAAAAAACACACTTGGGTTTAGTGTGTTTCGCAAATTAAATGAGTTAAAAAAAAAAAGAATCTGATGATACATACGAGCAATTTTTTTTTTTTTTTTTTTTTTTTTTTTTTGAACAGCGATTTATTCTACACAACTAGCAAAGAGCTAGATTACAAAGTAATAAGAGAAGGGTTTTTTAGCCATTCGTTCCAACCAAACGAGGCTTTACATCTAGACTTGCACAAAAAAAAAAGAACTAGAAATTACATTATCACATATGATCGACTTCGTTGGAGTTTTCTTATCGATTAAGAGTTTGTTACGATAATTCCAAGCAAACCACCATAGCGTATACCAAACACCCTCGAACACTTGCTTAAGCTTAGGCGCCATACGACATGAAGTTAACCATGTTTTCCATTCTTCATACGAGCTCACTTCTTCATAGTTAATATTCCACTATTGAACTATTTGTTTACCAATATCCCGAATCATATTGTATCTAAAGAATAAGTGCTCCGATGACTCAACACCATAATCACAAATGGGACACGAAATATCTTGAATATCAATACCTCTCCGAGACAGATTCATTCTAGTAGGAAGGACGTCACACCTGATTTTCCAAGCGAGGATATTAACTTTAATGGGAACATACTTAACCAACCTAGTCGTATCACCGATATTCGGAAGACGCATCTCATCAATTATCCTCCTAATAGAAGCCACCGAAAACACTCCCGTACTCTCCAAATTCCAAACCCAACGATCATTCATAGGCACTAGGCTAATTGATTGAACCAGCTCCTCCAACTTACTAAATTGAGTCTGTTCAATTCCCACTAGAATTGCGCCTAAAAGAATCAACTAGATTATCTTCGTTTAATTTAGAACTAACAGTAACCTCCTTCATATTCTCAAGAGCGAACAATCGAGGGAAAAGATCTTTAAGGATACCGCCCTCATACCATCTATCCAACCAAAATTTGACCATTTCCCCATTGCCCAATTTAAGATTCATAAAAATCAAAAACATACACACCTTTTTTATGAAGAGCCCGAACTTCATCCACAATAGCTTGAGATTGGTTTTCTCAGTTAGCTACATCATGGCTTAATTAGTCAATTATATTGAAAGTTAACTAGCTACCAATTATTTATGAAGTTCATTTATACTAAGCACGTTTACTGAAAAAGTGTCGATACAACCTCGTTATATTCTACGAGTACCTACTTTTTGTAGCGACACCTTCTAATGTATCACTAAAGGCCTGTAAGTCGTAGTTTAATTTTTTATATATTTTTCTTTTCATAAGACATCTTTAGGGTGCTACTATATACACTCAAAAAAATCTAAACGTTGGTAGTTGTGATATTTTTCTTTTCTCGAATTTTGGAGCAGAGTGAATTACAGTAATTAGTCAAAGCCTAAAGCTGCAACTCATGATAAATATTTTTGTCTCCCTTTTTAGTTATTGCTTGTAGTATTTTTTATTTATTTTTCCTTCTACATGAATTTTATGCGCAATTTATTTCCATTGCTTGTCTAACGTTTTCACTTTTAATTTCATAAGAAGCTTATATTAAAATAATAATCAACCAATGGGGGGCGAATACTCTATGATCTCGTACCCAAAAAAAAAAAAAAGTCATAAAATTAGATGAAATAAATAAATAAGGTAATATATATTATGTGCACTTTATAACAATTTTTATGGTATTTTAAATTTTGTGACCTAACAAAGTAATTATGTAACATCTTTTTAATCAAACTAGTTATAATATACGTGCACGTACGAATTTTTATCTAAAAAGAATTTTATGTAACAAAGTCGGCTTTCTTTTTATCCAACTAAGTTTGATCTTTCAATACAAGGTTGTACATGATATTTAAGATATTTTATAATGTCGCAACAAGATTCGAACTTATAAAAAATTTCGGTTATTTTGATTTTTAACCGTTTGTATTTTGGTGTGACCAATTTCTGCAAACAAACTTATTTTACGTAGAAATTGGTTATCATTATTTACCTTTTTAATAAATCTAAGCCTAATAATGTTTATGACATATTTCTAAGAAAAAAAGTTTAAATGGTTAAAATGGTAAAAACTCACCTATTGAATAAATATTTTTAATAATGTTTAAATGGTAAAAACTCAAATTCGCTTTCAAGAAAAAAAAAGACATACGAACACGTGTCTAAATTGAAAAAATAAATTAGTGATAATAGTTAACATGTAACTGTAACATCAAATGTACAGTGACGTTCTAATTATATTAATAAACAAAATTTTCAATCAAGTCCAAGTATCGAAAAAAAAAAAGAAGTAACAAATGTAAAGTACTGTAACATAAAGTAATACTTAGGGGTTAGGGGTGGTAATTCTCGACACGACACGATAAACGACACGAACTCGACACGAAGTTAAACAGGTTTGGGTCAAAAACGGGTCAACCCCGTCTAACCCGTTTAATAAGCGGGTCGTGTTTGGGTTGAGTAAGTATTAAACAGGTCAACCCGTGAACCCGTTTAAGTATATAAGATCTTAAAAATAAAATATATAACTTGGTTTTTATGTTGGATGTGGATTAAATATATTTTGTTATTTACTTAGTATGAGTGAATTATAATTTTATACCTTAGATATCATGAAAATTGATGCTTATAATTCTGAAAATTATCGCATAGTTATTTGTATGTTATTCTTATCATATTTTAGATCCTTATATCATTTTTAGTATTTAAACTAGTTAAATCGACAAACAACCAGCTTTATTCACTGCTAGACATATTTACTTAAATGGGTAAAACGGGTCACAAATGGGTTACATGTGTTATGCAGGTGTGGGTTAGGGTTGAGTTTCTTGATATGATTAATAAATGGGTCGTTTTTGGGTTAAGGCTATACTAACCCGTCAATACACGAACTCGAATAGGTTAACACGAACACGACTCGATTGCCACCCCTAGTAATACCTAATAAATGTTTTTATGTTAATATATTAAGATGCTTTGGAGTATAATGTTACATGAAAGTTTGTGTAGTAATATATACTAGAAGGGAACCCGCGCAATGCGGCGGCTGGTACCCGGTAACTATTTTGTGGCGAGCAAATGTTTTTCATTTTAAACATTCCTCTCATAGCATGTCCCAAATACTTTATAACGAAGTAAATATATGTTTTTCAAAAGTAGAACGTCCAAATTATTAATAGTGTAAATAATTATCACTTTTATTTTTCAAATTTTAGCATTAAATTGGTGGTCATAATTTTTTTATTTTTTTTTATTTTTTATTTATTTTTTATTTTTTTTTAAACAATTCTATTAAGTATATCATTATTGTAGGGGGTTACTATATAGTTTTAATGAGATTTAAATTTTTTAAATTTACATTAATTTTCTAATTTTCCTTTTATAGTAATGTTTTTTGTCTTAAAATTTTAAAACTTCCTTTTATATGAAGTCCCAAATGTTTATAATGTAGTATAGATAAAAGGGTCATGTGGTTTATACCCCATTAATTTTTTTTTTTACTTTTTGTTGACCTATTTTTGTTACCTCAAATTTTGTTAACCTAATTAAAAAATTAAAAGATTATGCCAATAATTGTTTCCTCGTATTTTGAAACAGTGGACTAAATAAGTTGGGCATTTAATAGTTTTTTTTTTTTTTTTTTTTAACTGAATTATGGACTAAATAATTTGGGCATTTAATGTATATTTTTATTACTGAATTAATTTAGTAAATTCACACCTATATTCTCTAGTGTACGTTTACTTTTTTATTTTTATTATTGTACAAAATCAGTCATCTATTGATCAACGTCTTTTTAAAATAATTAATTTTATCGAACGAAATAAATATAAAGCTAGTGTTGTCCTATCTTTTATATGTAACTAGCAGGGTACCCGCACAATGCGGCGGCGGGTATCCTGCGACTATATTTTGCGACGATCAAATGTTATTATGTTTTATGTTTTTCTAACAATAATTGTACAAATAAATGATAATTTAAATTAAAATAACTTTGAGCAATAACAATAAATATTTAATATCCAAATAGATGGGTACCCGCGTGTTGCGGCGATGGGTTCCCGTATAATATCCAAACATGCAAAATAAAATTCCGTATGCTAGGCTCGAAAAAAAATTTAACCAGCAAATATAAAATCCACTCTTGGTCTTGCCGCCACACCGCCTTATGCCACATCTTTTCTAATGTTTATCCAATTATTTTTTTAAACATATTTTCCGTAGTTCATTTTTTATCTTTTGATCTAATATTTTTGGAAAACATTTTTATGAAGCATACCCGCCCATTGGGCGAGTCATAGAGCTAATTTTATTAATGTTCTGCTTGTATAAAAAGCTTTATGTAGTTGTATGAACACCAACTTTTTTTTACTCTATTACATATTTTCCATCCAAAATATTGCCATAGTAACTTGAGCCAAAATGTTGTGCGTTTTTTTTTTAAGTATTTATTTTTAAAGAAAAAGAAAAAAAATGCAAAGCTACAAGTATTATATTATGATTAATTGTAAAAAACAAAAAAATTATTAAATATGATAGCAATGATTATTTAATGATTGAGTTATATTATAAATGAAATAAATGATAATGATTATTTGTAATGATTACTATTCTATTGCCGACGGTGCATTTTACATAGATTTATTACATCCGTTAGATCAAGTAAGTTTTAATCTGGACCGTTCTAATTCACTAATTATCTTTTTGCAACTAACAGGAGGTAATTGATAAGGTTTTAAAAGGTATAATTTTGAGGGGTCGTTTAAGTCCTTATTTGATCACTTTTGTGTCCGTTATTGCTTAATATCGTTCCTTTTCACTTTTTAGGTCTCGTGAAGGCAAAATGCTGGAAAGGCACTTATTTGGACGAAAAGGCGCGAATATATGAAGAAAATGGCCAAAGTCAAAATCGAGACAATCACAGTGGCTGAAAGTAGAAGGCGACGGCGTCAGGTGCTATTGGCGACGCCGTCCCAAAATTATTGTGACGGGCCAGAACCCAAAACTCGTATTTTCAAGAGACGGCGTCTAGTTGTGAAAGAGTAGGCCGTCGCTACTCAGACGGCCTAGATGCAATCCAGACGACGTTAGAAGCTGAAGAGGACGGCGTCACGGACATAAGGTGACGCCGTCGCAAGGTTAACGTGGCCAAGACGAAACCCTAATGGCGGCGACACGACGGCGTCACTAAACATAAGGTGACGCCGTCGCAATTGTAATCTTATATATAGAATCCGAATTTTTTCAGTCTTGGTGTGGAGAGTCTTTGGAGTAAAAACCTAAAACCGAACCTAAGGTGTCTTGTTCAGTATTTTAGGGTTTTAAACCCTATCTTACATCAAGATAAGTCTTTACTTCATTAATTCAATTATGTCTTTGATTATTTGTGTGTATGCTTGCATGTTCTCCATGTCCGGCTAATTTATTTGTGTGTTTGCTTAGAAAGTATGAAACTTAATTATTAAATATTGATTGGTTGTTTCTTATCTTAGTTGATTAATGATCTAGTAATGCGATAGGTCATTCGTTGTGTACTTAATGCTTGATTCATCTTTGTGAACCTTAGAATATAATTACCTGAGTAATTGTAGGCTAAACCATCCAAAGAGCGCCTTAGAGTAGGAGTTTATCATCCCTAGTGGGTTTGTAGACAAGACCCTTTGGTAAGTTCAAAGAGTTAGGGAGAAACGCATACCCTACAACTTTAGACACACAACGCAACTAGGAATAAGACGTGACACTCAACCATCAATAGGAGATAATTAAGGAGTAATACAAACTAAGTAAACACATCTTTAAACTATCATACGAGCACACATTAATTAGACATAGACTCCCACAACCTTAGTTTAGATAATTAGATAATAGTAGAGTAATCGGTAGAAATACCAAACCCCCAAATCCAATACCCGAGATTCGTACTTTTCCATTTTCATAAAACATAAAAAGATAAAAAAAATAATCTTCCTCAACCTTAACCTTAGCGTAGTAACTCCTTACTAGCATTCCTATTCCCCTAGAGAACGATATCAATACCCGTGGCTTACCCTAATTACTACACTACAACGATTAGGTTCACTGCCTAGGGTGTTATAAAACTTGCTCGAAGAAAAGGAAGTTTCCTTGACCCCGAACGACGCGTGTAGCGTTATCAGTAATTGTGGAAGCATTTGAACGCATAATATATGAATATAAAAGCATGCAGTTATCTACAAACAAGAAAATAGGATAAATAAATTTGACTAACAAAAAGTTAAAACTAAGTCACTAAAAAATCTGGTGATTCTCGCCATGTGATGGTTTATTTTAGGTTTTAAAATTAAATGGTAAACACATCAACACTCAAACTAAAAAAAAGTAAAGTAAAGTAACTCCCAATGCCGTCTTTCACAGGTTATGGGTACCCAATACCGTTTCCGGTGTTTGGGGGAGGTTAAGATGTAGACAGCCTTACCCCTACCTAAGGTAGAGAGGCTGCTTCCAGTTCTACTGAAAGTAGAAAGGACCTCCGGCCTTTTGTAGGGAGTGAGGATCGAACCCCTGACCTCTCGGTTGAGAGACAAGGGGTTTTCCAACTGATTCAACCCTACTTGTTACATCAACACTCAAACTCATTTGTAAATAATAGCCAAACAATCATTTTGATGGGATAAAAAAAACTAATATACATAATGGAAGTATGAGTACAACGCAATACATTGGATGATTGGATCCATTATATTACAAAGTGATGATTTTAAACCTTTTTTTTTCTTGCATTTACACACATGGACTATCAAACAATATGCTCACTAGCAAGCCAAAAACGAGTTAACCAACGAAGTGAGAATGACTGCCAATGAAGAAATCAAGGTAAATTTCGAGTCTACACTTTTTCGATATCACGTTTCAAGATCTTACCTCATAGTTTTATATTTTATGAACACTTAAGTTATTTTTTCCGTTGAATAGCAAGCCGGGAACAATGTGGACATGGGAATTCATGCGTTCTTTGATGATGTAACATTTATTTCTACACTTTTTTTGGTGTCATCTTTCAGAAAAAGAATCGTATACTCATTCATATGAAGGCATAACAATATAATTTTTCTTTCTTTGAACTGATCACATGGGTGGAATTGTATATGTTTGAACATGCGGACATGGGTATTCATGCATTGTTTGATGAGGTAACAGTTATTTTTACAATTTCTTTGTTTCATATTCCAAAAAAAAATCGTATTTTCATATTTGTATGAAGGCCTAATATAGTTTTATTTACTTTTAACATCAATATGATCACACATGTGGAACTGGATATCTATTCGTTGCTTGATGGGGTGGTTATTTTTTTACTATAGCTTCATTGTCTCAACTCATTTATATATCCCATATACTAAAAGCTTATAATTTGTTGTTATTTCTTATTTGAATCACAATTCTAAGAAAACAAAAAAGGAGGCAAACTTGGCAACATAGAACTTTAATGTTTATATGAACATTGAGATTATTCAGAGTTTGGTTGATGAGAAAGTCTTTTCGATTGGATTGATAAAATTTTAGAGATGATATAAAATAATGCATGTATTAGTTATACCTAAATCAACTATAATTTAAAATGTATCTTATGGGTTCGCTATTCATATTCATATGTAGGATAAGATTGTGGAGGATGTTTCCTCATTGGCAACAAAAGAGAAGAATAAATCAAATTTTCATATATATACATTACACACTCAAAACAAGGATCTCAGTATACTTAGTAAATTATTGTAATGCTGAACCCGGGCAACGCACGGGTATTGTACTAGTTGATCTAGGTGGAGTGAATCTCCTAAGTTAATGAGGGTAGAAACCCACATAGCCATATAAAAATCAAGTAAATAAGAAACAAGTCAGTGATCACTATAATTGTTTTGGTTTATTTAGTAGTACCCTTTTTATTAAGTCATTTTATCGAACTTTGTATTCAAGTTCCACGATCCCAAATGCACAAACTGAAAACTATGATAGTAAAATATTAATTTATTACTACTAGGATTAAAGAAAAGAGGACAGCCGGTGGAGGTAGGTAGCTAGCCTATATATACATGATACATACTCATGTATTAATTCAGTATCGCCTTCATTCCTTCAAATACTTTCGTAACTTAACCCAAACACCTCTTTTAGCTCACATTTACTTGATTAACAGAAACATAATGTCTTCATCCAATTACGACCACCTTGCTCACTTAAAAATCCCCCTTCAAAGTATAAGATATGCCACCAACAACTTTAAAGACAAATATTTGGTCCGAGAATCTGATTTTGGAAATCATTACCTGCGACGGTCATATAAAGATTGGGATGATGTTCAGAGATGGTCAAATAAAGAATGGGATGATGAAAAAGAACAACAGTTTTGGATGGAGATTTCATTGCTTTCTAGTCTCAAGCATAAAAATTTGGTTTCTCTTGTTGGGTTTTGTGATGAGAATGATGAGAAGATCATCATTATCAGGCGTGAGACCAAGGGATGTCTTGAAAACTATCTAAGTGACTCCACGCGGTTGACATGGGTGCGAAGATTGGAGATATGTGTCGATATTGCGCATGCATTGAGTTACATTCACTATGACGAGCCACGCGACTTTAGCGTTATACATCGAAACATTGACAGCGAGACAATTCTATTAAATGATAACTTTGAACCCAAGTTATCTGAATTTAGACTTTCAATGAAGGTTACAGCATCTGAAAGGCACCTTTCTTTCGATACTAGTAATGTTTCGAACAGGTTGGGGTATACTGACCCAACATATTTAGAGACTAAAAGTGCACACCACAAGTCTGATATGTACTCCTTTGGAATAGTAATGCTGGAGCTACTGTGTGGCAGGAGATCAGTAATAGCCAGCGACTATAATAAGTATTTGGCTCCGCTAGCCATTACCCATTATAGGGAGAAAAAGCTCGATGAAATAATTGATTGCGGTCTAAGGCAACAAATGGACTCGCAATCATTCAACATGTTCGCTGAAATAGCGTATGAGTGCTTGAAAGAAGAACGATCGCAACGCCCAGATATAGATGAGATTGTCCCACGACTTGTGAAAGTGTTGGAACTCGCACGTGAAAACATACCTGTAAGACCTCTTCTTTATACATCAGTTTGCTTGTTAGCTAGACCCCATAAACCTGATTATAGATAATTAATAGCTACTTGATATCATGTCTTCCATTGCTGGACCTCACTGTGTATGACTTCCCAATATATGCACTATATGCTAATATAAAGCAAGTTGAGATTTTTCAAGGTGACCAAAGAGACCATACATATATGCTCCGTTCTTTTATCCCTCTTTCACCTATCTTTATAAAAAAATATATTACAAATCAATCTTTTAATAAAATATTATATTTCTTTTTCTTTCACCTACACAACCAATTTACATTTTTTTTTATAAAAGTAGCCACTAAAATAATGTCTTGGCAGATTGTGGGTTGGGGACCTGAATTGCCAAGCGACTAGATTGCAAGCAAAATTATATACAAAGATTAAAAAGGTATTATTTTTGTATGCATTTTTAATAGGTTGGATTGGCAACCTTGCCTATAAACATAGCGTAATAGAACGTAAATATTAAACAAGTTTGATTTTTATCAACCTGACCTTCGGCGCTAGTCAATACGTGTGGTAGATCTCGTAGGATTTAATTTCCTTTTAGATTTACGAACAGCCAAAAGTTTCCATTTTTTAGTGTAATTTGAGTTATTACCACGTGTCCCTGAAAAATATTTTTTCGCTTAAATTTGGTTTGATTTTACCCCAAAAATTGAATTTGCAATGCTTAGCAAAGACACGCACGTGCTTATTAAGAAAAGGAAAATCCCAATTACAAGTGATTTGATTAGTTAGATCGTAAACCATTTTTAAATGCTCCCGGGTTGTGTTAGGATGATATTCAGGAATCGGTCACTTGACTTATGCTTTTAGATAGTGCATTCTTCAACCATATTTTGTGTCAGGGCGGCTCAACCTTCTGAAAGGCATAAAGCAAAGCCTTAAAAGAGGGTTTTTTATATTTTTATTTTATTTTTAATTTTCTTTTATCAAAGTTGCTTGCCAAAAAATTGATTATATAAAATTTACATTTTCATGTTTTTTATGCGAAATCTTTAATTGGTTTCTCAAAATAAGTATAGTATAATATTTCATTTTTTAATTGAAAAATGAGCCAATAAAGATAATCTTTTGGTGACATTTTTGATTTTCGATTGTAGATAACTTTTAATTAACTTCAATTTCGAAATACTTATTTCTACTAAAGAAACTATTATTGAAATGATTACATTATTATATACGCCATATAAGTATTACAGAATGAGTTTAGATTTATGATTCGATTAATCATATCAATCGATGTAGCTTTTTCACATTATAATTTCTCTCAAAACTCTTGGTTTCAAATCATTAATATCCCAACAATTGTTATAATATGGCTTAAAGAAGTTTTAAGGTTCAAACAACTAACTTTTAAGCTTGCTATCATTTCAGGACCTTAAATTTTCAATGCTAACTAGTAAACTAAAGATAATTTTATACAATCTAATTTTGTCAAATTTACTTTTTAGTGATGAAAGAGCTTGATCTGCTATGTATAAGAAATAATCGGTTCTAAAAGTCTCTTCGCCGGTTTTGTAGTTTCATTGTCAACATCGGCATCATATTCTCTATATTGACAAATAGCTCGTTTGCTTTTCAAATTTTCGTCTACATTCGTCTTTCTTTAGCAATTTATTTAGCGGAAATTAAACTATTCTTAAAAGCAACTTTTGATTGAAGAATGATACATGAGTAAATGAGAAAAAGCCAGAGAGTGAAAATATGTTTGCGGGTGTGAAAAATAAACGTCGATACATCAATGTAAATAGTTATGTGGTTGTCATCACAGGGATTAATTTAAACTTTGCTTATTTTTTATGCAAAAATGGGTCTTTTACATACTTAATATATTAGAGCTTAAATGTCTACAACTCGTAGTCTTGAAATAGAAAAAAATGAGGCCCTAAACTTTGATTTTTAAACATTTATCAGCTAATTAGAGGCTTGAATAATTAGATCTTTAAAGATGACGGTAAAAACATATCTGATGAGTTGATTTTTTTTGTTTAAAAAAATAAATTTTACAACTTTTTTTCACCAGTTCATCTACTTTATTGATACTTTTAGTAGTAATGAATCAAATAACCTGTTTTGCACTTGAGTAATGAGTTTATTATTAGCGTGAAGCATTTGTTAACCAGAATTAAAATTTAGTAGCAAATGCTAAAAAAATGTCGCATCATTAATCAGCTAAGAGGGGAAAAAAAATAGAGTATTATTTTATTTATGTAGCGTAAGTGAACATAGTTTAATATAAACGTTAAATACCATTAATGATACATCTTAACTGAAAGTTAAAAATTAAAATACTTTAAAAAGCTATAGCACAAATATTTACATATTCTCACAACAAGTGCACATCTAAATCTAAACTGCCTATAATGCAGGAATATCATTCCCTATTAAGACATTTTTTCTTAAATCATTACAACCAATTAAACATATGTTACGGCCATTGCACCTACCGAGATTTTAAACAATTGATACTACGTACGCAAAGTGTATAACTAAATTATGCACCAAGACATAAATATATTAACCGGTTAACACCTACATTTAATATAATCCATAAAACACCTTTTCAATTAAAAATGCAACTAACAAAGGTAATTAACGACTGATGGATAATCAATGATGAAGTGAAACGGCAGTCAGTGATGGATGATTTTGGTTGGACTGAATTAGACAAAATTAAGTTGTTTGTCAAATACAACTTGCGTTGTAATGATATAATGGGTCTTCGATTTAAACAAAGAGATAAAAATTACTTCTATAAGTACTCACAAAAACAAACGTTCTCTTCTACCTTAGACTTTGACAAGGTTTAGTTTCAGCCTTATTGTTTGTTTATTTATTATAGTATAAAGTATGTGTCAATTATATAGCGCAATATATGATATGAAAGTAAATTAAGTTCACTCGATATAATCTTAGTTTTCAATACTAAATATAAAACATCTTTTCTATGTTTTAAAATAAAAAAAAAATCCTTTTTAGAGTATATTTGGTAGCAAGCATTTAGAAGTGTTTTGAAGCAACTAGCAACCAGTGGTTATGGTTTGCAAAAAATGCTTATTTTGAAACAAGCAACTAACGTTTCTTATTTTTCTAAACGCTCCAAATCAAAATGCTACTTCGAGTAGTATTTACGAGCAACAAGTGTTTTCACTTACTAATTATGACTATGCAATTATGTTACCAAACACTTTTTCAAAAAATAGCTACTACTTCCTGCTAATGGTTACTGCTAGATACTCCTTAGTGCTTACTGCTTCTCTTTATGCTATTGTTTTTTGCTACAAATATCTTTGCCAAACATACTTTTAATGATTATACTGTGAAATTTTTTATACCGTAAAACATGTAATAAGTTTATCACACCGTCTCTTAAAGTTATTGCAAGATAAGTTTTTCGCGTTACAAAAAGTTGTTATCACAGAAAATGTAATATCAAAAAACATTACTCGCTGCAAATTGTAATTTTAGGGTATCCGTACCCGCAACGGCCGATTGCCATTCTAGTAATTTTAATATACATGTTAACATTTTTCAAATTTAAGCTATCGTTAACAATAAAACTTTATTACAAATACGAAACACTTCAAAAATTCTAGAAAACATATATTGATATGTTTGAATTAGAGGGATGACAAACATTAGGTAATAGAAATAGAGTTAATTGCATTTTTGGTCCTATCGCCAAATTGCATGTTTGGTCCTTAAAATTTTGAAAGTGCAGCAATAGTCATCATTTTAAAGTTTGGGTTGCATTTTTGGTTCTTTTTGGTGTGAAATAACCAAATTACCCATCATAGAAATATAAAATGCCCTACTGACATAAGATTGATACGTTTAAATAAGTGGGGGTGACTATATTCATTTGATTGATATATTTTGACGGTATATGTTAAAAGTAGAGAAACGTAAATCTTATATAATAAGAGATTTTTAAAAGTGAAAGAAAAAAGTTTAAGATTTGTAATTGGATCAATGGTTGTTTATCATTTTGCATATGTAATAAAATTGAGCATTTCTATTAGTTAATAAAAGTTAAAATTGAATTTAATTTAGTCAAACTTAACCAAATTTTAACCAACAAAATAAATATGTATAAAAACACACGTGCTAATTTTGTAAAGAAAAACTTAAGAAAGTGGAGATTATTAGTAAAACTTTACTTGCCAAACTTTAAATTAATTATATGAACTTGAGTATTCTTAGAGTTTACATCTTTTTCAATAAATTTTTAAATTTAATAAATACCTACTTCAACTTTATACCCTGATACTTGATATTTTAAAAAATGAATAAAAAAATACAACACATGTTTTTATTTATAAATATTGTCATCAGTTATATTAAATTAATGTACATGAACGAAATTATGAATATAAAAAGAAAAGCACGAGTTACCATGAAAAGTAAATGAAAACACAAGATTATACATATGCGAACGACTTATATTATTTCTTTTTATGAGATTAAATAAGGATGGCGCATGAGTCTAATAAATTAAAATGGCTTAAATTATAATTAACATGAATATAAACATCAAATGAAGGAACGACCTCACAGCTACTGTGAGATAAAAATAAATAACGAGATTGTACATATAACAACGATACATATTTTTTTAAATGTCATTATGTGCTACTAAACAAATATAATATTTAGAACATGATATTTATAGTTAAATTTACATAAGATAAACATAAACACCATGCCAGCTTAACAAAGTCAAATCGTTCGTGAAAGAAAAAATAATCTATACAAAATATTAATAAATATTAACATATAATTAAAAAAAATTATGCAAAACTTGTACGTGCACAGATATCGTTACTATTTAAGTATGAAAAGTTTAATATAATTTAAAAGAAAAAGTTTAAACATTACAAAATCATGAATTTAAAAATTATCACAATATTTAATTTCAAAACAAAGTTATTAAAATATTATTACCTATTATATTATTCGTTCAAACCCCTTACACGAGTTCTTAAAGACTTAAACTACTACTCCGTATAAGCAAAACAAGACAATTCCAATCAATATTATCCCTTTAAAAAACAAATCTGCATCAGGTAGACAAAGAACAGGTAATGGCCCAATATGGAGGTACTCTAGTCACCACTATGCAAAGTATCGCCCAAGTAGTCCATACTTACACCATCAGATTCTTATCCAGGTCAATATCTCAAAGAAGTCACTAAGAGCACTGGGTACAGGGCAAAAGTTCAATATAGATCCAAAATTTACCATAGATCCAATGAACCAATAATAGCCATTCATTTTTTTATTATGATAAACTCTCACCCTTTTTTAAAAAATTAAATATCTCGCAAACCGTTAATCGTTACACGATAAAAATTATACCATCGCGACGAGAATTAAATTATCTTTCTATAGATATGCACTACTATATATTTTTAACCATTTTTTTTTTCAAAATTTCGGTCAACAAAAATCATATATGATTTATGAAAATCATATATGATTCGTTTTTTACGAATCATATATGATTTTTGAGAATCATATATGATTCGTAAAAATCATATATGATTCATAAAAATCGAATCATACATGATTTTCATAAATCATATATGATTCGTAAAAATCATATATGATTTTTTCGGACGGAATTTTTGAAAAAAAATGTTTGTCGAAAATATATAAAAGTGCATATCTATAGAAAGATAATTTAAATTCTCGTCGCGATGGTGTATTTTTTATATTTTGAAAATTTACCGTTTGTAAGATATGTTGTTTTAAAAAAAAAGGTGAAAAATGATTTTTTATTAATTTAGATAAAAAATGGAGGGCTATGATTGGTTCATTTGTTCTATGGCAAATATGGGTTCTATATTGATCTCAACTCCTGGGTACAGTGGTGCCAAACTCTCGTGCCAAGCTTGTGCCAAACTGCCACGTCAGCAGTTTTTGAGTTTGGCACCAGAAAGTGTTTGGCACCACATTTCTGGGGTATCCGTTGGCACCAAAATTTCTGGTGCCAAACTCAATTTTTTTATTTTTTATTTTTTTATAAAATTTAAAAACAATATATCCTAAAATTACTTTATTCATTAAAAAAAACATTACAATAAAAAAAACATAAAAACTTAAAAAGATAAAAATTACAAACTAGTTATAATTTCTCCAAACATGTTCCACAAGGTCATCTCGAAGATCGTTGTGTATTTTGCTATCTCTGAGTTCTTTGTGTTTTCGAACATGTAAATCACATCTTTCGGTCCATTCCCGTGCAATGTCTGGCGTTGGATCAACGAACACATCTCTTAAATTCACTACGTAATTTTCGTCTTCCAATATCATGTTATGCAACATTACACAGCAATTCATGATCCTTGTCAAAGCGTTGATTTCGAAAGCACGTGCGGGTTGTCGTATAATTCCCCAACGACCTTGTAGGACTCCGAAAGCTCTTTCGATATCCTTTCTAGAACTTTCCTGAATTATTTTAAACCTCAACGTTTTTTCAGACCTTGCAACAGAAAACGTTTTCACAAACACGGACCATGTTGGATAAATGCCATCGGCTAGATAGTAACCTTTGTTGTACACATGCCCATTTACTTCAAACGGGCATTCCGGAGCTGTACCGGCAAGTTCATCATCAAATAACGGAGAACCATATAAAACATTTAGATCATTATTTGCACCAGGAACCCCAAAATAAGCATGCCATATCCATAACCGTTGATCCGCAACCGCTTCTAACATAATAGTTGGGTATTTATGGCCACGCCTTTTGAATTGAGGGGCTAAGGCTTTTGGGCAATTTTTCCAATCCCAATGCATACAATCAATACTCCCGAGCATTCCCGGGAGTCCATGTTTTTGTTTATGCAATTCATATAACATTTCAATATCAGCTAAAGTGGGCTTCCTTAAATACTTCTCAACGTATAAAACATGTATGCATTTTGTAAAGTCGATTAAACATTGTCGTTGAGTTCGTTCGGCAATTTGCAAGTACTCATCAAACGCATCAGGCGCAGTGCCGTACGCTAATTGCCGTATAGCAGATGTGATCTTCAAAATAGGATCAATACTTTTACGACCGGTAGCATCATAACCATCTCTAAAAAATTGAAAGTATTTGGGAAGGGGCTGGGCATCATAACTTAGAATAGCATTAACTATTTTTTTAAAAAGTGTAGAGCTCATACGATACCTTCGTCGAAAATTCTCTTCTGGATATTTAGGACCAATCTCTGCGTCGCCGAAATAGTCGTCGATTAGACGTTCCGCCGCCGTTTCTCGTTGACGTGGTATATATGCCCTCCTTTTAGGACTCGATCTTGATCCACCGGCTTCTTGATTACACAAATTCATATATTGTTCATACTCTTCATACGAACGAATATATCTCTCTCGGTTGTCTTTAAAAAAATCTTCATAATTGTCTAAAGTGCTTCCGCTGAGGGGATGGTTTGGATCCATAATGAAAGAAAAATGAGTGTTTTTTGAGGTGTGAATTAGGTTTGAAGAGTGTGTGAAAATATGGAAGAATAAGGAGGTTTTTATAAAAAAATTTGGGTATAAATTCAAAAAAAACGGCTATATTTGCCACCTCCAACGGCTACTTTTTCAAAAAAAAAAAAAAAAAAAAAAAAAAAAAAAAAATCTTGGCTGTTAGTTTTGGCGCGAGGTACTTTGGCGCGAGAGGGGTATCGGTGCGCCAAGCTTGGCGTCGCGCCAAACTCGTTGGCACCAAGTTTGGCACCACCGTACCCCCTGCTCTAACCATATAGTATTTAAAAGCATCTTTAATATATATAAAGCACGAATAACATTTATTAAAACTTAAATGGTTAATATGTCATACTCAAAGTACCCCTTTTAAAGTAAGAGAATTTCATCTATATCCATACAAAACTGCATTATTACGTCAATATCTTTACGAAAATCAAAATTACGCCAATATTCTTCTTAAACTTGAAAATACTCATGTATATCCAAATAAATAAGTTAAATATAGAAAAATGATTTTTATCTTTAAAACTCTTATTATGATATTAATCAATAAGTCGAATTACATTTTTGCCCCTATCTTCAACTTCAAACTACTAGTAACACACAAGCAGGCCTTTTTTTTTCCCAATCCATCTCGTCTTCCCACATTTTCAACACCATTTATGTTATTATTATTATTATTTTTGAACGGCAACACCATGTCTGTTATTGTTTTTCTAGTAAAATAAGAACCCTATTGGCCACTAAATTAATAATTTTAATATACTACCAAATAATTGTTTCAAAAATTTGTATTGGTGGGTATGTGTATGGTTGACAAACACAAATATTAAACAACATGAATTCAATATACAGGGGTTAACTTCTTAGATTCGTTATGCTATTCATAGTCCCCCAAAATCATGAATTGCCAATAGAATTAAACCATATGATAGGTTTGCAAAACAAAATGAATACAAAAGAGACATCCTTTGATTCATATAAGTGTGTATGAGTATGTTTGATTTTGAAAAGAAAGGCTAAAAGGTAACTTAACTTGTTGATTAATATCAAAATAAGAGTTTTATAGATTAAAATCATTTATTATCTTTAACTTATTTAATTGGATATACATGAGTATTTTTCATTTTAAGAAGGATATTGACGTAATTTTGATTTTTGTAAGGATATTGACGTAATAATGCAGTTTTATAAGGATATAAATGAAATTCTCCTTTAAACGTAGAAATGATTCAAAGTGGTAACAAGATTATCACTAAATTTATAGTTTATATATTGTTTAATCCTCAAACTTTTATCATTTTTCGTGTATAACCCATGAACTTTTTCTCTCCCAATGACTACAAATTAAACCTGTAAATGTTGCATATAAGTCAAACCAAAACCACAAATTCATATGTATAACTATTTTTTGTTACACATTGTTGCTTCTACGAGTATGTCTTGTATATGAAAATAGGCGAATGCACTTTTGTAGAGAACAAGAAATTAAAGAACCAAAACATTTCAAGTTAATAAGACCATTCACCTTCCTAAACACGAGGATATGATTTTAATTATTATCCACAAACAAGGCAATATAGCTTAACATGTCCTGGAGACATAGTTCACAAATTTTATCAAACGATATGCATTATGCACTGTGTCTATTAAACTATTAATTGAACATCCTTACGTAATCCAAACTGCCTTTTTGTGACTCACGTTTTTACTTGAAAACAGATTATGTCTTCCCCCGACGACTTTGCACACTTAAAAATCCCCCTTGAAGATATAAGATCCGCCATCAACAACTTTTATTGGGCAAATCGCATCCACAGATGGAAAGATGCAGACGAATACAAGGGACAGCTCTTGTTGTCCGGTGAGTTGATTGATATCACTGCTAAGAGGATAGATAAATATCGCTCTGATGATTTTGAACAACATTTTTGGATGGAGATTTCCATGCTTTCTAGTCTCAAGCATAAAAATCTGGTTTCTCTTGTTGGGTTTTGTGATGAAAATGATGAGAAGATCATCATTTACAAGCGTGAGACCAGGTGGCTCGACGCCTATCTAGAAAATTCGGTGTCGTTGACATGGGTCCGAAGATTGGAGATATGTGTTGGACTTGCGCACGCATTAAGCTACATTCATCATGACGAGCTACGCAATTTCAGCGTAATACACCGGAAGATCGAGAGTGGCACAATTCGATTGACTGATGACTGGGAACCCAAGTTATCTAGTTTTGAATGTTCCATCAAGATTAAAGCTTCTCAAAGGCATCATTCATTTCTTACTCATAAACTTGAGTATGTGGAAGGGTATGGAGACCCAACATATATTGAGATGTATAGTGTGAACCACAAGTCAGACATGTATTCCTTTGGGATAGTATTGTTTGAACTATTGTGTGGTAGAGAATCAATAATCGAAAGCGACTATAATAAGTATTTGGCTCCGGTGGCCATTACTCATTATAGAGAGAAAAGACTCAAAGAAATAGTTGATTGGGGTCTATTGAAACAGATGGACTCGCAGTCACTCAACATTTTCGCGGAAATAGCATATGACTGCTTGAATGAAGAACGATCACAACGCCCAAATATAGATGAGATTGTCCCAAGACTTCAGAAAGCGTTGGAACTCGCACGTGAAAACAGGCCCCCTGTAAGACCTCGTTTTTTCCTCTCTTCCAGCTTCCTATCTTATAAACTAATCCGTATTTGTTTGATTATATACACCTTCACTGCATCTGTTGGCATTTTAGTTAGACCCGGCCATACATAATTAATAGCCATATGACATCGTAAATATGTTTATCCCTCTTTCACTTACATGCATGTAGTAGAACGTAAATATGTTTATTTTTTATCAAACCCAAACTGACCAATACTTATGTGATATAAGTTTTGTGATCATATCTAGCATATGAAGTATCGGGTGAAGTTAAAATAAAAAGACAAATATCCGTAAAAAGAATAAAAAGATTTTTTTTTTAAAAAAAGTTCACGAAAAATTCTCAAAAAATCCCACAAGATCGGGTATGTTGGTGCATAAAACTTTTGTGAAAACATTTTTTATAATTTTGAGTTTTGATACGTTTTTTTTAATGCACAAAAAACGAATTTTGATGCGCAAAAAAATTTTGATGCACAAAATTTTTAACTTGTTTTAGTTTGATGCGCAATGTTATTTTGATGAAAAAAGTCAAAAGAAGTTGGGTGCAAAAACCAATTTTTGATGCACAAAAAAAAGATTTAATGCGCAAACGTATATTTTCATAATTTTTTTTCGGAAAAAATATCCACTTTTAGAAAAAAGTTTTTCACAACTTTTTCATGCACCATCATACCCGATCTTGTGGGATTTTTTGGGAATTTTTCGTGAACTTTTTTTGAAAAAAAAATCTTTTTATCTTTTTACGGATATTTGTCTTTTTATTTGATCTTAATAAAAAGGTTTTACATATTTTTGTGCGTTAAAAGAATATAGGCGTCCTAAATGAAAAGTTTAGAGAAACTTGAACAAAAAAGGTTCCATAAAATGTTCATTTTTTTTTTTCACAAAGCAGGGGTTTTTGATGATAAAAAGTTGTGAAGGTTTTGTTTGGGATTTTGATTTTCTATGCATAAATAAATAATTATTCCAAAAAGAAAAAAATAAATTGATCTACAAAACTTTTTGGCACAATATTTATATCTTCACCGGAAATTTATTTGTAGTTTATATTCTCAACGAAATAAACAACTATAGCAAAAAAAATAAATAAAGAAAAAATAAAGTTTCTACTCAAAGACACACACACATAAAATTTGAAATCAAAATGTAACCTTTACCAGAAAATTATATAACAACTCAACTTCTCAACTGTAATCATCCAAAAGAGTTACCGAATATAATAATTTTTTGCTAAAAATAATAACATAATTATGGTGTGTTTCGTTTTTTTTTTTTTTTTTTTTTTTTTATTTATATATATATATATATATATATATATATATATATATATATATATTTGGTAACATATTTGTAAGTTTAATTATAATGTGTAAAACAACTCTTAAATGTTCAACACTCCCAAATTATTTAATGGATAAAGCTACTTTGTTTGCCAAACGAGGATTAAAAATCACAACGCTCAACTGCTCCCAAATGTTTAAAGCGCTCTGTGCCAAACACACCGTTAGTGTAAATAATAACATTTTGAATCTTAACAATTTATAAAAGATGTAAATTGAATGTTGATTTTCCCAACTCCTCCTATATGATTTGAAGTAGAATAACAAAATTTTTACTTGTGTGAAAAACTATAGTTTTGTACTTGTATTACTCATAAGTCATAACTATAGCACGAACAAAACGAATATAATTTTGCATTTATATAAAATATATTATAAATTTTTATATATATTTTTGTAAAAATATAATACTTTTTAAAATTATAAAAATATAACTCACCTTGTTGAAGGGTGTAAAAATATGTGAAGCTTATATCCAATGTTGCAAAAATACCAATGGAGCATTAGTTCAATTGGTGGAGCACTTGTGCTTGAGTCAATAGACTCACGTTCAAGTCTCATCTTTGGGATTTGTTTCATATAGGTACCCACCTTCGCAAAACCTATGTGCATACTCCAGTTGGCTCGTGGGCCCGAGTCTTGGCTCGTGCTCACTCCAGTTGGCTCGTGGGCCCGAGTCTTGGCTCGTGCTCACTCCAGAGACTTTGTGAAATAAGAGCTCAGGGCCCGAGTCTTGGCTCGTGCTCACTCCAGTTGGTGCCTCACTAGACCAGGAGAGTTGCCGGAGCTATTCCTTGTGGGGTGGACAATGGCTGGTGCAAAAATAGGCCCATGCGGCCTTGTAATCGGCGATTACAAGGTAATCGGTGATTACAATGTAATCGGCGATTACAAGGTAATCGGCCTTCTACTTTGTTTATATTTTCGAATATTGTAAAAGATAGGCGCAGCCAAAGTCGGCCATTAATCGATCAAAAGTTGTACTAATTGGTCAAAAAAGTATAAATAGGCGGTCAAAAATCGGACTAGTCGGTCAAATGGTCCAAATCAGTCAACTTAGTTCTTTAATAAAGAAATTAAAATTAGGACCTCTATTTTTGTTTTATTTTTTTCCCTACTTCTCACTCACAATGAACTGCATAATCAATATTTGAGCTTTTTTATTTACGTTTGAGAACATAATAGGCTTGAAATTAGTTAAATCCTTTAGTTTGGTTGAAGTAGTATTGTTTAAGTTTAACCTTTTAAGTACTTGAGTTGCTATATTTTTTTTCTTTTGTTTTTGTTTGAATTACGAGTTATGTGATATTTGAGCTATTTAAACTTTAAAGTTCTTAAAGTATTACGTTTATGTCATATCGGGTTGACCCAAACCCAATAACCTGACAATGTTATCGGGTCGGATTAGAGTTAGATAATTAATATTATTAGGTTATCAGGTCAACCCAATATAACTCGAAAATTGAAATTTAACTTTTTACCTTATAACTTCAAAAGCCCAAATATCCCAATAGTTTATAATTTAATAATTTTAAAAGCCCAAATACACACTGAATAATGAATATGGGACGTTTAGGTTCTGGTCCTTGGTGTAATTTGTCACTTGTACATTGTGAATTAGAAAAAACGTTTAAGGTTTCAACTTGGCTACACTCTAGCACCACTTGACAATGTCAAGTGTGAATGGCAACTGTACATGTTAAAGAGTTATATGAATTAATCTATTGGTACATTTTATAATTATCTACATTTTAAAAAGTTATAACGATTAATCTCATAAGTTGATGTTTGTACCCGATAATCAGACATAACACGACCCGAATCTCACCGGAACCCATAACCCAATTATTAATCGGATCGGGTTGCGGGTCACTTGTAAAAAATTTAAAAGCTTGATTCAAACCCTACCCAATAACACCCTTAGTTTGGTTGCATTTATGAAAGTTGGGTTTAGGATGGTATCTTTTAATATTAAGGTTTTTTTCTCTTATCTCAAATAAAATTCAAATCTTAAATCAAATTCAAATCTAAATCTAAATCAAAATTATAAACGCATTTGCAAACCAAACGACCTTTAAATTGAGCACGTCAATGTCTTTGCCACGTCATTTATGATATGTCAGATACCTATGTCACATTTTACTTTATTATATACGAGTATCTAGTTTTTCTTTTTCTAATTACAAGTTCTATCATATAACGTAAGTTTAATTGCATAAATAGTTTCTAACTCGATAATTAATGGGTTTTGCTAACGTATGCCCGCTAGGCACATATTAACGTGTAAACCAAAAAGAATGTTTTGATTCATTTAAGTGAAAATTATATTCAAATATAGTAATTTATGAGTTTATTTAACGTGTATTTAATGCATTCTTTTGATTAAATTTAAAAGTTTGTGTTTATTAACTACACGCTAACTTATTCCTGGTGGTTACAGTTTAGCTAAACCCTTAATTAATAACAGGATTTGTCCCTGAGTTTAACTTTCATTAAATTGTGCCTTTAAAGGTTTCATGTGTATTGCACAAGAGGTATACATGTCATTTTACCTAGTCTCTTAAACTTTTGAGAATATCTCATAAGCTACCCTACCATGCTTTAAATACTTGAACTGAAAGAATTGTAACCATTTGGTAAGGTATTCTACAAGAACTACAAACTATCTCAATTCCTTCCTGCTTATTGACTTCATACTTATATCTTTTGACCAACACGCAGTAGTCCCATCTTAGCCAATCATCTTGATATTCAACTTGTCAACCCTTGCATACATCTACAGCAGCTAGTATTAATCTTCTTAGAATGTCTATGAAAATTAAGTTCACTCTTACACAAAGTACACACCATAGTGTTTCTGGGTACCACTTTATTAACTTATCTTGAGTATTCCAATCCACTTTATCAACTTCCCTTAAATTATTAGTAGTTCATAGGACAACATGAAGAACCAAAACGTTTCAAGTAAATAAGACCATGCACTTCCTAAACTATAAAAGGATCTTATTTTATTTTTTATCCGCAAACACAATATAATAATAGCTATGAAATGCAAAATATATACAGATTTTGACTCAATTTCAAGATCAATATAACAGACAAGACAAGTATATACCGTAACATGTGTTGGAAAAGGCTCAGGAGTTTCAACAAACACTTTGTAGACACTTCATTAAACTCTCTTATTATGTTATCTTGTGTATTAATTCACTTTTTTACTTGATAAACAGATAATGTCTTCATCAAAGGACGATCTTGCTCACCTCAAAATCCCCCTTGAAAGCATACTAACCGCCACCAACAACTTTGCTGAAGAAAATTTCATCTACACATATGGATTTTGTAAGGAATACAAGGGACAACTCTTGTGGTCCGGTGACTTGATTGATATCAATGCTCGGAGGTTAAATAAAGAAAGGGATGATGAAATTGAACAACAGTTTTGGATGGAGATTTCCATGCTTTCTAGTCTCAAGCATAAAAATCTGGTTTCTCTTGTTGGGTTTTGTGATGAGAATGATGAGAAGATCATCATTATCAGGCGTGAGACCAAGGGATGTCTTGAAAACTATCTAAGTGACTCCACGCGGTTGACATGGGTGCGAAGATTGGAGATATGTGTCGATATTGCGCATGCATTGAGTTACATTCACTATCACGAGCCGCGCGATTTTAGCGTGATACACCGGAACATCACCAGTGCAACAGTTGTATTAAATGATGGCTGGGAACCCAAGTTATGTGATTTTGAACAATCCATGAGGATTGAAACATCTCAAAGGCACCATTCATTTCATACTAATACACTTTGGTATGTGAATGGGTATGGAGACCCAACATATGAAGAGACTAAAATTGTGAACCACAAGTCGGATATGTACTCATTTGGGATAGTTTTGTTTGAACTACTTTGTGGTAGGAAATCAGAAGATGATAATCATATGGGTCCGCTAGCCATCACCCATTATCGAGAGAAAAAACTCGATAATATAATTGATCCGGAACTACAGAAACAAATGGACATGCATTCATTCAACATGTTCGCGGAAATAGCGCATGAATGTTTGGACGAAGAACGATCGCGACGCCCAAATATAGATGATATTGTCCCAAGACTCGAGAAAGCTTTGGAACTAGCACGTGAAAAAAGCGTAAGACCTCTAAATTTTCTCTTTTATGGTTCCATCACGATATGTTTTCCCTTTTCATTATATTTGTTTTAACCAAATTTTAAGACATAATCAAACCAATTTTAGCATATAAACCACTTTTGATAAAACAAAGACATATCTTTGATATATATAAAGAAAAATCAAATTTGCTTAAAACTCTTAAAGTGAAAAATGTGAAATTGTTAATCTATCTATAATTCCTATTCCTTTCAATATTGTACATTACATCGATATTTATTTTTCTTTCATGACTACTTATAAGCTTAAAGTTTGACCTGATAACCGATATACATCCATTTTACACACGAAACACTTAATAGCAATTTCACAACGATAATTACTTGTCGCTTTAAATTTTAGCCGCTTTGCACGGATACTCGCCAAAACTATATAAGTGGTATAATTAGTATTTAACGCTTCATGTTTTATTCATGTTGTAAATTTTAGGGTCAATTATTAATTGATAATTAATCCACTACAACAAAATACTTAATTTTTTACATTTATTAAGGCACGTGTTCACACTTTATAGTGTGTGGAATTGAAAAGTTCACACTTAATTTGTGTGAACCAATTGGGTGTAGCAAATAATTTCACACTTGTAAGTGTGAAGATTTATAAAAAAATTCACACTTTTAAAAGTGAAGATTTAGAAACAATATGATTTTAAAACTACTTCTCATACTCTTAAGTGTGAATAATTTTTACACACTCATAAATGTGAATATGTTAAAAGAAAATTTCACAGCTTAGAAAGTGTGAAGAAAAATGTGTGAGCAAGTGACCAATTTGTTGTAGTGATCTCTTTAGTCCTGGTCAATTATTTATTTAACCATTTAACCTTTTTGGCAACATTTTTACTCTTAACTTTCATTCACTATTTAAAAGACCGCAATAATTTTGGATAACCATTTGACAAAATCTTTTAACTAAAATCAACAACTTTTTTGATCTATAATATTAAATGAACTATTTTATGATTACCCATTCCGACACATGATACGCTGCGTTTTACGGTTTTTAGTTATTAAGTTTTCTTGTGTTTAAATCAAGGGGACCGTAATTTTGTTTTGACCATTATAACTTCTTGTTGGATATGACGTTGACACAAGCCATACAACTTTAGTGACAATAAATAGAAAAAAAATAAAACCAACTTTATGGATATCACTTAGGATTAAAAATATGATTAAAAAAGACATTCGGTGGAGATCGCCAATTATACATATATAATATACTGATGATGCATCACTAGTTCCTGTTATTTTGTGTATTAAAGAATATCCTTTTGTAACCTGCTTGTTTTTGTAATAGATACACTCTCCGCCCAACCACCTTGCTCATCTAAGAATCCCTCTTGAAGATATCTTATCCGCCACCAACTACTTTGATGAAGATAATGCCATCGGAGAAGGTGGATTTGGAAAGAGATACAAGGGACAGCTCTCGTGGTCCGGTGAGTTGATAGATATAACTGCTCAGAGGTTAACAAATAAAGAGTGGGATGATGAAAAAGAACAACAGTTTTGGACGGAGATTGCAATGCTATCTGGACTCGAGCATAAGAATCTTGTTTTTATTGTTGGGTTTTGTAATGAAGTTGGTGTAGAGACCATCATTTACAAGTACGACTCCAAGGGAAGGCTCGACAACTATCTAAGTGACCCAGTGTTGTTGACATGGGTGAAAAGATTGAAGATATCTTTCGGTATTGCGCATGTATTGAGATACATTCATTATGATGAGCCACGCGATTTTAGCGTTATACACCGAAACATCAGTAGTGAAACAGTTCATCTGAATAATGACTGGGAACCTAAGTTATCGGAATTTCAACATTCCATGAAGACCGAAGCATCTGAAAGGCACCATACTTTCCATACTGATTCAGTTTGGTCTACGAAAGGGTATACAGATCCAACATACTTAGAGACTAGCAGTGTGAACCACAAGTCAGATATCTACTCCTTTGGGATAGTATTATTTGAACTATTGTGTGGTAGGAAATCAATAAGTGACGATCAAGATAATAAGTATTTGGCTCCAGTGGCAAGTTTTCATTATAGAGAGAAAACACTGAATGATATAATAGATCCGGATCTATTGAAGCAAATAGATCTCGAATCATTCAACGTTTTCTCGGAAACAGCGTATGACTGCTTGAATGAAGACCGATCACAACGCTCAAATATAGACGATATTGTCACAAGACTTGAGAAAGCATTGGAACTTCAGTTGGAACGTGAAAATGTTGTAAGACGGTTTTCCTCTTTTTCTTTCTATATCATAATAACTACCCTGTCTTTATTAATAATAATAATAATCAGCAATGGTAACTTACTTATTACTGTATTTATGATGTTAAAGGAACACTCGGTAGCTGCGGCCGAAGTTAAAGGCACATCATTCGATCATGAGAAGGTATTATTCTTGTTTTAACTTGCAACTTGTAAGTCACTGGAATTTTTAAAAAAGAGGAAAACGGGTACTGATATATTTTTCTAGTTAAGTATTATCTGCTCATTATACTCTAACGATATTTGTCAAAACAAGAGAATTATAGGATAAAGAAATATCACATAAACGATAAACTTTAGTAAGCCATTGAACTGAGAAACATGCCACGTAAGTCGTTTAAAGTGGGTTTTTTGTTCTGTTTATAACGTGATGAACGGGTAAGAGTGAAAATTAGACATGTCACTTATATATAACTTTAGTTGAATTATGGTCACATTCACATACTCTGCCTATATTAATATAAGATCTTGAATTTTGGTTACAAATATATCTTGGTATTAAATAATATATAGGCACGAGGTAAGAACCACATAAGTAGGTGTTGGCTCAAAATAATAATTAGAATACATGTCGTATTAGTTTTAGGAAAATGATATGTGTGAATAAAACCCTTAAAGATATGCTTAACCTTTATGTGAAGACACGTGACAATTTATAAAAGTATGCTTAACTTTGTAGTCGTTAAGACATTGCCTTGCGTTTTTATTTCAAAAGCAATCCACCAAGATGATAGTATCAACTATTGTCACATATAGTCCTTATATGAAACGAACCCTGAGACCCAAGACCAAGTCTCAACCGAAACCAACCATGTCAAGAGACTTCCCATACGTTATATGTACTTAGCTTCTCACCATTTCGTCTCTTTAATAAATATTTTAATTGATCAATCAGCCTAACTGAAGTGTTACATCCTGTTAATCCACATATAGGGATCAGTTATCTTCGCATCTATAGGCAATGAATCCCATGTCAGCAAAAACACAAAGTCTTTCCTCCAAGATTTATCTCACTTAAAAGTCAGCTATCAAGATTTAGAATCAGCAACCAACAATTTTGATGACGAAAATATGAACCAGGATGAAGGGATTTTCAAAGGTCGTCTCTTGCGTACAGAACAGTTCATCGATATCTTTGGAAAGGTTTACGAACCTGATTCTGAAAGTGATGAGAGCAAAAAGTTCTGGGTGGAGCTTTCGCTGCTTTCGAGTCTCAAACATAAGAATATAGTGTCTCTTATTGGGTTTTATGAAAATGAGGAGGAGGAGAAGGCTATCATATACAAAAGGGAGGCCAACAAAAGTCTCAAAAACTATCTAAGTGAGCAGACACTTACATGGATGCAAAGGTTGAAGATATGCGTGGGTGTTGCAAATGCATTGAGTTACATCCATTATGATGCTGGACGCGATTTCAGTGTCATACATTGCAACGTCAGGAGCTCGAAAATTTTACTTGATGACGAATGGGAACCCAAGTTATCTTGTTTTGAACTTGCGTTGAAAACTACAATAGCTCGGAGGCATCGTTTTTTTCTTACTCATGATGTTATTGAGAATGTATACCTGGACCCACAATATAAAAAAACTGGAGGTCTAACGCACAAGTCGGATGTGTATTCATTCGGTGTTGTATTATTGGAAGTCTTGTGCGGAAAGAGTGAAGAAGATGAAAGCGAAGACGATGACAATGACGATGATGAAGACAATGACGATGACAATGAGTTGAGAGAGGGGTTATTAAGTCAACTGGCCAAATCTAATTTGGATGAAATGATTATGCCGCATTTACGAAACCAGATGGACCCAGAATCACTCAAAATCTTCTCAGAGAAAGCATATTATTGCATAAAAGAGGATAGAGCAGAACGTCCGTATATAGATCAGGTTGTCAAAAGACTTAAGAAAGCTTTGGAGCTTCAGTGGAAACATGAGAATCCAGTCAACCTTACATCATCCAATCAATTTGAGGTACGTATAGTAAATAATTTACTTGATCTTTTAATTTAAGACCGATAATCCTATAATAATTAATAGACGGGTGTTATTAGAAATTGAAATCTTTGAGACGAGATGAACAAATAAATTTAGGATCTATCTTAGAATTTGAATGAGAATCACCTTACATTAAAAAGAAAAGAAGAAGAAAGGAAGACAGTTAATAGATTAAAAAAATAATAATAATAATCTCAAAATCATTCTTTATAGTGGTTTTCAAAGCCTTACTTTTAACTAAAGTTGCTGTATTATTTTTTAACCTTTTGAAATGTCAGAATGTTCTAATAAGATTATAGTATAAATGGATATTGCAGCTATTAAATGTCACAACAAGTCAATAGCTCTATGAAAGAAAATGAAAACTTATTTACAACTTTAAATAGTGTGATGCTATAATGTGCCTTTTTAAATATAAATTGAGGTTTCATATTAGCTAAACTCGACTAAAAGTTTGAATATTGCTATATCTTGAAATGAAGATGTTGAAGTCTCAACATAGGTAATGGCTTTATACTTGATTTTCGAATGTCGTAGATAACTTTTTTTTAACATAAGGTATTAGCAGTCAACGATTTAGTCATGAATGCCAGTAAGCTACGAGGAAATTATAGTAAACACTGTGAGTACTTGTTTTAATAAATACCTTTTTTTCTTTTTCTTTTTCTTTTTTCTTTTCATTTGGGCACCCCTTTGTTAATATGGACCTTACCCGACCCGGCCCAACATACTTACCGTGTATTGAACAAAATTCTTGATCTCCGTAAATTTGTTGTAAAATAGAACATAATAAACTAAAATACATGATTTACTGGGAAATTTTATTTCAGGGTACCTGCCGCCACAACGCGCGGGTACCCTGCTAGTTACTTATAAAGGGTTTAAAATCATCTCTCTTATTAATTGTTTTAAGACCATCATAAATCGAATTTTAAGTAAATACAAGTCATCAAATATAATTTACAAGTATGTAAAGAAAAAATTATTCTCATCTTAAAACACTATTTCTTACATACAATTAATACATCTCTTCACCAATAAATAAAATTCTCTAAGCACAATGTACACAAGCATGTAACACAATTGTCACTCTCAAATCCAGCAGCACAAAACAAATTAACATTTGTTCGCCGAAAAATTTAATCATAAGGTATCCGCCGCCGCATCGTGCAGGTACCCAGCTAGTATTTTATAAAGGGCGAAGTTATGATTTCATCCATTATTCTGAGTTAATTTATAGTTTAATCAATTACTACTTCCGTCTCAAAATTATGGTCCTCGTTTAACTTTTTCGGTCTTTTTTTTTTTTTTTTCAATTTTTACCTTAAATATTTTTATTTGTGTTATACAATAGTTGATAAAAATTATACCAATGAAAATAATTTAAAAACTCAATCAATTCATATATATTGCATCAAGTAATATATAACATAAACAAAATTACTCAAGGTCAAAGTTGTAAGAGAAAGATAAAAATAATCAAAAGAGGACTATAATTTTGGGACGGAGGGAGTAACATTTTTGGGCGATGTTTTATTTTTAACTTTGATTAAATGCTTTAGGGGCCGTTTAGTTGGAGAGAAATACTCCATTTTTTCAGAAAATTTTTCATATGAAAAAGGAAAAACTGAAAATCCGTTTAGTAGCACATTTTTCCAATAATTTTCCAAAAATATGAAATTCTCATTTTCCAATTTGTAATAGAAAAAATGAAAATGCCATCACACACTTCTCACTTTTTTCATTTCCAAAATAATAACACTATTTCCTTTCACCCTACACTTTTATCACGCCTCTTCCATCCTCCACCTTCACCTTCCATCGTCGCCCACCTCTCCGCCCACCGTCAAGTTTTCAACTAAACAACTTTTCATTTTAAAAAAATAAAAAATATAACTCCAACTAAACGGATTTTCAGATTTCTCAACTCTTCTCTAGAAAAGAAAAACTATTCCCTTCTCTAGGAATTTAGAAACGGAAAAATAGGAAAAATTTTCACCAACTAAACGGGCCCTTAAAGTTTTCTTGTGACATTTTAATCTTTAACTTTACATGTTTCTTTAATAATCTTACGTTTGAATGTTCATTTGATTTTTATGTATTGAGAGGCCACTAAACTATTAAACATTTTAATTTTAGGCTGCCTATTTATCTAAACTAACTTATGGGCCACCAATTTATTGGTTTGCTTTCGTTTATACCAATTTCGAGTAATTTTATCTCAAAAATGTTTGAAAAAACGAGAATAAAGCTAAATATAACGTATTAAAACAACACAAACGAGTATTGAAATGTAAAATATCAGTTTTAGCCATTATTTAAGAGCAACTTTAGTTAGTTGAAAGTGAATTAACAGCTTACTAATGTTTTATGTTTAAATTGTTAATTTTATTGTGTTGATATGTTATTGTTAGCTTTATTCTTGAAATTATATAAATATTCGACAATAATTTGAACAAGGCTTGTCTAATGGAAAAATACATATACGTGGGTGGCCTATAAGTTAGTTTAAAAAATGAGTGACCTAAAAGTAAAATGCTTAATAGTTGGGCGACCTTATGATACATGATCCTTTTTTTTTTTTTTTTTTTTTTTTTTTTTTTTTTTTTTTAACTAAATTTACATGTTACTGGTTCGAATAAAGAATACTAGTTCATGACTACGGGTGTTAAAATTACAGCGCCCAAAAGAACCGAACTGGACTGCTTAATCTGAAAAATGAGAAAAGTTGCAAGTAGGCAATTCTAGACACGATCAATTTATGTAATGAACCCTTGTTCTCCTTCTTGATAAAGACTTCTCTTCTCTTAATATTACTCGAATCCTTACTGGCATTAATGTGGTGTTGCACAACTTCATATTGTTGCAGGGAAAGAACTTGGAACACTTGATGATTGGACTAAATGATATAATCGAGGCTACTAAGAATTTTGATGACACATACTGCATCGGGTCTGGCGGATTCGGTAAAGTATACAAAGCAGATCTTGAACATTTTGATAGCAGTGATTCCTCCTCGATAGAACGGGTGGATAAATGCGATTTACCCAAAAAACGAAGCACGGTAGCCATAAAGCGCATTAACAATCAAGGAGGAGAACAAGGGTTCATCGCAGAAATTGAAACTCTAACTACTTGTAAGCATGATAACATAATCTCTCTTCTTGGCTTTTGTTTTGAAGGTAACCGTTCAATGATCCTAGTGTATGAGCATGCTTCGAAAGGAAGTCTTGAACACTATTTGGGAAACAGTGATACTGTGACTAATCTTACTTGGGTGCGACGCATAAAAATATGTCTTGATATTGCACAAGGGTTGAATTACATTCACAACAACACAGATCATGGAAAACAAAAGATGATACACCGTGACATTAAGAGCGATAATATTCTGTTAGGAGATAATTGGGAGGCAAAGATTGCGGATTTTGGGCTCTCCAAATTCCACCCAGTAAATCAAACGGCCAGCACTATCTATACCAATATTATTGCAGGTACATCTGTGTATTTGGATCCAGAATATCAGAAGGGTGGTAAACTACATAAGAAATCAGACATTTATTCGTTTGGAGTATTGTTGCTTGAGATCTTGACCGGGAGGTTGGCCTATGATTCAGTATACACCAAGGTGAATGAGAAGGGAATTGCACCCATTGCAAGAGATCATCTTAAAAAGGGAACAATAATGGAAATTGTTGATCACAAGATAAAGGAGGAGACTGATGAACATGTCTTTTCTTTAAGCAAAGGACCCAATAAAGAGTCTCTGGACATTTTTTTAGAACTCGCATTTCGATGTGTGGCAGAAACTCAAGTGCAACGTCCAACAATAGAAGTTGTCATCAGAGAACTCAAAAAAGCGTTAAAGTGTCAGGTAAGTCACAATGAAAAATTTAGATAGCATGTAGTAGTTTCAGTTTATTTTTTACTTATCACATTTACTTATTGATCCATGATTCACAGGAGAACCATAAGGACAACCTTAAACTGTCACTTAAAGATGTAAAGTTAGCCATGCAAGATTTCAGTCAAGAAAATATCATTGGACATGGAGATTTTTGGAAGGTTTACATAGGAGAAGTTACTCATGCTCATGGACGTAATATCATTGTGGCAAAGCGGTTTGATAGGAACTCTGTTGCAAAAGATGATGAATATATGACAGAGCTGGAAATCCTTATGGAGTATAAACATGAAAATGTCATTGTTCTTGAAGGCTACTGTGATGAAGAAGATGAAAAAGTGATTGTATGTGAGTATGCATCTAGAGGTAGTCTTGATAAATACTTGAGCGATAATAGTCTTACGTGGGTGATGCGACTTAAAATATGCATCGATATTGCAATTGGGTTAGAGTTTCTTCATCGAACTGTTTCAAGTCGAGGAATGGTAATACATAGGGACATCAGCAGCAGCAACATTCTACTATTTGATGACTGGAAAGCAAAATTTACAGGTTTTGGGCATTCTTTAGTATGTTCAGCAAATCAGAATGTAGACACTGTCATCGACAATGTTATAGGCACAATCGGCTATCGTGACCCACTACACTTGAAAACAGGCTTCTTAACAAAAGAGTCTGATATATTCTCACTGGGTGCTGTTTTATGTGACATATTGTGTGGGAAAATTTCATCCGAAAAGCTGGATGATGAGTATCTTTATTTACCCTTTTTGGCTAAACAACACTACTATGAAGGAAAACTTGATACGTTAGTGTTCCAGGGTATCAAAGAACAAATTGCGCCACAGTCATATATTACCTTTGCAAGGATTGCCTTTCAATGCTTACATCATAAGAGAGAAAGACGACCAACAGCTGATGAAGTGGTCATACAACTCAAGAGATCATTGGAATTTCAGGTAAGTTTTTATAGTTTGACAAAATTGGTTAACTTTGATTCATATATATCTAAACTATGGCATTTAACTGTTTTATAAACTGTAAGAAGGTGACTGTATGAAACATGATTTTATTAATTGATTAATGTATATACAGGAGGACTATGAGAAATGGGAGCCCAAATTGCCAAAAGACTATAAAGAAATAATCCATATGTCAAAGTGCCCTGAAGTCTATTCTAGCAAAAAGAAAGAGGAACTTTACAACATTTTTTCCAATGGAATCCTCCTTCAACAAGAAAAAGTGGTAATCAGTTCATCTTGTATCTTGTTTATTTTGTGTTTTCGAGTTTTCTATATATCTTTTCCAATTTGAGGGATAATTCAATACCACACATGCATTTACACATCATAAAAATTGAGCCTGATTTATGTTTTGTTATATATCAGTTGTTGTCATTCGATGGTAATGGAGAAAGAAATGAAATGGTTTCAGCGACAATGTTTTCATACAAAAACGCTTGTCCACATGAGCAAAAATCTCTTCCAGAATCAAGGTTATTCTCTCTAACTCTTTATCTTTTTATTAATATTAAGTGTTTTTAATATTCTTCCCTTTATTTAAAAAGAGGTTTTTCTGATACAATCCATTTTAATATGGAATTTAAACTCTTGTTCCAAAAATCACGAAATTCAAAAGTAGAAGTGCATTGGAATAAAGGCTATGACTAATATGGACTTGGATGTTTATGGTAGGTTTGGGACAGTGGTGGAGATATTAGATATTTCCAGTTTGATCATCGAAATCAAGACAAGAGCTCAATTTTTATCTCCTAATGTTGTTTATGGTGTCTATTTAGTCTTCAAACTTAGTGATTCAAGAAAATTTTGTAGTAAACCGATGTGTGTTAACCTAAAGTATAGAAAGGGACTCGAAAGTCTACATGCATATTTCGCAACATGGAGAGACAAGGACTGGATGATGATTGAGTTGTACCAATTCTTGAATCAGAACGAAGATGTTGTTTTTGAGTTTCTACTTGAGAGCTTTTCATCACACTATTGTGGAGAAAGTGCGGTTTATGTTGAAGGCATTGAATTTCGAGCAATTGACATAGTACGTTTGAAATTATATCCCCTGTTTCCATTATATACTCTTTTGATTATATTATACAAAGAGGTCGGATGCATGCCAGAAAATTAAACTAAATCCATGCTCTATGTTGCATAATTAACATGATTTGCACACAGGTGAAACATGAAGAAATCGGTAAATTGAAGGAAGTCCAACAAGTCTTGAAATCAAACTTCAATGTGGATCAGGTTCAACAGCTGCCAACTAACTTTGAAGACATATTCAACATATGCAGAAACTACGACGAGTTGTTCTGGTTGGGCGAGGTCAACAAAAAGAAACTTCTTGTGCTTTCGGCAAAGGAGGTTTTATACAAATTCTCTATGGATCTTTTTACTTCAAAACCATCAGCCGAGTCCAGGTTCGTCTCTTATATTATAGCTAAATTTTTTACAGTTTCCTTTAGCTAGGGGCGGCAATTCCTGACGATACCTGAAACACTACCGAGACCGATATGAAAGTAAACGGGTTAGGGTTGGGTGTAAACAAGTTTCGGGTCATGTTAATGAATCATGTTCAGAAAATATATGTAAAGAAGTTACAAGTCTGACCCAATTATTTAACCTGCAGGTCATGTTTGGGTTGGGCTATCCTGACCCACCAACCCGAACCCCACATGGATTGCTAGCCCTACCTTTTGACCCCTAAACTTTTTTTTAATTGTACATCCAAATATGTAGTTTTATGGTTAACAATTAAATGTTCCTGTCTATATATATTACTTTGTCCTTAATCCATCTTACATGCAGATTTCAAGAGGTTATTGAGCTTTTACCAAAACAAGTATTTCATCTCAATTGCACAATCAAAAGTCAAATGTTGTCACCAGATACAGAATACGTGTGTTACCTTGTATTCAAGCTTTCAGAAAAATGCGAGGGGCTGCAATGTCCAGTAGAAGTACGAGACGTACTCCACAAAGAAAACAATGAGGCTGAATTTGTTTATTTTAGAACCCCAAGCCCATTGAACATAAATGGTATCACTCGGGTTCCAAAACAAAGAGAAGATGGATGGATGGAGATTCAAGTGTGGAAGTTTAACTCAGCTCATGAATTCAAGGATGACTCTCTTTCTATGCATATGAAATTTACAAGCCATGAAGGAACTATGTCTGGCCTCATTGTATGTGGCCTCGAGTTTTGGCCACAGTAAAAGAACTATTTCCCATAATTTGTCTATTTGTTGCTCCATATAATTATAAAAATTATGTTTGAAGCTAAGGTCAATCTCATCTATGTTTAAAATCACTTTATATATGTATGTTTATGTGACAACTGATATTTGGGTTGGCAAAGGTATTGTAAGAGTTTAGACATCCGTGATATATCAATGCCAATCCCTTTCATTTCATACAATTGACTCATACCAATTGTAGGATAGTTTTTGTATAATATGGAGGTCTTCATTTATGTAATTAGGAGAAATTTAGTTCCCTCTTCAGTGATATATGCTGACAACAGCCAAGAAAATATTTTTGTTTAGAATACCTAAGATGTGTGCTTTTCCCCTACACAAACCATGCCTCGAACTTGCCACCAATTGATTACAAGTCAAACTCGTAAACACTGATCGAACCACACAAACACAGGAAAAGCAATCATGGAAATTACAATGCATATTAATAAAAAAACATTTTACTTGCAAAACATAAACCTCTCAGCAGGCTGTTCAATGCTCGGGTGGCAATGGTTTGTGGAATTAGATTCTTTTGTCCCAAACTAAGAATAAGTTAAGTTAGATTTTGTCATATTTACAGCTTGTGGTTACGTCACGTGGTAAAATATATAACTTTTACTTAGGAAAAAGAATTAGCCGTAGATCTATTGAAGACCTGCCTTGATACTAGTAGCAACATCCCTGCTAACCAATCACTACCAGTCTTAACCTAGCTAGATCAGCCCTAACTGCACAATCGACATTGGCCTCAACTGATCCTGTTCTATTGACAAAATGTTATTCAGAAAGCCTTTAAATAACCCAAATAGAAACCAACTAAAAGGGGACATCATATAGTCAAGGACTTTATGGGCACGAAAGTCAACTTTCTCTTGAAGCTAAAATCGGTCAACCATGACAGCCTAATTTACATGCATTGAAATGATACACCAGAGTAAAGGATAGTCATTAAAGAACATTTCTTGGTGCCTTGTATAATTATGTTACATGATGGATCATGTTTCCAGGAAGTTTAGACAGATTGTTGTTGAAAGGTCAATGAATTTGGACACCAGAATCATTTATCGGTAGTTGAATGAAATCCAACCCGTTTTCATCCAGAGAGGAAAGTCGCATCTCATGTAATTAAATTGAGTCGCACAGCAACTGTTTGATATAATGCTTGTTTCAATAGTGTTGTTAATTGGTCATGTTAGTGAGACCCTTTGAGAGTTGTTGCGGGTTAGAATTGTTCTGCGGACTTAAATCGTCATGAAGCAAAAGGCCTTTTTTTAATGGAGATTAAGTCTTTATTGAGGGAAATCAAAGAATATAGTAGCACCCCTCAAACCTATTTGTTATAAATGGAAGTATAAAATGTGCATGATAATGCAGACCTTCTTTGAAGGTTTTTATTGGGAGTGATCGAGAAGATGGTAATTGTTGAATGCTCATAGAGTTTAAGGACTTGTGTGTTTATTGGGTTATGAGAGTTGGGTTTATTAGTGGATAATTAGGCCCAACCCGGTTTGTGGGTTTTGGGAATTAGGGTTTTACCATTATAAATAATGGTCACCAATTAATTCACCACATCCTCGGTTCACACACACTATTCACACCTTAAAAAAACACACGCACTCACATTATCTCTCAAAAAATACCAACAAGCATCAATGTCTAGTAGCCGCCATGGTAAAGCCACCGCACCTCCGCCGTTGATGGTGCCGGTGACAAAGATCTTCATCAGTATGATGTGACAATTGCTCTGGAGGTAACCTCCATGACCAAGAGAAGAGATATCATGAAGTTACTCAGTCATTCATATGGTGCTTCCCACTTGGGTAATCTGCTGCTAGTGTATGATGGGAAGAAGAGTGCATTTGCTGCTGGGTCTCTGCCGTTTAGTTCAAACGAGTTTGTTGTCAAACTTCCTCAACAGAATGGCCGGGATCGTGAGTTTAAAGTAACCATCAAGTTTGCTGCAAGAAAATAGCTTAATCATTTGAGGCAGTTTTTGGCTGGGAGACATAAAGATAATCCCAAGGAGACTATCCAAGCTCTGGATGTGGTTCTTCGAGAGTCTGCTATTAAAGATTGTACGATAGTGAGGAGATATTGGATTAAGGAAGGTTTTTGTCAGAGGCTTCGACCAACACAGTCGGGTCTGTCGCTGAGTATTGATATGTCGACGAGGGCCTTTCATGTAAAGCAGTTGTTAATAAAGTTTGTTTTTCGGCTGTTAGGAACAGCCATGCCAAGTTCACTGACTACCCAAGAAAGGATTAAGGTGATGAGAGCTCTCAAAGGACTTATGGTGGTGGACATTTTCCATCATAGACGGTATAAGGTTCAAGGTTTAACAGCTCAACCGATTAACCAGCTGAAGTTTATCCATAAAACAGGAGCCACCAAAACTGTAGTTCAGTACTTCAGTGAGAAATACAACTTTAAAGTGGATTTTCCAGCTCTTCCTGCTATTCAAGCTAGGACAGATGCAAAGCCTATTTACCTTCCAATGGAGACCTGTATTATCACTCCTGATCAAAGATATGCTCCAAAGCTGAATTTAAGGCAGTTGACTCAGTTCTCAGAGGCACCGCACCTGCCGCAGCCAATAAATATGGAGAATAAAATATGTAATGCAATTAGAAAAATCGACTACAACATAGATCCTCTAGTGAGCAAAGAGTTTGAAATGAATGTAACAGGGCGGCCCACCGCCATTGAGGCCCGAGTTTTACCACCGCCTTCTCTGTGTTATCGTGGGTGTCAATATGAGGTTACTCCATCTGTTGGTCAGTGGAACATGAGTGGTCTGAAAGTGATCAATGGTGGAATTGTGAAGTACTAGACCATAATAAACTTCTCACTACAGAATGAAGAAGCAGTTCTGGACTTTGTTTATGAACTTGTTTCCACATGTCAGGACAAAGGCATTGTTTTCAAACCCCAACCGCTGATGCCAATGCGTTCAGCCTTGCCCCACACCATTGAGAAAGCTCTTGCTGATCTCCATTGTCAGGCTTCAGCACAGCTAGCACAAATTTCACCTGGACATCATCTGCAAATGTTGTTTGTAATCCTCCCTAAAACTAAAGGAAGTCCTGAAACTAAAGGAAGTTATTCAAGGATCAAACGGGTATGTGAAACTGAGTTGGGAATTGTGTCACAGTGCTGTAAGCCAAATTATATCATGACGAGGAGTAGCGAATACTTTGAGAATGTTGCACTGAAGATCAAAGTGAAAGTTGGTGGGAGGAACACTGTCCTGTCTACAGCTCTGAATCGTAGGCTTTCTTATGTCAGTGATCAGCCAACCATAATCTTTGGTGCTGATGTTACTCATCCCCAGCCTGGAGAGGATACCAGCCCTTCGATTGTTGCTGTCGTTGCTTCGATGGACTGGCCTGAAGTGACAAGGTACAAGGCCCTCGTGTCTGCACAACAACATAGGCAAGAAATCATTCAGGACTTGTACACAACCCGTACTGATCCTAAGAGAGGTTTTATTCATGGAGGGATGATCAGGGAGCTTTTGATAGCATTCAAGAAAGAAACTGGACATAAGCCACACCGCCTTATATTCTACAGGGATGGAGTTAGTGTGGACCAGTTTAATGAAGTTCTGCTGAAGGAGATAGACCAGATCCGAATGGCGTGTGGTTCGTTGGAAGAGAACTACTGGCCTCTTCTTACATTCATTGTGGTTCAGAAAAGGCACCATACTCGTTTCTTTCCTGTGAGACAAGATGATAAGGCTAGTAGCACTGATATGAGTGGCAATATTCTTCCAGGTACTGTGGTGGATACCAAGATTTGTCATCCTTCTGAGTTCGATTTCTATCTCTGCAGCCATGCTGGCATTCAGGGGACGACGAGTCGCCCCACTCACTACCATGTTCTCTATGATGAAAACAAGTTCACTGCTGATGACTTGCAGATGCTCACAAACAGTCTGTGCTACACGTATGCTAGGTGCACCCGATCTATCTCCATTGTCCCACCTGCATACTATGCTTATCTGGCTGCATCCAGAGCTCGGACTTACATAGAGGGAGATCGGTACGAAAGCAGTTCATGTGGTCAACGTGCAACAAAAGATAGTGTGGCTAAAGTTCGTCCTCTTCCTGTCATTCATGACAATGTGAAGAGAGTAATGTTCTACTATTAGGTTGGTAGGGGCCTTCTAAATAAGACACAGTGTATGGGGGTTTTGCTTGTTAGTATCTTTATCCCCCATGTACTATAAGCAATAGCCAAGCTTTAGAGCTTTTGCTTGTGCAGGATTTCTGAAAGGTCTGATATGGCCGTAAATTTCCATGACATGCTTATGAGTATGATGGCAACTTTTTGGTATGTTCAGAAACTGATTTAAGGTAATTTAAGGTAAACATGATTATCAAAAAAAAAAAAAAAAAAAAAAAAACGACTTTGGTACAAATCAATCATCAAAGGCTTGTCATGCCATGGACCCTGATCCATCTGTTAACAGCATCAAGATCTTTGGTTACGGTGGTGTCGAGGGTGTGTCCTTAAAAGAAGTTCCTTTTTATGTAAGTGATGGCTGTGTTCATCATGGCTCTGAGAAAGAACTAAAACGTGGGTTACAATATGTGGTTGGTATTGAATGTCAAAGATATGGTAGATGGTATGGGTTTAAAAAAATTATATATATATTTAGTTATTTAATTGTTTGTTTTTTTTATGTCGAATGTTATTTATTTCCGAGACGACTGTGTGGGATACTTTGGTTTATCCTTCGGATACTTTGGTTATCCGTAAACAAAAACATAGAATAGGAATTAGAATATGGGATACTTTGGGTTATCCCGGTTTATTTTGGTTATTGTTTTATTTTGCTTTCTTAGTTTACTACTTCAGTTCGAGCTTTTACGATTTCGCCGCTCGAACTACGGGGGAGTATTAGTGGATAATTATGCCCAACCCGGTTTGTGGGTTTTGGGAATTAGGGTTTTACCATTATAAATAATGATTATCAATAAAATTATACCTACGGTTAATTATGAAGTCTAACAGGGTTGTCTACTTGTATAGCTACTGCTAGTGTGAGAGCAAATTATGCTTTAAGGGACGGCTTGAAGCTTATTCTAGTTCATCTTTTGTGCTACAAAGTTCCTGCTTTTAATGGGGACGTTTTAGACTTCATAATGATCCTCAATATGATAACGCAACGGATATTGGATCTAGTTAATACAATTATGTTAACACGTAATTAATAAACACATAATTAATACAATATTAATTAATTAAAAGGGATTAAGAAAAGCTAACCTTGCTTGGCAATTGATCTCTAGTAACGGAACAAGAAACCTTACAAAACCTTAAGTATCTAAAATAGATACCTCTACGAGTGCTCACACTACACGTCACACGAGCACGTTAGGATGCTAGTGCTTGCTTCACCTTAACAACCAAACAAACTTGTGTTCTTGTTGTAGCTTCAAACTGATCCGAATACCAAAAGGTATACGTTCGAATGGTTTATAAGATGAGGAAATAAAACAAAGTAAACAAAGATTCTATTCTTTGTTATCACTGCTTTGTACGAAAGAAAACAATACCAAAACCTTTAATATATATTGTCAACCGTATATCTTTGACCAATGAATACAACTTTGGTATAAGGTTTTTATAATGAGTGTCGACAGTAATGAACTTTTGTGCTGAGAATGACGAGGGGTATGGGGTGTTTATATAGCACCTCAACTTGCTCTCCAAGTCCTAGCATAATACTCCATCACTTTCAAGAAAAACGACAACCAAACCCCTCCTAGAACCTTCCCTATCGCTGGCCACTTTTGGAAGGAGGTCAAGGACTTTTGTTTTCCGACATCTAAGTCCATCTCTTTTATATTTAACATATATATTTAAATTAGTTAAATTATTACGTGAAACATATTAAACACTTAATAAATATAACAAGTATATATATATATATATTAATTATTTAATAAACGTACTCTTCATGTATTAACGTGTGTGCCCCCAATAGGCTCACACACTTTTAGTTGTTTCGAGTGTTTTTAACTCTCACAAACCAACAGCTCCCACTTGGGAGTTGGTGTGTCGAATGGCACACAAAACTAATGACGGAAACGTCTAGCAACGCTCTTACTCGCTTTTTAACTAAAAGTGTCTGAGATATAGTTTCATAAAATCTTGTCAGTAACATGGTTATTAATGTCTTGCTTTTAATCATCCTTTGTTATAGATACCGTTAAACCATGAATTTTGGATCTCTAATCATTCCATATAGTTTAACCATTTAGAATCTTGTTATGGATTTTAATTCAGATATACCAAATGTAAGCAAGAATCATCTTGCATTACCCTTTGGGTCCGGCCAGACAGTTATCTGATTAAATTTGGAGAGGCGCCATGGTATCTTTCTGCACATATCAAGTGGAGTAACAAATCCTTTATTGACTACAAGCATTGTGGATGCTGCTTCACATCACTCCGAAATATAGCTTTTATAACTACCTTATTCAGATAGCGTTTTGCATATACTTACAAAAAGTGATATCCACACATAACAGAACTTACTTGCATCTCAAGTCTAAGGACGAAGATAACAAACCATTTTCAATATTTTACTTATGACAAGGATCCAAAAGTAAATGTTTGAAAGTTGGGGAATCCAATATGCATCTCTAGTGAATACATATGAGTTTGGCGGGAACAATACGAATTCTCGTTAGAATTTTAACCAACACTCACATTTGCCTTATCATAACAATATTCCCATATTGTTAACCGACAATGGACATATTGAGAATGATAAATCATTTCATGGATTAAACATGCAAATATGGAATAACAGATTATATGAATACAATAACAAATACCTTGTATCTTTATTAATCATAAAATAATAACTGTCTTACAACTCCAAATTATCCAAATATTAATTAACACACAGTTTACATGAGACTACCAGCAGGTACCAAACCTATTTCTCTAGTCAATTTAGAATGCTTAGGGAAATCCAAAGCTTTCGTAAATGGATCAGCTAGATTGTCATCTGTGTGAACCTTTAATATCTTCACATCGCCCATTTCAATGGTTTCTCGAAGATAATGAACTTTAGCGCGATAATGTCTAGCACCTTTAGTGATTTCGCTTTCATTAGCTATAGTAATGGCTCCAGTATTATCACAATACATATTTATGGGTTCTTCAATTGTGGGAACAATGTTCAACCCAGAAATGAATTTACGAATCCATACAGCCTCTTTTGATGCATCACAAGCAGCAATATACTCAGCTTCAGTAGATGAAGTAGCAAAAATACTTTGCTTAGTGCTTTTCCAATCAACAGCACCTCCATTAAGAACAAATACATATCCAGTCTGAGATTTTAAGTCGTCAGCATCTGTCAGATATCCAGCATCAGTGTAGCAAGAAACCCTTAGCTCTTGTTCATCTTTTCCTCCATAAATCAGAAACATATCCTTAGTATTGCGTAAATACTTAAGAATATTTTTCACAGCAGTCCAGTGAAGTTCACCTGGATTTTGTTGAAATCGGCTCGTCACATTCTGTGCGAACGCAACATCAGGACGAGTACATCTCACAGCATACATAATAGAACCTATAGCCAAAGCATAAGGAATCCTTTGCATGTGCTCTTTCTGAGCAGGTGTTTCAACACCTTGTGATTTACTCAATTTAGGCTTCTCTTGCATTGGGATAGCGCCACGTTTGGAGTTCTCCATACAAAATCTTTTCAAGATTTTCTCAATGTAAGCACTTTGACTCAAACCAATCAATCGTTTAGATCTGTCTCGATAGATCTTAATTCCAAGAATATATGCAGCTTCTCCTAAATCTTTCATGACGAAACATCTTCCAAGATAGGATTTTACATCTTGTAACATTGGAATATTATTTCCCATAATCAATATGTCATCAACATACAGAATTAGGAATGTGACATAACTCCCACTAGCTTTCTGGTATACACATGGCTCATCTTGATGTTGAGAAAATCCAAATTTCTTGATCTCATCATCAAAACGTTTATTCCATTGCCTCGATACTTGCTTAAGTCCATAAATGAAACGCTTGAGCTTGCATACACGGTTAGGATATTTTGGATTAACAAAACCCTCAGGTTGCTCCATATAGACCTCTACGTAAAGATGTCCATTGAGGAAGGCAGTTTTGATGTCCATTTGCCATATCTTAAAGTCATAGTATGCAGCTATGGCTATGAGAATCCTTATAGCTCTAATGTCTACTTCAGGAGAAAAGGTTTCTTCATAATCAATCTCGTAGGTTTGAGTGAAGCCCTTTGATACGAGACGAGCTTTAAAGGTGTATACCTTACCATCCATGTCAGTCTTCTTCTTGAAAAGCCACTTGCTGCCAACTGTCCTGCAGTTACGAGGAAGCTCAACTAAGACCCAAACATCATTGTCTTTCATGGATTGCATTTCCACATTCATTGCATCAAGCCATTTCTTGGATTTCGGATCCAGCAATGCAGCTTTATAGTTATTGGGTTCACCAAGATCCCCTAACTCATGTTCCTCAGCGTCAATGTATAAACACATACGGTCAGGAGCACGGCGTGTCCTATTGGACTTTCGAATGGGAACAATATCACTTTGAGGTTCTTCAATTTCTTGATCATCCTCATCATGATGAATGCTAGTGTCTAAAGAAGGTGATAACATCAAATAGACCTGAATATTAAGTGTCAATTTCCCCTGATATTGCTCGTTATTTATATCATTTATATGGATTTACGCTTGTTTTCCATTGTTTTCCACTTTCAGGTAAATTACGAGCATTGGAGCTAAAGAGACGCGGAACTGGAAACATATCTAAAGATTTATCACAGTATGCCTATTTTGAAGAAGTTACGGCGTAACTCATCTCTCACATTACGCCAAAACTATTGCGTGACTCAAAAAGCCAACTTATCAGAAGGTTACGGCGTAACTCTTCCCAAAGGTTACGACGTAACTACATTTGGTCAAATGAGGTTCCACGCCGCTGATATTTACGCCGTAACTACTGCATCAATTACGACGTAACCGAGTTTATTGAAGACTACGGCGTAATCACTCATAAGGTTACGCCGTAACCAGCAGATCTAGTGCATTTTACGAAGAAATAGAAGGTTACGGCGTAACTCCTATATTGGTTACACCGTAACCCAGATCTGGCCTATAAATACCCCACGAATTCCAGCATTTCTGATCATTCCATTCCACACACAATACTCTGAGAACGTGGAAAAAAGCTCAAGGCAGATCTAGAGGAGCATATGGAGTTGTTTCCAAGGGAGAAGTCACTCCATTATGATAAGCATTAGCGTTTTATATTTCTTTTACTTTCTATTCGTGTATTTTGTACCTTTGAATATTGAATTGAGTTGCATGATTAATATGAGCGGCTAAGCACCTTTTGGTGCTAGCCTAGTTATGATTCCTTAATTGTTTTGTTTGCGTTTACCTTTACTTCCGTACAATTATTTCTAAGTGTATGCATGCATAGTTCTATGGTAGCCACCCTTGGTTCGGTAGTTTTGAATGGCGGTAGAGGCCAATTGCCTAGGAGATATGACCAACTGACCCTAGGTGAGCGGACTGAGATGGGAAGGGTAAGATATGACCAACTGACGACCCTTTCTACTTGTACGATTTGACCAACTGATCACCTATCGTTTGGATGAACTTAAGAATTAGGGGGTGTAGTGTCTAAGTTCCTAACGGCCGGGCACTCACTATTATGAATCTAGCATGTAGCGGTACTTAATGACTTGGCTTAGGGGACTTGGAACAACAGGACTTATGACGGTGCGCCTGATTTCTCCTGTGGTGGCATCTTTGCTGATAGGTTAGGGCGAATTGACCAAATGTTGTCCTCTCGACTTTGACCCCACCTGAAGTAATTGAAGGTAGGTAGACGTAGACATAACTAGCTAGGAGGATTGACTAGGTTAGCACCACTATTCTCTATTGATTTCCCTTTACCCATTTATCTGCTTTTATTTATTTCCGCATTAGTAGTTTAATTAATTAAATCCCTATCGAAACCATTATTATTTTGTGACAATTAGACTTAGTAATAATCCAACACACATAGCTCTTGGGACGACCTCGGCTTTACCGTTTACTACACTACATACGACCGGGTACACTGCCCGTTAGTGCACTAGGGTAGACCATAGGTATTGCAAGACACTATAAATTTAAGACCTCGTCAGTAAAACCTGCATCAAGTTTTTGGCGCCGTTGCCAGGGAGTTATATTAGGATTGATATTAAGTCTTTAATTTCGTTTTAAACTTTTCTCACGATCATATTTCAAGTTTTCAGGTACCATGGAAGTTTTTAACATCGATGACCTCACTCTGGAGGAATACTTGGCGTTGACAAGAGCAAAACAAGGGCTGGGTCTCGTAAGACCGGCAATTGGAGCGGATGTCCGTTTCGAAATCAAAGACCAATTTATGAGGGAGCTTCGCGCTAACCCTTTTTCAGGGAACAAGGACGAAGATGCATATGAGTACGTTGAAAATGTCCTATACATTGCAAGCCTTTTCAACATTCCAGGCGTGTCTCATGATGCTGTTATGCTAAGGGTGTTCCCAATGACTCTTACTGGAGCTGCCAGAAGATGGATCGAAAGACTGCCCGCTGGGGCAATTAATACTTGGGCGCTACTAAAGAAACACTTTATTCAAAGATATTGCCCGCCATCGAAGACTTCTAACCAGCTTTTGGAGATCCATAATTTCAAACAAGAAGACGACGAAACGCTGTATCAAGCTTGGGACAGATACAACGATCTCCTTTTCAAATGTCCTACCAATGATCTGAACAACCAGCAGAAGGTCAATATTTTCTACAAAGGAATTAACGTAACTACAAGACAAATGCTGGACTATCAAGGACCTATCCCGAACATGACTCCTACTCTTGCTATTGAAGCCATTCAAAAAATGGCGGACCACTCTCAAAAATGGCACGACGGAGGGAGTAAAAGAAACCAAGGTGGAAGTTTTGACGAAATTGCAGCAATTGCTAGTAAAATTGAAAGTCTCAGTCGAGATGTGCTGAAGGTCAGAGAAACCGTTCATGCCATCCAAGTAGGGTGTGAAAGCTGTGGAGGAGGACATCTTACGAAGAATTGTCCTCATGTGGACGATGAGAATATTGAAGAATCTAAGTATGGAGAAAATCGACCATTTTACGGAGATAATCGAAATAGTAATGGTTATCGTGGAAATTACAACCGTGGGCCTTATGGAGAAAGAAAGCCCAGTCTGGAAGAAACAATTAATAAGTTCCTGGAAAGTTCAGCCCAAAGACAAAAGGAACAAGATGAGTGGTTGAAAGAATTCCAGAAAAACACTGACAGGAACCTTTCCAAGCATGACACAACTCTGAAAAACCTAGAATCCATGGTAGAGAAGCTCAGTGAAAAATTAAGGAGAAATAATGATAAACCTGAAGGATCTAAACCAGCTATGGAATGTAAAGTGATTTTTACTGATGATAACTCTAAAGTTCAGGCCAAAGATACGGATTCAGGGGATGATTTCGTCGACAGATCTGAATTACGCCGTAACCAGCCTAATGAGTTACGGCGTAACTATGTTTTTGACAGCGATAACGGGGTTATGAAGAATACTGAGGATAACGACTCTTACGAATTACGCCGTAACCAAGAATCTCAGTTACGGCATAACTAGGATACGTGGGCAGAAAAATTCCCCGACATAGACGAATCAGCATACACTGATGATGCAAGACTCGAGCAACTCTCCCTTGAAGATGAAGAAGAGCCACTGATCACTCACGGTGTACTCTGGTCATCATTACTGACGAGGAGTCCACACGAGCATGGCCCACATGCGATCCCTTCCGCGAATATTGCAACGGCGGGGATAATGAAAAGGAGGAAGAGTGGACATGCCCTCATGAGCGTGAAAGACATTGCATAAAGTTCGGTGACTTAGCATTTGATGACTGGTATGCAATACAATTCGAGGATGCCAAGATTAACCCGAATCTCCTTAAGAAGCTAAAAATTGATTACGAGGAGCACATTCAGAAAAAGGAAGAGGCTAATAAAGACATATATTGCACGAATGAGCATTTAAGTGAAACTGACAACAAGGAATTACGCAGTCACTGGTGCGAAAGAGTAAAATCTCCTGGGGAAATTTTCTGGGCGTCATGCAACCCGTATGACGATATGTGTAACGGAGGAAGCAGCTCTGGGCGAATTGGAAAAAATGAATTCTTTTGGTCCTCAGCCAATGATGAGGAGAGAACGAGTTTGCCTTGGCTGGACAACCTTGGATTCGATAGTTGGGTAAAGATTAAGTATGGACATGTGGACACGTTGACCAAAGAGAAGATTTGGAAGGAATACATGGATCGAGAAAATTCAAGCAACGAATGTCTCAACAACACGAGTGATATAACAATTGAAGATGACAAGGAGTTGGTTAGGGATGAAAAAGAAGAATGCAAGCACGTACTAGTGGAGAATCTGCTCGACGAAGAATGGTTCAAGGGAACAGCCTCTGATGATGATGATATTGAAGGAATCATAGATTATCTCGAGCTACAAGGTAATGAGGAGTTTACTGATCCCGACGATGAAGCTTACGAGCAAAGGAGGTGCAAACTCCTGGGGATTCCCTACAAGAGACTACCACCAATTATTTTCGAAAAATACGAATTCACTCTGTTGGGAATAATCTGTTACCACGGATAGTTATGGTTCACACTGCTTGGATTACACTAGCAGTGGAAACATATTACCACTGCTGGTACATTATTACCACTGCTATTAGTTTATGATTAGGAAAACGTGTTTAGATAAGTATAGAAAAGATCTCGTTTATATTCTATATTGTTAGCTTTATACTTATCTTGTAAAGGACTCCTTGTACTATAAAAGGAGGTCCTAGGTCATTGTCTTAGGTACTTGTCTAATTACCTACGTATTACTCACAAAGGCTTCAAGGTGTAACCCTAGTGATAAGCAAGATCACTCGTATTATTCATTAATAATATTGGAGCTTAAGTTTTGTGTTTAATATGTGTTTACTTACAATACATCATACAATCCGTCTTCTAAGTATTACTAAGTAAATTTCGCGTGCTTAATAATATTATAAAAAATATCATTGACACAAGGTGTGTGTACAGATCCATCAAGTGGTATCAGAGCGAAGGTTCTGATATTTTGTTTTAGAAGATCCAAGGAATAAGCTTAACCTACTCACTCAATTCAATGGAGATGGAAAACAACCAGTCCAACTCTTCTACACCTAGGCTACCTAAGCTCAAACTTAATGAGTTTGAGATGTGGAGAATAGTGATTGAGTAATACTTTCTCATTCAGGACTATGCTGTATGGGAGATCATTCAAACTGGTGATTCTTTCAAGCCTGTGACTAGTACTCAGAAGGTTGGTGACACAGATGTTGTGAAAGTTTCTGTGCCTGAATCTAGTATTGAAAAAGCACTAAGGAAGAATGATCTTAAGGCTAGAAGTTTGTTGCTGATGACTCTTCCTAGAGACCAGATCATTGCATTTAGCAAGTTCGCAACTGCTAAGGAACTGTTTGAAAAGATTTGCTCAGTGTTTGGTGGCAATGATGCTACAAAGAAGACACAAAAGACATTATTGAAGCAAAGTTATAAAAACTTCTCTACTTCAAGCAATGACTCACTTGATAGCATCTTCACCAAACTCCATAAGATTGTTACACAACTGACTGTGTTTGGCATTGAGGTAGAAAAGGAAGACCTCAATTTGAAGTTTCTAAGAAGTTTGCCTTCAGAGTTTCAAACTAATGTTACTGTCTGGGAAAACAAATCAGACATAGAAACAATGAAGCTCAATGATCTTTACAACAACTTCAAACTTATTGAGCAAAGGTTGAAGAAGGCAGGGAAACTTGGTACAAGCTCTAGTAGCTTGGCATTGTTGTCAACCTCTGTTGACAGTGATGATTCTGAAGATGATAGTGATGATGATGTTGCCACTGCTGGTTCTAAAGTTTCCACTGGTAATGTTAGTGTTACCACTGCAGGTTCAAAGAAGAAGGTTGCTAGTATTGGAGATCCTACCTTTTATGCTTTTATCTCCACTCAAGTCAATGGTTCTATTTTAACTCATGAAGACATAGAGCAAATTGATGAAGATGACTTGGAGGAGATGGATATAAAAGGGCAGATAGCTCTTCTTAGCATAAGGGCTAGGAAATTCTACAAGAAGACTGGCAAGCCTATTCACATCAATGGTAGTGAAACTGCAGGCTTTGATAAGAAGAAAGTGGAGTGCTTTAACTGCCACAAGTTTGGACATTTTGCTAGAGAATGTAGAATACCAAAGACCAAGGACAACAGGTCAACTTGGTACAAGCAAAAGAAGGAATCAACTGTGGAAGAACCAAAGGCAATGTTGGCTATTGATGGTGTGAGCTATGATTGGAGTTTCATGGCTGATGATCAAGAAGAAGAACATTCAGATGCTGCTCTTGTTGCTACTGAATTTGCTCTCATGGCTTTCTCTGACTCTGAGGTACAAAACTTTGAAAGCTGTTCTAAAACATGTAGGGCTGCTAGAGAAGTTGAAAGGCTTAATGATTTATATTCTAATGAAAGACAAGAGTTGTATACTGCTAATTATACTGTGTCTAACCTTAGGAGAGCTATAGTTGTATTGGAAAAACAACTAGAGCACTATCAAGAAAATGAGTCAAAATATAATGATGATATGATTCTTCTTAGAAGAGAGGTAGAACATACAACAGCTGTGAATGAAGCATACCAAAAGGAGTTTGAAAAACTTCAAAAGAAAAATAAAAATGTCAATTTAACTTTAGACACATGTTATCATCAGTCTAAGTCAATTGATAAAATTTGGAATGCTCAAATATATAGTAAAGTTAAGTCTGGTATGGGTTATAACACTGTGCCTCCACCACTAAGAGGTGTTCCATCACCTCCAGGTATAGATTTAGCTCATACAGGCTTAGAAGAGTTTCAGGACCTTGAACGTGAATATGGTCCTTTAAAGGACACAATGGTGAAAAGTGAGGAAGAGATTAAGCATGATAATGATGTTTTTGAGAGTGCTAGTGACTCATCTGTTGTTGATGAGAATGTTAAAAAGAATGTAGGCTTCTACTTCAAAAGTTGTTAATGCTGTTACAGAGGAACCTAGGAAACCAGTTAATAAACCTAGATCAACTGTAAGGTATGCTAAGATGTATAGGAACAAGCCTACAGCTCCTAGGGGTAACCAGAGGAGTTGGAATCATGTTAAATCTCAACAACTAGGTAGTGATTTTGTGATGTACAATAAGGCATGCTATATATGTGGTAGTTTTGATCATTTACATGCTTATTGTGACTATCATAATGGGAGAAGGGAAGTCCATGGGAATAAAAGGGTGGAGTCTAACAGGTTTCAAAATAATCTACACCCTAATTCACATTGCAAAATGGTCCCAAGAGCAGTTCAACTAAGAAGTGGTCTCAAAACTTTTGCCACTGCAAAAACTGTTAACACTATTCACCCTAATTCACCTGTTAAAAGTGCAAAGTACAAAACAACTTTTGCAAAATCTGCACAAACAGGGAAAGGAACTTTTCAATCTAAAAAGGTTCATTATAACCAACAGTGGGTACCTAAAACCAAACCAGCAGTTACCACTGCTCATTCAAAAGTTACCACTGCAAGGGTTGTAAACAAGAAAAGGGGGGACATGGGCAATGTTGTGAAGGCCTCAGCATGTTGGGAATGGAAACCTAAAGGAACTACCTCTACAACCAATCCCAATGGTGTATCAATGACCTTTGATAGATTTAACTATATTGATACACGAGGCAGATCCAAGTCAATCATGGCTTGGGTCCCCAAAAGAAACTAACTCTTTACTCTTATGTGCAGGAACATCCAAGGACAAAAAGATCAGATCAAGGATATACAGATAGTGGGTGTTCAAGGCACATGACTGGCAACAAGTCCTATCTTTCAGATTTTGAACATTATGATGGACAGTATGTCAGTTTTGGAGGTGGAGTTAATGGAACAACAAGTATGATGCAAGAACTCTAAAGATAAAGGAAAACATGGATCATTATTACTATTTCACAAAACTGCGCACTGAGTGCAGTAGATACATCCATGGAATACAGATCACAAGCATCATTACATCAACTGAAAACAACTAAACAACATCCTACTCCAAACAAAAGCTTCACAACCTACCCCAACCATAATCCACTTAACCACCATCTACCACCTATGGCTTCTTTGGAATGGCCCATGTTGGCATCACCTTAGGTGCATTACGCATATCAATCCAGTTATACACTCTAGGGCTTGCTAATCCCATCACCACTTTTCTAACAGGTGGGGAGGATGATGAAGGTCCCTCTTGTGGTGGTGCTGTCAACAGTGGTGGAAAAGGAGGCATCTGCAGTTCTCCTGATGGAAGCATTCTTGCAAGGGGAAGCACATCCAAGACCCTTGACTCAGTATCATTATTTGTGCTTGTACATGGAGAAATGTAGCTTGTGTTGGAGTCTGAGCTATCTTCAATGATGACAGCTTCTTGTGGCTTTGGATGAGTTGAAGAAGGACCAGCAGCAACAGGGTTTGAATGAGTATCTGCATGAGTTCTTTTTCTTGATGAAACTGCTTCAAACACCTCTTTCTTCTTTTTACCTAGATTGTTGAGCACATAATGCCAAGCCTCATCATCCCAAATGTTGTCTGAAATTGAACTGTCAGAAGAGATGTTGATTGGGTTTGAATTGCTCATGATGATTTTTGGTAAAGTTGTTATTGACAGATTTTAAGAGAGAGAAGTGTTGGTGTAATAGAAGGTTGTGGGTGCTTGGTTCTTTAATACAAGTTTAAGTTGGATTCAGTAAGTTAATGAGGGGAAGATTTAAGTGGCTGAGAAGTAAATGAAGTCTTTGACTTTGGTGACCGGATTAATAACTTGGAGTGAACTTGTTGACTGTGTGGTCTAACCACTGCATGCAAAATTGTTGCATCTACTTCTAGTTAATTTGTCTAACCACTGCTAATCTCAACAATGCTTTTAGTGTTTGGATTCTGTGTGTGATATGCAGGATTGAAGGAGTATTTGTTTAAATCAAGATGTGGTTGTTTAGTGCTTGTATTTATGTTTGACCACTCACTTTTATATAGAAAATAAGCCTAACAGTGGGAACTATAATACAAGCAGTGGAAATAAGTTATTCTCAAATGGGAAAAAGGAAAACAGAGAGATTGCATTCATATAAAAGTGTCATTACAGAGAGAGAGAGTCAACAACCACAATCAAAACACAAAAGATAACTTCCTACATTCCTACACCCTACATCAGCTACTCTATTGGCTTCTTGCCTTTGCCCACATAGTCATGCTTCTTTTTCTGTGCTCTCTTCCTTTTGTTCTCAAAGGTGGATTGCATTCTTGGACAAGGAAGACCAAGAACTTATGGAGGAGGCTTTGGTAGCATTGCAGGCTTCGTTGGTATGGATATCTGCTTCATGTTGGAGATAGCTGTTTCCAGTGCTTTTGTAAGAGCTCTTGGCAATTCTTTGGCCATGGAATAGGTCTCATGATTCGTCTCATCATCATCTGATGAGCTGGAGTAAAACTCAAGAGATGGCGCAGGTTTTGCAGCAGGTACACGCTTGGCAGTCTCCTTAGTGTACTTCTTGGATGAAGTGCTTCCAGCCCATGCTGGGAAGTATCCAGCCCATCCTGATGCCTCTGAGGAAGTCTCTGACTCGATCACATATTCTTCTTCTGAATCAGAGGAGATATCAATGGTGTTGGAAGGATTGCTCATGATTATTTTTAGGGATTTTGTGTGTTTGAATGTGCTTTGATGAAAATTACAATAAGCCAAGCCTCCTTATATAGACAAAGTCGGTTGAAAGGGTTAATTAATGAGTATATTTACTTTTTCCTATTTTTGTAGGTTAAGGAGTAAATATAGATATTATCGGGTTGACTTTGGAAGATATTTTTCTTGGGTAATGGTTTGGTTAACAGTAACTTTAGTTTATCACAAGTTGGTTATTCCTATCCTATACAGATACATAACCAAGCTTAGCTGGGAGTTGATCTTAAAAGGTGTATAATTGAGATACACAACAAATGGTTATTGATTCACCATGTCTAATCCACATAAGAATCAACTAGTCCAGAGTAAACAGCTACTGGTAAAGACTTGACAAATCCGTTTATGGTTGATAGTTTACCAAAAACTATATGGTTATCAACTAACCATATTCTTTATGATTAAGAGTTGGCTAGTCCATAGCAAACGGCTCATGGTAAAGACATATCAAATCCGTTGATAGCTGGTAGTTTGCTAAAAACGTAAGAGCAGTCTAGTTTTTATATGATTTTATTTACCACTGCTCTTTGAAATTTTTGTCAAAAATTACCACTGCTAGTTCTCAGTTTCCACTGACAGTGTTATTTTACCACTGTTGTTCTAGCCGTTACAACTGATTATGTCAGTAACTTATTTTTTACTAGCCGTTGAAAGTAACCACTGATTTCCATATATATAGGGTTAAAATTTTAAGGAAATTATCTACTTTCCATATTGTTATTTATCCACTTAAGATAAATACTTTCTAAAGATAGTTTTTCTTGAGCAATAATCTTAAACCCTAACCCTATATATCTTTCTCTCTCAATTGGCTAGTTATTCCTTCAATTATTACTGACATAATATCGTTTTTCATCAAAAGTTTCTATGGCACCATTAAAATTTGCAGATGAGCACAACCTAGTGGCCTACCTACAAAAGTCAAACGAGAAGAGTGGCTCTGTTTTTCATCAGATTGTGGACTTTCTCAATACTACTCATATAAGGTATGCTTTGCTTTTAAAACCCACAATCTATATCTCTCAAATCAAATAGTTTTGGACTTCTGCTAAGTCCATAACACTTGAGAATGGAGATATACATGAAACAGTGGATGCTCTAAGAGCCACTGTGGATGGGGTAACTATTGATGTTACTGAGGCATCCTTGAGGAGAGTTCTCCAATTGGGTGATCTCAACGGTATCATCACATTACCTATGCCCGAAATTCATGATACTTTATCATCCATAGGGTATGATACCACTGATAAAAAGGCTACTTTCAAAAAGAGTGGTTTTTGTCCCCAATGGAGATTTTTGATACATACTCTTTTACATTGTCTCAGTCCAAAGAAAACATCTTATGAGCAATTTAGTTCAACCATGGCTTACCCTTTGGTTTGTCTAGCCACTGATAAGATTTTTAACTGGTCAAATTATATTTTTACAAGTATGACTGGCGATGTAAAGAGTTCTACAAAATTATTAATGTATCCAAGGTTTGTGCAAGCAGTGCTAAATGAGTTTCAACTGCAACCCCATACTAATATTTATGAAATCAGTTGTCTAAAGCCTAAAGTTTTTCAAAACATGAATAGAGATGGCAACATGATTTTTACACCACTCTTACCTCAAATGCTTGCAAAGATTACACCTGAACAACACACACCCATAATCTCTGTTCTAAACATTGATTATACTCCACCTGTTTCTCACACCTATGAGAGGAGGAGCAAACAGCCACCTTCTTTCATGACAACACAACATGTTTCTGAACCTTTTGGTCTAGGAACAAGCAGTGGTGGTTCTAGACTTCAACCTAGTCCAACTAGGGAGGAATCTGAGCCAATGCCCTATGATTCACCTCTCCCAACAGGTAACACAGTTGGAAGTGATGAGGGCAGTGGGCAACAATTGGAATTGATGGTTTTGTGTACAAAGTTAGCCAAGCAGGTTGAATCTCTACAGAAGGACCTGGCATATGTCAAGAAGCAGCATGCCAAGGATATTAACCTTTCAAAAGAGGAGATTCAGTCCTTGAAGGAAGAGTTGCAGGGGTTGAAGAAGCACAAGAAAACTGCAAAGTTGGTGATCTCATCTTCATCCTCACCTACTGATGGTGATTCAGCTGGTTTTGATTAAGATTTGGGTAATTCTCCCAAACAGGGGAGGAAAACAAGTGTTGAAACTCAGGGAAGGAAATTTGATTTTGAAGATGAAGGGGTTTCTAGTAAAGGAGCAAAGGAAGCTGATACTCATAAAGAGCAACTTGATGATCAAGATATTTTCAGTACTGCAACTGATTTTACCACTGATTCAATTTCCACTGCAGAGCCAAATATTCCCATTGATGAACACAATGTTGCCACTGCAAGTGAAGAAATTAATAAACTGAAGAAAGACAAAGGTAAAGCAGTTATGGAAAGTCAAGAGCAAACAAGAAGAAAGATCTCAAAAAAAGAACAAGCACAAATTGCTCTTGATAGAGAAATTGCTGAAAAGATTACTGAAGAACAAGTTGCTGAAAAGAAAAAGGTTGAAGAAATGGAGATTGTAAGCTTTATGGAGGCTAAAAGGCTGGGTAGAATGGAAGATTCTATAGTAGATCCACTTTCCACTGTTCAACCTACCATACTTAGAGAGAAGACTCCAGACTTTAGCTATGTTCCTACTGAAGAAGATATTGAGTTCTTGATTGCTAATAATCCAATAATCAAGAAAAAGGCAATTGACCTTGTAGCTGATGCATCCTTAACTGAAGATCAAAGAACTGCTCAGTTGAAGGATTTCATTCAAATGAAGAATAATCAAGCACTTCAAGATGTGATTAGTACAGTCAGAAAGGGTCAAAAGAAACAAAGACAACCAACCAAGGCACAAATTATCTCATACATGAAGACTTATTGTTGTCATGTTGGAGGTTGGAAAAAGCATCAATTCAAAGGAATGCCTAATAGTCAAGTTGAAGGTATCTACTACAGAGTTCAAAAACATGATAAAGATTTTATTTCAATGGGCTCTGAAGAAGAAGCAAGAAGGTTTCCTGGATTGAAGAGAAAGGCCAAAGAAAGTGATTCTCAGACTGTTAAAAAGACTAAGGTTGCTGAAGAACAAGAAATTCCTACCGAGAAATTCACTGAAGAACAACTGACTGGAATGATTGTGATAGTAGAAGAAGATTTTTATCCAGAACCATTGCAAGTAAGACATCCTATCATTGATTGGGAGGTTTACACTGCTAGCAATTTTGCTTCAACATGGAAGATCACAAGGCTAGGTGGTGAAACTTCATCATTCATGACATTTGAAGATCTCATTAAAGCTTTTGACAGAGATGACCTTGACAAATTATGGAAGTTAGTTCAAGAAAGGTTTGATGCTCAAGATCTCAAAGATATGAAGGAGATGCAGTTATGGATTAATCTTAGAAGGCTTTATGAACCAGATGTTAATGATGATTTCTGGAAATTCTCATGCACATGTCCTGGTACTAAATGGTTTTACTATGATTCATGTGAAGATCATCATGTTTCTACAGCAAATAGAGTAGATGCATTCATGCTTGCTGAGAAAGAATATCCACTCAGAGCTGGAACTCTCACAGTGATGTTGTGTACTACTATAAGAGTTCATGATGACAATGAGAAGGTCAGAGCATTGTTACATAGGCTTCAAGATCAATGTTCCAGAGCTATTCAGAAGTTAAGGAAGAAGTAAAGTGTTTGATTGAATTCCCCAAATCCTTGAAGATGATGCAGATTTAAGAAACTTATTGATTTGCAATCATAAGTTTAGGGGAGGATTGTTGGGAATAATCTGTTACCACGGATAGTTGTGGTTCACACTGCTTGGAATACACTAGCAGTGGAAACATATTACCACTGCTGGTACATTATTACCACTGCTATTAGTTTATGATTAGGAAAATGTGTTTAGATAAGTATAGAAAAGATCTCGTGTATATTCTATATTGTTAGCTTTATACTTATCTTGTAAAGGACTCCTTGTACTATAAAAGGAGGTCCTAGGTCATTGTCTTAGGTACTTGTCTAATTACCTACGTATTACTCACAAAGGCTTCAAGGTGTAACCCTAGTGATAAGCAAGATCACTTGTATTATTCATTAATAATATTGGAGCTTAAGTTTTGTGTTTAATCTGTGTTTACTTACAATAAATCATACAATCCGTCTTCTAAGTATTACTAAGTAAATTCCGCATGCTTAATAATATTACACAAAATATCATTGACACAAGGTGTGTGTACAGATCCATCACAGTCGCTACCACTTGGGACCTGAAGAGAAATTTTGTAAAATTCGGAAAGTTGAAACTAATGAATACCTCAGAACGGCTGCAAATGTCGCCTGGATAAGGCATAACTTAATGAAAGACATGGAAGAGGTGGGGGAAGTCCGAAGGCCCCCATAGAACCCCGCGGCTCTGAGTCTAACTTAAAGACTCGTAAATAAAGAAAAGTGCTCTTTCGGGAGACAACCCAAATTTTCCCTTTCTTTTGTTTTATTTCCTTTTCTGTTGGGTTTTGTGTTTTCTAACCATTTTTGCAGGAAACGAGGAACTAATTGCTGCTGCAGTTGCTGATCTGAACAGAGTTACGGCGTAACTCATCTTGGTGATTACGCCGTAACCAATCTTTTAGCAGCAGATTTCTTGACGCATTACCAATTACGGCGTAATACCATCTCAGTGGTTACGCCGTAATTACTCGCTTTGTAGCTCATTCTAGGTTTTGCCAGTCACGGCGTAACTCCCTTAACAGAGTTACGACGTAACTTTCCTCTGCTTTAATTTTTTCATTTTAAAACACAGTAACCTTGTATTAGTTTTTAAATGAACTTTGTGGGTGTGTTCCCTATAAACCCTCACGAGACTTCACTCGTCCACTTGGGACACCAAGTGGTTTAAAAGGCTTGTTGCATTTGCTAAATGCAACCGTGATTCCTACGAAAGTGAGTTAGGTTTGTTTTTCATTTTCATTTTTTTTTAGAATTATGCTTGTCGGTATTGTGATTTCAGGGATTGAAGTTTGTTCATGATGCTTATACGAAGGCATGTCTCTTGTTCGTGGGCCTTCCTTCTTTATGGAGCAAATTTCAGAGAAATTCTCGCTCTAATTCTACCTTTCTCTTCACCTTTACTTAATGCCTAGTACAAAAGGAACTTTGTACAATTCAAGTGGGGGGACGGGAGTAGAATTATCTCTTGAATTTTATTTCGCCCTTATTTTTCTAGTTTATTTTGAAAAATTATGCCATTTTTAAAATTTTGACATGTTTTTCTTAACCTAACTAGATTAGACCTTAGCCGAGCACATACAACCCTTGATATTATATGGTGAGATTAGCCTTATCCGTTTCCAATATTTTACCCCAAATCCACCAAATTATGAGTGTGCCGGTAGCTTATAAACTTTAGAACTTGGCCTTTGCATCATTTCGAGACCATAGACGAGGTATGTTGAGTTAGCTCGATATATTTGGACTTTTCAGTTTTAGAAGGAAATATTATAGGATTATCACCCAAACAGCTTACCATTGTGAGTCTATCGATTAGTCACCCCGATTTTTCGACCCCTATGTGAAACCCTTTTGTTGCACTCATCTTTAGTGCAAGATACCCCTAGATACACCCTTCTGAGCCATTCCTTTCATTTTGTTCACCCAATATATTGTTTCGATACACCTATACACCTTAGCCTAACCTGTAGTCTTTATTTGTGATTGGAAAGTTATCATTTGCCTAAGTTCAAGGTTCGAGTGGAAAGGTTCGGAAATCACGCTTTCATCGACAACATTTCTGAAGATCATTGAAGACCCCTCGAATTCCCATGGTTCATCTCAAGTGGGGGGATATTATGTTAGTATTGACTGTTATGTTGAAAAAAAAATAGTTGTTATGATTATGTTATTGTAAAGTGCGAAGTTATAAGCACTGTAGTATGAGCTTTATTGATTAGTATCGAGGAGGCCACCTCGGTCATATTTGAAGATTGGAGTTGGTAGTTATGCCAACAGTTGGAGAAAAGGTAATGTGCCCATCACGACGTCCTCTAATGACACATCTACCTTGCATTTCATGATCCGGTTTCTTGACTTCTAAGCTTGAACTTTGGGCGGACGGTAAGTGGTGATGACTTGATTATAGATATAGACTACCTGCTTGTTTTTTATTTTGCACCAATTATATATCCCATGTCTTATCCTACCCTTTAGTCATGAAGCGTGTCTAGGTGATGCATCGAGCAATCTTTGGTGTCTTGGCCATGGACTTGGTCATGTATCATTGATTTTGTCCACTTTGCCGTGACATGTTAGTAATGACGAGTCACCCCTTAACCTTTGTCGTGTCAACCCATATTGCCTTCGAGAATTGTTTAGCCCTTAACTCTAGTGGTGGAGATTTGTGTAACCGCCAAGCTTATGATAGAATACATGCTATGACTGTGCGATTGAGTGATCACCCCAAAATTGACACTTAGAATAGTTGAGAGATTTGAGTGTTTGTTCCCCTTTCGTGAGGTGTTCGGCTTTGTTTTATTCTAGCATAAGGGATTTTTAAACTCATATTTTCCAGGTTATGGGAGATATCTTTTTAGAAATCTATCTAATAAGGTCTACTTGAGGGCAAGTAGAGTTCAAGTGGGGGGATATTTGATAACATCAAATAGTCCTGAATATTAAGTGTTAATTTCCCCCAATATTGCTCGTTATTTATATCATTTATATGGATTTACGCTTGTTTTTTATTGTTTTCCACTTTCAGGTAAATTACGAGCATTGGAGCTAAAGAGACGCGGAACTGGAAACATATCTAAATATTTATCACAGTATGCCTATTTTGAAGAAGTTATGGCGTAACTCATCTCTCACATTACGCCGTAACTATTGCGTGACTCAGAAAGTCAACTTATCAGAAGGTTACGGCGTAACTCTTCCCAAAGGTTACGACGTAACTACATTAGGTCAAATGAGGTTCCACGCCGCTGATATTTACGCCGTAACTACTGCATCAATTACGACGTAACCGAGTTTATTGAAGACTACGGTGTAACCACTCATAAGGTTACGCCGTAACCAGCAGATCTAGTGCATTTTACGAAGAAATAGAAGGTTACGGTGTAACCCAGATCTGGCCTATAAATACCCCACGAATTCCAGCATTTCTGATCATTTCATTCCACACACAATACTCTGAGAACGTGGGAAAAAGTTCAAGGCAGATCTAGAGGAGCATACGGAGCTGTTTCCAAGGGAGAAGTCACTCCATTACGATAAGCAATAGCGTTTTATATTTCTTTTACTTTCAATTCATGTATTTCATACCTTTGAATATTGAATTGAGTTGCATGATTAATATGAGCGGCTAAGCACCTTTTGCTGCTAGCCTAGTTATGATTCCCTAATTATTTTGTTTGCGTTTAACTTTACTTCCATACAATTATTTCTAAGTGTATGCATGCATAGTTCTTTGGTAGCCACCCTTGGTTCGGTAGTTTTGAATGGCGGTAGAGACCAATTGCCTAGGAGATATGACCAACTGACCCTAGGTGAGCAGACTGAAACGAGAAGGGTAAGATATGACCAACTGACGACCCTTTCTACTTGTGCGATTTGACCAACTGATCACCTATCGTTTGGATGAACTTAAGAATTGGGGGGTGTAGTGTCTAAGTTCCTAACGGCCGGGCACTCACTATTATGAATCTAGCATGTAGCGGTACTTAATGACTTGGCTTAGGGGACTTGGAACAACAGGACTTATGACGGTGCACCTGATTTCTCCTGTGGTGGCATCTTTGCTGATAGGTTAGGGCGAATTGACCAAATGTTGTCCTCTCGACTTTGACACCACCTGAAGTAATTGGAAGTAGGTAGACGTAGACATAACTAGCTAGGAGGATTGACTAGGTTAGCACCACTATTCTCTATTGATTTCCCTTTACCCATTTAGCTGCTTTTATTTATTTACGCATTAGTAGTTTAATTAATTAAATCCCTATCGAAACAATTATTATTCTGTGACAATTAGACTTAGTAATAATCCAACACACATAGCTCTTTGGACGACCTCGGCTTTACCGTTTACTACACTACACACGACTGGGTACATTGCCCGTTAGTGCACTAGGGTAGACCATAGGTATTGCGAGACACTATAAATTTAAGACATGGTCAGTAAAACCTGCATCAGAAGGATTTGTATCTTCTTCTTGAATTAATTCAAGATCATCCATACTCCCACTTGCTTTAAGATCCATAAGATTACTCTCAAAGAACTCAGCCTTTCGAGCAACAAAAACTTTGTTCTCAGATGGAAGATAGAAAGAATATCTCATAGTTTCCTTAGGGTATCCTACGAAGATACACTTAATAGCTCTAGGTTCAAGTTTTTCAGGTTTGGCAAGTGTATCACGCTTAGCACGTACCTCACAACCCCAGACTTTTAAGTAAGACAGCTTAGGGGCTTGCCCATGCCATACTTCGTATGGTGTCTTTTCAACCTTCTTAGTTGGAACCATATTGAGAATGCGTGCAGCAGACTCAAGGGCATAATCCCAAAAGGACTTTGGAAGAGTAGTTTGTTTCATCATAGAACGCACCATGTCAAGCAGGGTTCAATTTCTCCTTTTAGATACACCATTGTGTTGTGGAGTATAAGGGGGAGTTCGATGGGCAATAATCCCATGCTCCTTCAGATGATCCAAAAACTCTTGACTCATATATTCACCTCCACGATCAGAACGTAGTGATTTTATGGTCTTCCCGAGTTGATTTTCTACTTCCTTTTGAAACACTTTGAATGTTTCAAACACTCCATGTTTATGTTTCAGCAAGTAAACATAACCATACCGACTATAGTCATTAGTGAAAGTCACGAAGTAACTTGCTCCTTGTCTTGAAGTGATTCTAAATTGGCCACATACATCTGAGTGTATAAGTCCAAGTAAATCTTTAGCCCTTTCCACTTGATGTGAATAAGGTTTTCTAGCCATCTTACCAGACATACAAGCAACACACTTTTCAAGAGACTTAATGTCAGATGAGTTGAGAAGTCCATCATGTTGCAACTTCTCCATGCGTTTCTTGCTAATGTGTCCAAGACGACCATGCCACAAGAGAGCGGAGTCCAAGTTGGTCTTGGCTCTTTTATTGCTTACAGCAAACATAGAACTTTCATTTGTATTCGAATAAGACATTTCAATTTAAAAAACACCATCACGAGGAATAGCAGTTAAGTAAACAACGTTATTCTTAGAAACTGAAATATAATTATTCGATTCAAAATAGTTAATAAAACCATCGCCATACAAATGAGAAACTAAAATAATCCCCCTAGTAATAGAGGGAGCATAATGACAATCTTTTAAAACAATAACTAATCCACTAGGGAGTGATAAATGATAGTTTCCAATAGCTTCAACTTCTGCCCGTTGACCATTGCCCACGTACAGACTTAAAGCTCCTGGCTTCAGCTTCCTACTGCCCCTTAGACCCTGAGTATTATTACAGATGTGAGAACCACAACCACTGTCATATACTAAGGATGATTTAGAGAAAGAGTAGAGTTCTATAGTGAAAATACCTGAAGAACTAGCTGCAAGATACTGTTTCTTCTTTTTCATTAACTCGGCGAGATACTGGGGACAATTCTTTCTCCAATGTCCTGTCTCACCACACTGGTGACAGGTAGCGTCCTTTGCTGGATTATCCTTCTTGGGTGGTGGAGGAATCTTGGGTTTGGATTTATAGGAAGTAGCATCATAACTTAACTTGTTTTTTCCAATCCCATGATTCCCCTTTAGCAGCCTTGAATGATTTGTTTTTCTTTTGGTTTTTCTGGACCTTACCACCATACACATAATGGAGTGCAAGTGCAGCATCTTTCTTTGGCAACGTCTGCTCATGTTGCTTAAGCATAGCATGCAGTTCATTAATAGTCTTCCCCATGTTGTGCATATTAAAGTTCTGCAAAAACGAGATGTACTATTTAGAAAGATCAATTAAGATCAGACTAATGCCATAGTGCAGAGTAACTGGGTGACCAAGACGTTCCAAACTGTCAATGTAGCTCTTCATCTTGAGAACATATGAGCTAACCGATTGACCCTCTTCCTGCTTGCATGCGTGGAATTCACGTGCAGTTTGTAGAAGCTCTTGTTCTGCTTGTTGGGAGAACATAGACTTCAACTCCTGAAGCATGTCATAAGCACCAAGATGATTTAGATTTCATTGGATCTCTAACTCCATGGTCATGAGCATGAAGCAGTGTGAGCTGCAAGAGCCTCAGGTAGGACAGGGTGGCCAGGAGTAGCAATAGGTGTTGCAGGTATGTGATGCTCTAGATAAGCTTCTTTATCTTCAACTGATAGTATAATGCGAAGCTGGCGATACCAATCAATGAAATTAGGTCTAGTGAGTTTTTGTCTCTCAAAGAAACTCCTGAGTACCGAACTGTTTCCGATTGAAGTAGTCATCTACAATTGAAAAGTTAAAATAATTAGTATTTTCTATAATTACATTCTTAAAAGAATTAACTACCCAATTCATTACTAATAAGACTAAGATCCAACTTGCAACCCCATTTAATTACCATAGGTCTGACCAGTGTATAAAAAAATGGGACAAGAGGTAAGTGACGAGCGTTAATTGCATAATGCAACTCTTAGATTTATGAGACTGTTTAAGGCATTAGTATCAAGTAATAATGTCAAAATCATGTTTAGTTCTCATCTTATGCCTCGGGTCCGAGGTTTGACCAGGTTAACTCGATATAAGTCGACCAAGTATGAACGTGTAAAAATAACCAGAGGTCTGACCAGTGAGAAATAATTACCATGGGTTGGAAAGGCCCTTAGGTCTGACCAGAGAAGTCAATCCAAGTGCACGTGTCCATAGTTGGGTGGCATGGACTTAATATTAACAAATAGGTATGCACACATAAATGTGGTAAAAGTCGTGTACAAAGAAGCATGCAAAATAACTTTGTAACACTAATTAAAAAAAAAAACTTTTTGGTAATGACACTGTAGTGATCATCATGGTTCACGGTAGCTCCAATCGAACGCACAGGGAGGCAGAGGACCAGGTAAGCGCTGAAGCATAACCTTAGACATCCTTTCAGTGAGACTGTGCTCACTTCTTTGAACCCCCTTTTGAGTTTGTTCTAGTGGGTGAGCCGTACATCCCAAGTGTCCATAGCGTCTAGTTTTTAAATTCTTGAAAACGTGTTTCATATATTAGGTCACTTTATTTTACAAAAACAATTTTCCACGAATCAAATAGCAGGTCACAATGAGCATGGTATTTTGGCGTGTAAATAAAGACCAATATTAATGCTATGGTTACGATATGTATTATTCCATATTGCATACAATTAGGTGTCAAAGCAAGTAATAATGCACATATAGGAATCACAAACATACAAGCATAAACATCAATATAAATAACCACATATTATTCCGAGTCCTCTTGCGAGTCTTCCCCAAACGGAGAACCATAAGACCGTCACTAGGATGCAATACCTAGATCGCCCCATACATCACTTAGAAACGCAATTGAGTGGGTCTTGTGGCCGGAAAAGCACATAAAAGCATGGCAATCCCAATTATCAAGTAATAACGCAATTTATGTATTTATAAATCAATATGTCATTCTAATTATCATAATAATTCTAATTAACAATTAATAAATATAAATGAACTTTTAATTCTAATTAGCAAGTAATTTTAATTTAACATGTAATTCTTAATTAACAATTTAATTTTAATTAACAAGGTAATTATAATTGACATGTAAATAAAATTCTAATTAACAAATAATTACAATTAACAAATTAATTCTAATTATCAATATAATATTAATTTGTGTGTGACTAGTTATTATTTATTAAAAATTGACAAGTATTGCATGTAATTGTCAAAATTAAAATAAAACAAAATAACTAAACTAGGTTTCATGCAGCCCTTTTAAAACATGTTTATTAATATCAGAAACGTGTAACCCATAATCGCAAAAACGAGTTGACTCGTGATGCCACTGTTGGGATTTTAGAAGCAGTTAACCAGTAACCTCTACGAGTACGCAGCGGATATTGGATCTAGTTAATACAATTATGTTAACACGTAATTAATAAACACATAATTAATACAATATTAAATAATTAAAAGGGATTAAGAAAAGCTAACCTTGCTTGGCAATTGATCTCCAGTAACGAAACAAGAAACCTTACGAAACCTTAAGTATCTAAAATAGATACCTCTACGAGTGCTCACACTAGACGTCATACGAGCACGTTAGGATGCTAGTGCTTGCTTCACCTAAACAACCAAACAAACTTGTGTTCTTGTTGTAGCTTCAAACCGATCTGAATACCAAAAGGTATACGTTTGAATGGTTTATAAGATGAGGAAATAAAACAAAGTAAACAAAGATTCTATTCTTTGTTATCACTGCTTTGTACGAAAGAATACAATACCAAAACCTTTGATATATAATGTCAACCGTATATCTTTGACCAATGAATACAACTTTGGTATAAGGTTTTTATAATGAGTGTCTACAGTAATGAACTTTTGTGCTGAGATTGACGAGGGGTATGGGGTGTTTATATAGCACCTCAACTTGCTCTCCAAGTCCTAGCATAATACTCCATCACTTTCAAGAAAACGACAACCAAACCCCTCCTAGAACCTTCCCTATCGCTGGCCACTTTTGGAAGGAGGTCAAGGAGTTTTGTTTTCCGACATCTAAGTCCATCTCTTTTATATTTAACATATATATTTAAATTATTTAAATTATTACGTGAAACATATTAAACACTTAATAAATATAACAAGTATATATATTAATTATTTAATAAACGTACTCTTCATGTATTAACGTGTGTGCCCCCAATAGGCACACACACTTTTAGTCGTTTCAAGTGTTTTTAACTCCCACAAACCAACAGCTCCCACTTGGGAGTTGGAGTGTCGAATGGCACACAAAACTAACGACGGAAACGTCTAGCAACGCTCTTACTCGCTTTTTAACTAAAAGTGTCTGAGATATAGTTTCATAAAATCTTCTCAGTAGCATGGTTATTAATGTCTTGCTTTTAATCATCCTTTGTTATAGATACCGTTAAACCATGGATTATGGATCACTAATCATTCCATATAGTTTAACCATTTAGAATCTCGTTATAGATTTTAATTCAGATATACCAAATGTAATCAAGAATCATCTTGCATTACCCTTTGGGTCCGGCCAGACAGTTATCTGATTAAATCTGGAGAGGCGCCATGGTATCTTTCTGTACATATCAAGTGGAGTAACAAATCCTTTATTGACTACAAGAGTTGTAGATGCTGCTTCACATCACTCCGAAATATAGCTTTTATAACTACCTTATCCAGATAGCGTTTTGCATATACTTACAAAAAGTGATATCCACACATAACAGAACTTACTTGCATCTCAAGTCTAAGGATGAAGATAACAAACCATTTTCAATATTTTACTTATGACAAGGATCCAAAAGTAAATGTTTGAAAGTTGGGGAATCCAATATGCATCTCTAGTGAATACATATGAGTTTGGCGGGAACAATCCGAATTTTCGTTAGAATTTTAACCAACACTCACATTTGCCTTATCATAACAATATTCCCATACTGTTAACCGACAATGGACATATTGAGAATGATAAATCATTTCATGGATTAAACATGCAAATATGGAATAACAGATTATATGAATACAATAACAAATACCTCATATCTTTATTAAGCAGAAAATAATAACTGTCTTACAACTTCAAATTATCCAAATACTAATTAACACACAGTTTACATGAGACTACTAGCAGGTACCAAACCTATTTCTCTAGTCAATTTAGAATGCTTAGGGAAATCCAAAGCTTTCATAAATGGATCAGCTAGATTGTCATCTGTGTGAACCTTTAATATCTTCACATAGCCTATTTCAATGGTTTCTCGAAGATAATGAACTTTAGCGCGATAATGTCTAGCACCTTTAGTGATTCCGCTTTCATTAGCTATAGTAATGGCTCCAGTATTATCACAATACATATTTATGGGTTCTTCAATTGTGGGAACAATGTTCAACCCAGAAAGGAATTTACGAATCCATACAGCCTCTTTTGATGCATCACAAGCAGCAATATACTCAGCTTCAGTAGATGAAGTAGCAAAAATACCTTGCTTAGTGCTTTTCCAATCAACAACACCTCCATTAAGAACAAATACATATCCAGTCTGAGATTTTAAGTCGTCAACATCTGTCAGATATCCAACATCAGCGTAGCAAGAAACCCTGAGCTCTTGTTCATCTTTTCCTCCATAAATCAGAAACATATCCTTAGTATTGCGTAAATAGTTAAGAATATTTTTCACAGCAGTCCAGTGAAGTTCACCTGGATTCTGTTGAAATCGGCTTGTTACATTCTGTGCGAACGCAACATCAGGACGAGTACATCTCACAGCATACATAATAGAACCTATAGCTGAAGCATAAGGAATCCTTTGCATGCGCTCTTTCTGAGCAGGTGGTTCAGCACCTTGTGATTTACTCAATTTAGGCTTCTCTTGCATTGGGATCGCGCCACGTTTGGAGTTCTCGGTACAAAATCTTTTCAAGATTTTCTCAATGTAAGCACTTTGACTCAAACCAATCAATCGTTTAGATCTGTCTCGACAAATCTTAATTCCAAGAATATATGCAGCTTCTCCTAAATCTTTCATGACGAAACATCTTTCAAGATAGGATTTTACATCTTGTAACATTGGAATATTATTTCCCATAATCAATATGTCATCAACATACAGAATTAGGAATGTGACATAACTCCCACTAGCTTTCTGGTATACACATGGCTCATCTTGATGTTGAGAAAATCCAAATTTCTTGATCTCATCATCAAAACGTTTATTCCATTGGCTCGATACTTGCTTAAGTCCATAAATGAAACGCTTGAGCTTGCATACACGGTTAGGATATTTTGGATTAACAAAACCCTCAGGTTGCTCCATATAGACCTCTACGTAAAGATGTCCATTGAGGAAGGCAGTTTTGACGTCCATTTGCCATATCTCAATGTCATAGTATGCAGCTATGGCTATGAGAATCCTTATAGCTCTAATGTCTGCTACAGGAGAAAAGGTTTCTTCATAATCAATCCCGTAGGTTTGAGTGAAGCCCTTTGCTACGAGACGAGCTTTAAAGGTGTATACCTTACCATCCATGTCAGTCTTCTTCTTGAAAAGCCACTTGCTGCCAACTGTCCTGCAGTTAGGAGGAAGCTCAACTAAGACCCAAACATCATTGTCTTTCATGGATTGCATTTCTACATTCATTGCATCAAGCCATTTCTTGGATTCCGGATCCAGCAATGCAGCTTCATAGTTATTGGGTTCACCAAGATCCCCTAACTCATGTTCCTCAGCGTCAATGTATAAACACATACGGTCAGGAGCACGACGTGTCCTATTGGCCTTTCGAATGGGAACAATATCACTTTGAGGTTCTTTAATTTCTTGATCATCCTCATCATGATGAATGCTAGTGTCTAAAGAAGGATTTGTATCTTCTTCTTGAATTAATTCAAGATCATCCATACTCCCACTTGCTTTAAGATCCATAATATTACTCTCAAAGAACTCAGCATTTCGAGCAACAAAAACTTTGTTTTCAGATGGAAGATAGAAAGAATATCCCATAGTTTCCTTAGGGTATCCTACGAAGATACACTTAATAGCTCTAGGTTCAAGTTTGTCAGGTTTGGTAAGTGTATCACACTTAGCAAGTGCCTCACAACCCCAGACTTTTAAGTAAGACAGCTTTGGGGCTTGCCCATGCCATACTTCGTATGGTGTCTTTTCAACCTTCTTAGTTGGAACCATATTGAGAATGCGTGCAGCAGAGTCAAGGGCATAATCCCAAAAGGACTTTGGAAGAGTAGTTTGTTTCACCAAAACGTCCACCCACCACCTATTTATTTCACCTCGTTATCCTTTTCTCCTCCACCACAGCAACTGCCATCACCGGGACCACCATAGAAACCCGTCATCATCGAACCCCCTCTACCACCAGAACCCGCCATCATCGGGACACCACAACCGAAATCCCCCACATCTCTAAAGGTTTTTACATATCTGAGTTGACCAGCGCGGTGGCCGACGATTATGGCAGGCAGATCTGAGTTTTTAAAGATATACAAAACGACGACCATCACCAAAACCTCCGGCGAACACCAACGCCGGAAACAGCCCCGTAGACCTTCACGTAGACAACTCTCAGATCTAGTATTTAAATTTAAGAGCGTTTTTGGTTATCTTTTGTGCATATAGAATGATGATTTTGTGTTTGCGATTAATGTTTCAAAAGCTTTTATGTTTGTAGTAAAATATAGAATGTGGTGGAGCTTGTTGTGTGTGAATGAGAAATTGAAAAAAACTTTGTTAAGTTTTATCTGTGTAATTATCATTTCCCAAATTCTTTTGTAGTGAGCGAGAACAGGTGATGAAATGCTAAAAGAAATGGTTAGTTTGTGATGATAGGGACTTATCATTAGTTTAATGATTTGTAGTATTTGATGGAGTGTAGATACAAGAAAAGTGGAGTGTAAATACACAAGCCATATAAATAGAGTTGAGTTAAAAATGGTTTGTGTAATAGAGTTGGGTTAAAAAAAAGGTTTGTGTTTTACTATGTTGTCGAGACCCACTGTCCAACAGTGAATTGCATATTGGCTATGCTCACTTTACTCAAATTACTAGATTAAATGGGTTGGTTGAAGATTGTATCTGGGTTTGGTTGTGTTGTGTGAGCCGAATGGCTGTTGGGTCGAAGCCGAGGTCAAGAACTCATTTTGTAGACTTTGCGGCTTAATTTGTTTTATTAACAAACTTATGGGATTATAGGCTTTTAGATTTGCGTTGCATTGATTTTGCTTATTTTACTTTTGACTTATTTACCAACTTATATCATGCTTATTGGATTCACTTATTTTGTAACTTATCGAATTCAGCTTACCTTCTAAAATTATACTCTTTAACTTACTTTGATATAAAAATCCAATCCGCGGCCTCTTTAACTTATTTTGATATAAAAATTCAATCCGCAACCTCTTTGACCTTTTGATATAAAAATCCAATATGCTGCTTCTTTGGCTTATTTTGATCTTGTTAATTTAATTTATTTCCAACATATGAGTTTTGAATTATTTTTGGTCTTAATGGCTTATTTTCAAAACTTATGTTTTATTGGCTTATTCATATTGCTTATTATTTGGCTTATTGGATTATTACCTATTTCGTAACTAATATATTACAGTCTACCCACTAACTCACTCTCCACTAATTTAACACTTTAACCATCCCACTAACTAATACTTATATATATTTTACAAATTTCAAACTCTTATATAACTAACTAACTATTACGTGTAACTAAATTCTTATTAGGTGTATTTTAATAACCGGCATCGTCTACCTTTCACAAGGTTTATTATTGAAATATTTTCCGTACATGTCATTGTTAACTTTCGAGTCAGAGCTTTATTCGTCATGTATACTTTTATTATTATATACTTATGCACTTTCCAAGAGCCAATACTTACAAACACTTAAGAACTATTTAAACTGAAACACTGCCACACAAGCAACAATAACACAAACATATAAAAACTGTTAAACCTATTTAAACTTGACCCATCGAGTCTTAAACACAAGTCTTGAAGACTAAACTTTCCATGCTAATCTAGGTCACGTGTCGGTGCCGTCCACTATTACTACCTGACTATTTCACATCAGACTGCTTATACTAAGGTGAGTTCTCGTAGCCCCCACTTTTTACATGTTTTCCTTGGGGTGGAAATGGTACTCAAATATTTCTAAATGCTTTTATGCTGTGATTTACTGTTTACATATTTTTGGACAATATTTGCGTTTGATTGCAATATGTGCCTTGTTATGTGATGTTATCATATGTGACATTTGTGCGCAACTGTTTAACTCCGTTTTGGAGCCGAAGCATTTGATAGTACTATCTGGGGTAGCTCCCTACTGTGGTAACATGTGTGTAACATTTTGGCAGGTTCAGTTGTCGCATGTATAGTGGTTTCATTAAGTGCTTATATGTGTATATCATGCTCACTATTGTCCTACGCTATTGTTCATAGCTTTGTGGTTTTACTCTTAAACCTACGAGCTTACCAACATTATGTTGACGTTTTCTAGTACCATTTTCAGGTGATCATTAATAAAGTATTTGAAGGCATTTCTTTTGGAGTCAGAACATTGTTATCATGCTTTCAAGAATAATTGGATTCAAAGAAGACCTGTGTTGTACTTTTCAAAGTTTAGATCTGAAATGTTTTGTAACTGGTAACTACTGTTGAAACAAATGTAAGGCATGAATCTATGATGTTATGCAATGTGACTTCTCAGTTACATCTCTTGTTTCCGCTATTGACGGGGTGTGACAGATTGGTATCAGAGCATAAGGTTATAGAGAATATCGGTTTTTCTAAGAAAAAAACCTCAACTATAACCAAACTAAAGTTTTTATAAAACCCCAAACATGGTACGAGTCGATTAGCCCGAGCATTCCATCATTGTTCCTAAATTATGCATAGCCTGATCAACTATACTTAATTCAGAAGGTATCATGGGATGATGGGGGTAGTTACCTTAGATCATGTTTGGTTGGAGTCGGAGTCTAGATCACCTGAAAATGCATTGGTCTATGTGTGTGCATATGCCTTACGTATTTTCCTGTATTTGTGCCTATGCTGCTATGCATGTAGTGTGCTAAAGCTTTTAGCTTTTGGGACAATATATGAGCTTGCAATTGTGTACTTAAGTGCCTTGATTCGATTTGATGCGTTATGATTTGATCTGGTTTGTTATGATGTGACTAAATTGAGTTGATATGATATGGCTTGATTTGAATCGAGTTAGAGTATTTTTTCGTAGCATTCCCCATACTCGTGCGTTTGATATTATTTATCCTTATACGCAAACAAAACTCATACTATATATTTTACTAAATATATATTTATACGTTATTTTGAAAAACGTTATTTTGGGTAGAGTACTATTTTTGACAATCAACATTGGTTTTACTATTTTGAAAATGCATCACATTGATATGCTATCTCTTGAGACATATTATTTTGGAAATACTATTTTGAGAATTTGTCTATTATCAAAGACATTAAGCCTTTTAACGACACTTAACTTAATTTCATGACAGTTCTTGTTTGATGAGTTGTGAAATTAAGTTGGGTTCAAGTCGTTACTCGGCTTAATGTTTTGGATAATTGATAATTTGGTACTATGTGAAAACTATTTTGGATACACAACAACGCGAATATTGCCCTATGCCGTTTGTGTCATGTGCCTCGTCTCCCCCTAACCCTCATTTTGTGATAAAGCGTAAATACACTGCATTATAAGCCGATGAGTCGGATGACATAATTAGTTGACTTAGGAAGAAACCCACCAACTATAATGGACACACAAATTGTTTAGTCATACGATTAGGACCTTGGAGATTGCAAGTGGGAAAATAGGACTCATGAGAAAGCAATGACCTTTAACTTGTTAGTTGAGTTGTTGGTGTTGACCATGATAGCGATGTTCGCCTTAGTGTTCGTGTTCCGGAGATTGTACTGATTTAAATAATTTGAATTCTGTTGGTCAATTTTTTTTGTACAAAGGAAAGATTTTCTTGCGAACTTTATAAAGTATGATGGAATGGTAATCCTCATTACTCGGACCGTGTTATAATTTGGTTGGTAGTCGGAATTGTTTTAAAATAAACTTGTGACTCAAAACGATTGGATTATTTTAGTATAAAAGTCGTCTTAAATGTCTGTCTAAACGCCAATTTTCTTGAAAATAAAAAATCCAAACCATTTTAAATAAAAAAAATAAAAAATAAAAAAATAAAATAAATGTGTTATTTCAATATACAAATTTTTGCAAACATATCTTTTCATGCGAGTACAATTATCGAAAAAAAAATTGCAAACAATGATGCACCGTAATACATTCATGGTTAAAATTTTATAATGTCTTGCTCAAATAAATGACATTAACCAATTTCAAAACCATTTCTCCGAGAAGGAACACACACTAAGCTATACACTATTTGACATTAGAAGTGAATCGAACACCTCTCCTTGAGATTGTCACTAGCGATATGCCATGACTTGGCACTAGTCCTTCGAAGTACAATCTTCCTACTTATTTCAGAAAATAAGACTTTAGCGTTGTAGCACGTTGAATTAAGCAATAGATGTAAAATTACTCAAGAGACAAAGTGCTCTTTTCAGAGTCCTAGATAACTCAGTCACATTGGAGCATGACTACACTTTTACATTTGAGTATCAAGAAGTTGCATCGGACCATAAGACTTTTGGTGTTAACTTGTAACAAGACAAACATATCTCGACGTAGTATCCATTTGGCAACAATTTTGAGGCATAATACATCCTAGTTCTGCCTAGACGAATTGAGCACTTCGAATTATGAGCCTTATCTCATAATAATCTCCAAACATTCCAAATCTTTGGCATCGCAATCTGTCTTTAGACCTTTTGATTCGTGGATCGTCATCGTCAGCCAGCAGTATATGCTTAATGACACGCTTATCTTTAACGTTCACACGCCGAGAAATTTTCCTTAAAAAGTTCTTTGCCCACTATGAGATTATTCGTTACGACTACTTACGTTGATTGAACACCTTTAAATTGTACTTCCTTATCGGCAACGACGCCAACAAACTTCTTCTACCTTGCAATTTTTATAAAGTTACCTTATAAGACTCTACGCTAAATTTTCGAACCTCACGTTTAACACGTACATTCTGGTGTTTTTAATCCACGCTCTCACGTATGTTCCAGATACTTACCCTTAAGTTACCTACAACCTAGATTCCCATTCGCTTTTTATTTTCTGAATCAATGTACATTGACACACACACATTGCCTATTTTTCCGTGCCTCATTTCGACTTGTTTTAATTCGTTTTTTATATCACCCCCGATAGACTAGGATGTTTAGATTTTATCTCACCTACTCATACTCGTTTGTATTATTTGATGATCCCTCTCCCTAATGTGAAGCCTCCATTTTTATTTCTAAAATATTCATAGAAGGCAATCATTCTTTAAATTCGGAGGTGCAGTCTTAATAAATTTCTATCATGTACGATTTTCTTCCCCTCAATTTTTGGCCAACAAGAACCATACGAGTCACCACCTACAAATTTTACAATCAGCACTCAACTTGACTTCGTTGATTCGCAATTCATATGATAGTATGAAGGAGTGACCAAACATCTTTTTGGCACCAAACGTCGGATGAAAGCAAGTATGCTAAAGACGAGAAAGATACCAGATACAACACTCGGTGCTACCCTTACATCCTTATCAATCATATTAAAAGCTCATTCTTTTCCCTAGATTCTTTAAATTTTCTTGTGTGATCTTTCTGATAGCGACCCATATCATAGTTCACCTCCTTTTGACGAATACATAGACCCTTGTGAGTCTACGGAGACCACAATCTCCACAATTCAATTAAGTGGTGCAGCCTCATGATAAGCGACCTGATCGACTACACCAGTATCAAGTGCTCGTGCCAAATCTACGCTGCCATACCCTAATCATACCCTGTATCATGCAAGTAACTCCAACTTCAAGTGACTTTTTTTTTTTCATTATTACGACATTAGCAACTTCTACTGTTTATACGAAGTCTTTGGCCCTACAACTCCAGCAAACCACTTTAGATTTTAATGAAGCCATGAAAGAGAACAACTGACCATCCTCTCCTCGATGGATACTCGATGTTCTGCAAAGCGTCATAACTCGGCAAAAAATCTTTACATACACCAGAACAAATTCAGTTGGTCGCTTCAAGCTTGGAAGACCTTACTCAAAGCTGATCAATGAAACCTCCTAGACCAAAACTTCTTCCCATCGCCGTTACCAATTTTCTCTAATTGACACAATTACCTCAACAGTATTACTAATCTTCTTCGCTAATATCACCAATCTTAGCCGTAAGTACCTATTCGTTTGTTTTGAGCAATTCCTGAACTGAGCTAAATCATCAAAGAAGTTAAATTCCTCTTCCTCAATGACTTGATATGTAGCTTAATCTCATGACAGTTCTTGTTTGATGAGTTGCGAGATTGAGCTAAAATCAAGTTGTTACTTAGTTTAAGGTTTTGATGATTTTGCTCAAAGATGGAAAAGCTTATTACATCTAAATCTAGCTACCTGAGAGTTACCTTCGACTGCATGTCTCAGTTCACTCGGGAGTACAAATTTGGATTAAGTCGTCATAAGTTACAACTTCTAGTAGTATTTACCTTTGTCACATAAGGTGTGACTGACACACTTGAGCCCCTATTCGAATTCTAGTTCTCTTGTCATGACTCTGACCTTCATTAAGTTCTACGTACATGCGCTAGTCTATTTTAGTAAGAGCAGACAGGATTATCGATTCCAACATAGTGGACTAGGTTGTTTACAGCAGACTAGCCGTTCCGCTTGCAAAATCTGAAAACTTGATCTACGAACACCGTCTCGAATTTTGTGGTTAATGTGTGAGGAACCATAAGTAAAGCCTAGCTGGTGATTAACAAGTTATCACCCCATAAGGTGTCAGCTTGATGATTTATTTCATGTTGTAGAAGAGCCAACCGAAGCCCTCGGCAGGGACGTTGAGCAACTTATATGAGGCAAGATTCTAATATTAAGTTTATTTGAACTTAGACTGGGGACATGAGTTACATCGGAACGAAAGGAGCAGGCGAGACTTAAACACCTACTTCTTTTGGAATTGATACTAGTTGAATTTTGAGGACAAAATTATTTAACGAGGGTAGACTGTAGCAACTGGCATTTTTAGGGCAATACTTATTCATATAAGCTATTTATTTTGAACGACTACTTTATTACTTACACGTTAACCGCTGGGTTAAATCGCGTAAACTGAAAAATTTCACTAAACAAATACTGGTACAGACTATTTATTTTACTAGAAAATACAAAATATTTATTTTATGACATTTAATGATGATTAAAACTTAAAAATGCGAAGTTATTTCGTTTTCTCTGAAAAGCGAATCCGCGCGTACCGACATCGCAGTAGTAATGATTTAAATTCGATAATTAATTTCCAAATACAATAATTTTGTTTTTATAATATATTCATTAAAACGTTTCCAAAAAAATATATTTTTCGCATTTTTTCCAAACTAAGGTAACGCGATTACACTTTAGCTTAACGGGATACGGAGTACACACAATATACTTAATAATAATAATAATTCTTCCTTTTACTTTTGACCGTTGCCGCCATTTTCAACCCTCCCCCTCACATGTTCACCTTGGTTTTGTATAAAGAAAATGACTATACACTAAAGTTGAGGCTTTAACTCAAATTAGCCACACAAAAAGGTCACACTTTAAGATTCATAGTCAAAATATTCTTCCTTGGTGTCTTTTAAGTCAGCCGAGAACACAAGGACCCAACATACATGATTTTCTCATAAAATTTCCACAGAACATTGTCACTTTGGTATTCTAAGGTTCAAGGCATAATTTGGCATTGGGTTTTTACTTGAAGTAGGCTAGTAATCTTGGGCAAATTATTGTTCTTGGTCTCACTCATGTCGAACCTACACAAAAACCTTGTAAGAATCCCTTTACATCTTAAGCATTGTGTTCTTCTTGTTTTAATTATGGCTAAGCTTGTCTATGTTAGTAATATGTTTAAGTTGGAAAGATTACATACTCATTCTTGGTAAATTGTATGAATCGACATACATGTTTGTAAAAGATTGTTGTTGTTACTTGTGTGGTGAAAAAAAAAATGTTTTTGTAATACAGTATAAGCATTATGAAAAATAAGCTATATCTTATTTATAAGCAAATAGAATTACATATACATTTATGTGAGTTCATGCTATATTTTTGGTTATAAGAAAACACAAGGAACTCATAAATCTACTAAGAACACAAATATGGCTCTACTTGGAAAGTGTTATTTTGATCTTTAGCTTATTATTTTTTATTGGATTATTTAGAAAGACATAATAACTTGTTGATTTCAATTGAATTTGGCTTGGAAATACATTTGGGTTGTGTTTTTTTATGTGGTCGAAGCCACTGTTGGTTCACAAACAGTGAGGGTGTTAGTTTTGGTTCTTTGTCAAATATTACAATTTCAAATATATATATATAAATAAAGTTGAGTTAAAAATCGTTTGTGTAATAGAGTTGGGTTAAAAAAAAGTTTGTGTTTTACTATGTTGTCGAGACCCACTGTCCAACAGTGAATTGCATATTGGCTATACTCACTTTACTCAAATTACTAGATTAAATGGGTTGGTTGAAGATTGTATCTGGGTTTGGTTGTGTTGTGTGAGCCGAATGGCTGTTGGGTCGAAGCCGAGGTCAAGAACTCATTTTGTTTATTTTGTAGACTTTGCGGCTTAATTTGTTTTAGGGCAAATGACAAAAAAATTCATTGAACTTGACACCTTTTATGATTGTGTGTAGCCAACTATTTTTTTTCTTATTGTGTGTACTAAACTTTCAAAATTCGATTATTTTGTGTATTTTGTGACCATTTTACCCTTAATTTTTTCAAATTTCGAAGGGTAAAATGGTCATTTTACATGGCAGAATAGTCACAAAATACACATAATGATCGAAATTTGAAAGTTCAGTACATACAATAAGAAAAAAAATAGTTAGCTACACACAATCACATAAAGTGTCAAGTTCAATGCATTTTTTTGTCATTTTCCCTTTGTTTTATTAACAAACTTATGGGATTAAAAGGCTTTTAGATTTGCGTTGCATTGATTTTGCTTATTTGACTTTTGACTTATTTACCAACTTATTTCATGCTTATTGGATTCACTTATTTTGTAACTTTCGAATTCGGCTTACCTTCTAAAATTATACTCTTTAACTTACTTTGATATAAAAATCCAATCCGCGGCCTCTTTAACTTATTTTGATATAAAAATTCAATCCGCAGCCTCTTTGACCTTTTGATATAAAAATCCAATATGCGGCTTCTTTGGCTTATTTTGATCTTGTTAATTTAATTTATTTCCAACATATGAGTTTTGAATTATTTTTTGGTCTTAATGGCTTATTTTCAAAACTTATGTTTTTTGGCTTATTCATATTGCTTATTATTTGGCTTATTGGATTATTACCTATTTCATAACTTATTTTGAAACTTATTAATTTTACTAAATTCTAAACTATGAGTTTTAACTTATTTAGAACTTATTAAAACAAAACAAAACTAAAAATACAAGTTTTAACTTATTTCGGAGAATATTGCTTAATAGTGTTTATTATAGCGTATTTAAGCTTAATGAGACTTATTTCGACTAAATAAACTTATTTGAAGTTGCTAAGTGATTTAAAGGTTGCCTTGTTGTTCTAAGTGGGAATTTGAAACAATTAGTATTTTTGGGAAAACGACTACATACGAACAGGTCATGCCCAATTTTCGTCAAAAATTTATACTTAGCATATTTTCTATATAAACCAACTAAAAGATGAAAACTAAATATTATAATGCTAACTAATATATTACAATCTACCCACTAACTCACTCTCCACTAATTTATATATTTATATATTTCAACATACACTTTAACCATCCCATTAACTAATACTTATATATATTTTACAAATTTCAAACTCTTATATAACTAACTAACTATTAGGTGTAACTAAATTCTTATTAGGTGTATTTTAATAATCGGCATCGTCTACCTTTCACAAGGTTTATTATTGAGATATTTTCCGTACATGTCATTGTTAACTTTCGAGTCAGAGCTTTATTCGTCATGTATACTTTTATTATTATATACTTATGCACTTTCCAAGAGCCAATACTTATAAACACTTAGGAACTATTTAAACTGAAACACTGCCACACAAGCAACAATAACACAAACATATAAAAACTTTTAAACCTTTTTAAACTTCACCCATCGAGTCTTAAACACAAGTCTTGAAGACTAAACTTGCCATGCTAATCTAGGTCACGTGTCGGTGCCGTCCACTATTACTACCTGACTATTTCACATTAGACTGCTTACACTAAGGTGAGTTCTCGTAGCCCCCACTTTTTACATGTTTTCCTTGAGGTGGAAATGGTACTCAAATATTTCTAAATGCTTTTATGTTGTGATTTACTGTTTACATATTTTTGGACAATATTTGCGTTTGATTGCAATATGTGCCTTGTTCTGTGATTTTATCATATGTGACATTTGTGCGCAATTGTTTAACTCCGTTTTGGAGCCGAAGCATTTGATAGTACTATTTGGGGTAGCTCCCCACTGTGGTAACATGTGTGTAACATTTTGGCAGGTTCAGTTGTCGCATGTATCGTGGTTTCATTAAGTGCTTATATGTGTATATCATGCTCACTATTGTCCTACGCTATTGTTCACAGCTTCGTGGTTTTACTCTTAAACCTACGAGCTCACCAACATTATGTTGATGTTTTTTAGTACCATTTTCAGGTGATCATTAATAAAGTATTTGAAGGCATTTCTTTTGGAGTCAAAACATTGTTATCATGCTTTCAAGAATAATTGGATTCAAAGAAGACATAGACATATGTTTTACTTTTCAAAGTTTAGATCTGAAATGTTTTGTAACTGGTAACTACTGTTGAAACAAATGTAAGGCATGAATCTATGATGTTATGCAATGTGCCTTCTCAGTTACATCTCTTTTTTTCTGCCATTGACGGGGTGTGACAATAAAACATGGAAAAGTGGTTTCACAATTGTTGTAAATCCTGTAATTTAAACATAAACAGTCAAGCTACGTACCAAATAAAGTGATTATTATTTCTAGAGGTAGGCAATTGACTAATTTATTCAGGTTAGGTTTTATTTTTAACGAGTCAAATGGGTAAAATCAACAAGATTAACTGCTAGAACAATAGAACGTAAGTTGCATGTGTAATATCACACACTGCAGATATATTTAGATAAAAGCCTCAAAAAACATGAAACCACAATCTTTTCCAAACAAAAAGAGATAGACAAATTATATCGTAAAATAAAAAAAAAAAATATCCTAAATGCATATGGCTTACTTTTACTACAATCGTTTTACATATCCGATTTTTATCCAAGTATATTGTTGTATTCTCTTTTAGAAAAGATGGGAAATTAAATCTCCTATTCTTTGCTAAATCTGAAAACTATCAACAATGTTCCATGCACATGGTGTGTAAAACTACCAGCTAACCCTCAAGCAAGTAAATTTAAAATCAAAATCTGCATCATATTTATCAAATTGCCATTAGGATTATGGACCATGGATCTGGTCAAATTCAATGCATCCAACGGTTATTATGCTCTCATACCCATTCGACTACAACACAGATCCTCTAGTGAGCAAAGAGTTTGAAATGAATGTAACAGGGCGGCCCACCGCCATTGAGGCCCGAGTTTTACCACCGCCTTCTCTGTGTTATCGTGGGTGTCAATCTGAGGGTACTCCATCTGTTGTTCAGTGGAACATGAGTGGTCTGAAAGTGATCAATGGTGGAATTGTGAAGTACTGGACCATAATAAACTTCTCACTGCAGAACAAAGAAGCAGTTCTGGACTTTGTTTATGAACTTGTTTCCACATGTCAGGACAAAGGCATTGTTTTCAAACCCCAACCGCTGATGCCAATGCGTTAAGCCTTGCCCCACACCATTGAGAAAGCTCTTGCTGATCTCCATTGTCAGGCTTCAGCACAGCTAGCACAAATTTCACCTGGACATCATCTGCAAATACTGTCTGTAATCCTCCCTGAAACTAAAGGAAGTCCTGAAACTAAAGGAAGTTATTCAAGGATCAAACGGGTATGTGAAACTGAGTTGGGAATTGTGTCACAGTGCTGTAAGCCAAATTATATCATGACGAGGAGTAGCGAATACTTTGAGAATGTTGCACTGAAGATCAATGTGAAAGTTGGTGGGAGGAACACTGTCCTGTCTACAGCTCTGAATCGTAGGCTTCCTTATGTCAGTGATCAGCCAACCATAATCTTTGGTACTGATGTTACTCATCCCCAGCCTGGAGAGGATACCAGCCCTTCGATTGCTGTTGTCGTTGCTTCGTTGGACTGGCCTGAAGTGACAAGGTACAAGGCCCTCGTGTCTGCACAGCAACATAGGCAAGAAATCATTCAGGACTTGTACATAACCCGTACTGATCCTAAGAGAGGTTTTATTCATGGAGGGATGATCAGGGAGCTTTTGATAGCATTCAAGAAAGAAACTGGACATAAGCCACACCGCCTTATATTCTACAGGGATGGAGTTAGTGTGGACCAGTTTAATGAAGTTCTGCTGAAGGAGATAGACATGATCCGAAGGGCGTGTCGTTCGTTGGAAGAGAACTACTGGCCTCTTCTTACATTCATTGTGGTTCAGAAAAGGCACCATACTCGTTTCTTTCCTGTGAGACAAGGTGATAAGACTAGTAGCACTTATATGAGTGGCAATATTCTTCCAGGTACTGTGGTGGATACCAAGATTTGTCATCCTTCTGAGTTCGATTTCTATCTCTGCAGCCATGCTGGCATTTAGGGGACGACGAGTCGCCCCACTCACTACCATGTTCTCTATGATGAAATCAAGTTCACTGCTGATGACTTGCAGATGCTCACAAACAGTCTGTGCTAGACGTATGCTAGGTGCACCCGATCTGTCTCCATTGTTCCACCTGCATACTATGCTCATCTGGCTGCATCCAGAGCTCGGACTTACATAGAGGGAGATCAGTACGAAAGCAGTTCATGTGGTCAACGTGCAACAAAAGATCGTGTGGCTAAAGTTCGTCCTCTTCCTGTCATTCATGACAATGTGAATAGAGTAATGTTCTACTGTTAGGTTGGTAGAGGCCTTCTAAATAAGACACAGTGTATGGGGGTTTTGCTTGTCAGTATCTTTATCCCCCATGTACTATAAGCAATAGCCAAGCTTTAGAGCTTTTGCTTGTGCAGGATTTTTGAAAGGTCTGATATGGCCGTAAATTTCCATGACATGCTTATGAGTATGATGGCAACTTTTGGTATGTTCTGCATTATGTTCAGAAACTGATTTAAGGTAAACCTTTTGGTATGTTCTGCATTATGTTCAGAAACTGATTTAAGGTAAATATGATAACGGTGCTTTAAACATAAGGCATGCATTAACAAGATCATAAAGATATTATTAACCGAGAGGATTATAACACATGGAAAAGTGGATTCACAATTGTTGTAAATCCTGTAATTTAAACAAAAACAGTCAAGCTACATACCAAATAAAGTGATTATTATTTCTAGAGGTAGGCAATTGACTAATTTATTCAGGTTAGGTTTTATTTTTAACGAGTCAAATGGGTAAAATCAACAAGATTAACTGCTAGAACAATAGAATGTAAGTTGCATGTGTAATATCACACACTGCAGTTATATTTAGATAAAAACCTCAAAAAACATGAAACCACAATCTTTTCCAAACAAAAAGAGATAGACAAATTATATCTTAAAATAAAAAAAAATATCCTAAATGCATATGGCTGACTTTTACTACAATCGTTTTCCAGATCCGATTTTTATCCAAGAATATTGTTGTATTCTCTTTTAGAAAAGATGGGAAATTAAATCTCCTATTCTTAGCTAAATCTGAAAACTATCAACAATGTTCAATTCCATGCGCATGGTGTGTAAAACTACCAGCTAACCCTCAAGCAAGTAAATTTAAAATCAAAATCTGCATCATATTTATCAAATTGCCATTAGGATTATGGACCATGGATCTGGTCAAAGTCAATGCATCCAACGGTTATTATGCTCTCATACCCATTTTACTTTAAAGTGTTGTTTTACTTGAACTCTTGCCATGTAAAGTTAAACAGCGTTCTAATTTCTACTATTCAAAAAACGCAGTCGATTTTTATTTGAAGTACTGAAAAGTAAAAACGGCAAAAAGTAGCACTGGATTGTTGTCTAGAAAATCTTATCTCAATTACTTTAGGAGATTACTATAAGAGCTAAATATTGTTGACTTTATTATTAATCCGTTCAATGAAGGAATTTAATGGGTACCTGCGATTGTAACAGTTGACTGTTGCTAATCTTTTTTTAGATCCAATCTACAGCTTGACATTTGTAGTATTATATTCCTCCATGTTCAGCACCATTCGTCCTTCTTGTTTGCGTTCACCGACAAGCTTCATTCTTTGACCTAAAAAAATTTACCTTCGTCGTTAAATGCAAAACGTTATCCACAGTTAGTACTTTGCATTAACGGCCTTCACTAACTTTCGTTATGTAACAACATGTGATACCCACATAAGAACATTTGTGATCTTTTCCCTCTCATTTTTAACTTCATCTTCTTCTTTTATTAATCTTTCATATCCAACCATCACCACCCACCACATTCACCATCCTTTATAATATCACAAACAACTTCAAATTAAATCAAATGACTTTAGATCAAACCCCAAATTAAATCAAATCAAAGATATATATAAAATTGACGATTTGTTTTTAATATTTGCATAGGTAACAATTATTATTATTTCACAAAGGACAATAATAAAATCAAATTTTCCACAGGAACAAAGAGGAAGATGATAGATGCACACAATAAACACAAACACCTATGTAAACAGTTAGATCTATCTCTATAAAATAATCTATAGCATAACATGTAACTTAATAGAGTTTAGCAAAACAAATTTAAATTGTAACGACCAAAGTTTATTTCATTATCATATAGTGATGATTCAACCAAGAAAAAGTTTTCTCCCGCCCTTTTCAACCATGAAAAAGCTAAAAAAATTACAATTTAAGGTTCCATTGAAGTTCAACAATCGTGAAATGGGAAATTTGAGTCAGAAAAAGAGTGCGGATAGTTCAGAAATGGTGTCTGGTGAAATTAGGGGTCAGATGAAAGGGTTGGTTTCGTCGTTAAATTTAACTGTAAGTAATTCTGAGAATTTTGGTGATAATACTGGTGATAGTAATTTTGTTGATAGTGGTCATGATTCAGGTAAATCTAAGGTGAATGGTAGTGATAATGTTGTTAATTGCATGTTTGGTAATGGTGTAAGTGTACAGAAGGTAAAGAATAAGAATAACGAGGAAATTAATAGTGAGAGTACAGAAGGGGTGTTTGTCAAAATGCTCAAATAGAAACAAATGGTCAAACAGAAGGGGTAAAGAAGTCAACTGTGTTAGCCCATATTGTATTATGTATTTGTAACGGGCCTTAGCCCGATTCTAGAATCATCTGTCAATCCTTATTTATTTGTACATTGTATTATGGCAAGACATCAATCAAAATAAACCCTTACCATTAACATCGAATATGGTATCAGCAGCCAAAATTATTCGATCCTCATAAACACCAAAACCCTACTGCCACAAAATTCTTCAGCCACCAAAAACAGTTTCTTTAGTGTGTTGGTGATTTGTGCTCGGTCACAATCCGCACGTTTTAATATTGTTACTTGTGCGTTCAAGGTCACAAGTCCTTTTGGTCCACTGTTCTATTTTAATTCATAGCCACTGTCGTCACTTTTGTTATCCTTTTTCATCAATTCTCATTCCACTGATGTATTAATTAATAAGGTGCTTGGTTGCTTGCTTGTTTAATTATTCACCCCATCAGTAATACTATGGCAAATAATGTTGGAAAATTTAGTGCACTTGTGGGATGGTTCACACCTTGTAATGGGTTAGGAGGTACGGAGTGTACACCCATTAGGTCCATGAACACCCTGACTCTAATAGTGGTATGTATTGGTAGTGCTTGGTGAAAGTATTGTTGTGGTTAACACTGATTATCAGTGTTTCCACTGAAGCAGTACTTCAACAGGATAAGTGTTTCCACTGAAGTGGTGTTTCCACTGAAGTGGTATCTCACTGAAGTTGTGTTTACACTGAAGCAGTGTAACCACTGAAAGCACTATGAAAGTACTGATATAAGTACTGATAAATGACAGTTACAACTGCATCATTATGACCACGTTTAATTGGTCATGTAACCACTAACGGCTATAATGGGGATAATTATGAGGCTATTAATGAGCCAATTAATACTCATAATTCCATTGGAACGGTCAAGAGTAACCTCCTATAAATAGGAGATCTGAACATGCATGAAAAACACACAGAAAACACTAAACACTTATAAGCGCAAGGGTTAAAGAATTGTGCCTAATTCTCTAACTGCATTTGGTCTTATCCCAAGTAGATATTCGTGATACCCAGGCATTAGGGTCGAATAGTTTACTTTGGAAAGTGATCACACGATTACAAGTGATATCCGGTAACCACCTGGTGGTATCAGTTACTGCTGACCATTGTTTGTTTCTGCTGAAACAGTTATTTGTTTCTGCTGAATTGATTATCTAACCCTGCTACTGGGCTCACGACACCAACAATCAAAGTAAACTATTTGTGATAATCAATGGCTGCTGCTGTAATGAAACACATGGCTTCAAACTTTGCCAAGATTGATAAGTTTGAAGGGGTGGTCTTTAGGAGGTGGCAGAAGAAGATGCACTTCTTGCTGTCAAGCATGAGTGTGGTCTATGTGCTGACTACTCCAATTCCTGATGATGGTGGGGATGATGCTACTGTGGAGCAGATCAGGAGGAGGAGCAAGTGGGAGAATGATGACTACATATGCATAGGTCTTATTCTGAATGGTATGTCTGATTCTCTGTTTGATATTTATCAGAACTCTGAATCTTCCAAAGAACTGTGGGATTCCTTGGATGCCAAATATATGGCTAAGGATGCATCAAGTAAGAAGTTCCTTGTTAGTAATTTCACAAATTACAAAATGACTGATTCAAGACCAGTTATGGAACAATACAATTAACTTCTTGGAATACTTGGAAGGTTTACACAACACAATATGCACATGGATGAGGCTATTTCAGTCTCTTGTGTTATTGACAAACTTCCTCCTTCTTGGAAAGATTTCAAGCATATCTTGAAACATAAGAAAGAGGAATTAACTCTGTTTGAGTTGGGCAGTCATCTGCGCATTGAGGATTCTCTCAGGCTACAGGATAATGACAAGCCAAAGAGTAGCATTGCTACTGGACCATCTGTTGTCAATATGGTGGAGCATAACAACTCCACCAGGTACAATGACAACAAAGCAAGCGCAAACATCATGATAACACAAGGGCGGATCCTAACAAGAAGGCAACACCTACTTGTTGGAAATGTGGCAAGACTGGTCACATTAAAAGGGACTGCAAGGGTGTTAATGTTGGTGGTAAAGCCAATGGATCAGGCACTAAAAGTTCAGGGAGTGGTGGTTCAGCCAACTCACTGAAAGGTCAGAATATGTTTAATAAGTCTTTTCAGATTTATTATGTTACATATGTATCTGAATCTTTTTATGTGCAGGATGATGATGTTGCGTGGTGGGTTGACTCTGGAGCAACAGTTCATGTGTGTAAAGATAGAATCTGGTTCAAGACTTATGAGTCACTGAATGATGGTTCTATTCTTCACAAGGGAAATGAGTCAACAGCCTTGGTGCATGGTCGTGGTTGTGTAGATCTTATGTTTAGTTCATGAAAGATTGTAACTTTGTTTGATGTTATTCATGTTCGTGATATCAGGAAGAACTTGGTTTCAAGTAGTATTTTGAATAATTATGGTTATAAACAAGTTATTGAGTCTGATAAATTTGTGCTTTATAAGCATGGTGTTTTTATTGGTTTTGGTTATTTATGTAATCAAATGTTCAGGCTTAATGTTTCCACTGATAGTATGTCTGTTACCAGTAACAATGTTATTTCAGCTTTTGTGTCTACTTTTGATCAGACTAATTCTATCCTCTGGCATGCAAGAATTGGTCATGTACATTATAAAAGGTTGCAAGATATGTCTAAGGATGGGTTGATCCCAGCCTTTGACATGGACACTCAAAAGTGTAAAACTTGCATGTTGACCAAGATTACCAAGAAACCCTTTCAGGGTGTTAGTCGTGAGACTAAGCTCCTGGAGCTTGTACACAGTGACCTGTGTGATTTGCATGCCACTCCTTCTTTGGGAAATAAAAAGTACTTTGTGACATTTATTGATGATGCTTCTAGATTCTGTTATGTCTATTTGTTACATACCAAGGATGAAGCATTAGATAAATTTAAAGTGTTTAAAACTGAAGTTGAATTACAACTTGGGTCTTTGATCAAAAGATTAAGGACTGATAGGGGAGGTGAGTACATGGATACTCTGTATTTTCAGTCTGTTGGAATAATCCATGAAACGACTGCCCCTTATACTCCTCAGCAAAATGGCATTTCTGAAAGGAAAAACAGGGTGCAGAAGGAGATGGTTAATTCCATGTTGTCCTATTCAGGACTGAGTCAAGGGTTATGGGGTGAAGCTATGTTAACAGCTTGCTATTTATTAAATAGGGTTCCCAAAAAAAGGAACAAGGTTACCCCTTATGAACTCTGGACTAAAAGGAAACCCAACCTAAACTATCTCAGGGTCTGGGGTTGTAGGGCTGTTGTAAGACTCCCTGATCCAAAGCAAAAGACTTTGGGTGAAAGAGGCATTGACTGCATCTTTTTTGGATATGCTGAGCATTCCAAGGCTTTTAGGTTCTATGTTATTGAACCTAATGAACATGTTTCAATTAACTCTATAATTGAATCAAGGGATGTAACTTTTGATGAGAATAGATTCACATCAGTCCCTAGACCAAGTCAGAGGATTCCTAATGGAACTCATGACACTGGTGTATCAGAGGTCCCTGATGATGAACCATCAGTGGTCCCTGATGAGGTTGTGGTTCAACAACCTGAACCTGTGCTCAGGAAGAGCAAAAGGGTCAGGACTCCAAAGTCATTTGGACCTGAGTTTCAACTATACTTAGTTGAAGGTACAAGGGATGAGGTATCAGACCAATACTCCTATTGCTTCATTGTTGAGGATGATCCCAAGACATTTGAAGAAGCAATGAAGTCCCAGGACATTGCTTTGTGGAAAGAAGCAATCAATGATGAAATGGATTCCATCATGGGCAACAACACTTGGGTGTTAGTTGATCTACCACCAGGTTGCAAACCTCTGGGTTGCAAATGGATTTTCAAAAGGAAAATGAAGGTAGATGGAACTATTGAAAAGTTCAAGGCTAGATTAGTTATTCAGGGCTTTAAACAAAAGTCAGGGATAGACTATTTTGATACTTATGCCCCTGTGGCTCGTATCAGTACCATAAGACTGCTGATTGCTATGACATCTATTCACAATCTGATTATTCATCAGATGGATGTGAAGACAGCTTTCTTGAATGGTGAATTGGAAGAGGAGGTTTATATGAACCAACCTCAGGGCTTCATCTTGCCTGGAAATGAAAACAAGGTGTGTAAACTGATTAAGTCTCTTTATGGACTGAAGCAGGCACCTAAGCAATGGCATCAAAAATTTGATGAAGTGGTTTTGTCTAGTGGTTATGTTCTTAACCAAGCTGAAAAATGTGTATATAGCAAATTTGATGAATCTGGTAAAGGAGTCATCATTTGTCTATATGTTGATGACATGTTGATCTTTGGCACTGACCAAAATCAGGTTGACCTAACAAAGGAATTTTTGTCATCAAGGTTCTCCATGAAGGACATGGGGGAGGCTGATGTTATCTTTGGAATTAGGATTAAACATGAAAGTAAAAGAATTTCTATCTCTCAGTCTTATTATATTGAGAAGGTGCTGAGGAAATTCAATTACTTTGATTGTACTCCTGTGAGTACACCTATGGATACTTGTGAGAAGCCGATGCCTAACAATGGCAAAGCTGTATCTCAACTTGAGTATTCTAGGGTAATTGGCTGCCTGATGTATGCCATGACCTGTACAAGGCCTGATATTGGCTTTGCAGTGGGAAAATTGAGCAGGTATACTAGTAATCTTAGTGCTCATCACTGGCAAGCAGTTCAGAGGGTACTGAAGTATTTGAAGAGAACTATGGATTATAGTCTCTCATATACTGGTTACCCATCAGTGTTGGAAGGTTACACTGATGCAAGTTGGATCAGTAACACTGAAGACAATTTGTCTACCAGTGGCTGGGTATTCCTACTTGGTGGAGGTGCAATTTCTTGGGCATCCAAGAAGCAAACTTGCATCACCAGTTCAATAATGGAATCTGAATTTGTGGCTTTAGCAGCTGCTGGTAAAGAAGCTGAATGGTTGAAAAACTTGCTTCTTGAGATTCCATTGTGGCCTAAACCTATAGCACCCATTTCTATCCGGTGTGATAGTGCAGCTACATTGGCTAGGGCTTATAGCCAGATGTACAATGGTAAGTCTAGACACTTTGGTGTCAGGCATAGCATGATTCGTGAGCTTATCATGAATGGGGTGGTATCTATAGAGTTTGTTAGATCTTAACAGAACTTATCTGATCACTTGACGAAGGGACTGGCTAGAGACTTGGTTATAAAGTCTGCTAAAAGGGATGGGTTTAAGTCCAACTTAGTCACTGAATGCTAGGACACCCAACTCCCTCCTAAGGAAACTTAGGAGCTGAGTTCAATGTGGAAAGCTGAACATTCAGTGGACTGGAGCACATGTTTATTTTACATCCCAAGGTTGTGCTCGGAACCTGCTGAAAGGAGGATGAAGTCTTTACTTCTAAATGGTTAACTTATCTTTGAAAAAGTGCTTGGCAGGAGCATGAATAAAGAGGAACCACCTATGTAAATGTTGAAGTTTTGCCGCTTCAGGAAGCTTTTGGACTTTTAGCTTTTACAACATTTATGAATTTGGATATGGACACATGGCTTGTATAGTGTCAGGAGCTTTTAAGTGTTTGAAAACTTGTGTGTAGTTATCTTCAGGTATTCAAATGGGTTGAAGGGTTCAATTCTTAGAACACCCTGATTCTCGAATATTTGAACGTGTAATTACTAAGATGGAAATTCAATCCTCAGGACATTTTCGTTTATGCACATGTTTTCCTTGATGTTTATTTTACATGCAAAGGGAGTGAACTAAATTTGGGGAGGATTGTTGGAAAATTTAGTGCACTTGTGGGATGGTTCACACCTTGTAATGGGTTAGGAGGTATGGAGTGTACACCCATAAGGTCCATTAACACCCTGACTCTAATAGTGGTATGTATTGGTAGTGCTTGGTGAAAGTAATGTTGTGGTTAACACTGATTATCAGTGTTTCCACTGAAGCAGTACTTCAGCAGGATCAGTGTTTCCACTGAAGTGGTGTTTCCACTGAAGTGGTATCTCACTGAAGTTGTGTTTACACTGAAGCAGTGTAACCACTGAAAGCACTATGAAAGTACTGATATAAGTACTGATAAATGACAGTTACAACTGCATCATTATGACCACGTTTAATTGGTCATGTAACCACTAACGGCTATAATGGGGATAATTATGAGGCTATTAATGGGCCGATTAATACTCATAATTCCATTGGAACGGTCAAGAGTAACCTCCTATAAATAGGAGATCTGAACATGCATGAAAAACACACAGAAAACACTAAACACTTATAAGCGCAAGGGTTAAAGAATTGTGCCTAATTCTCTAACTGCATTTGGTCTTATCCCAAGTAGATATTCGTGATACCCAGGCATTAGGGTCGAATAGTTTACTTTGGAAAGTGATCACACGATTCCAAGTGATATCCGGTAACCACCTGGTGGTATCAGTTACTGCTGACCATTGTTTGTTTCTGCTGAAACAGTTATTTGTTTCTGCTGAATTGATTATCTAACCCTGCTACTGGGCTCACGACACCAACAAATAATGCTTGGTCAAATATTGCACCTGGGAATGTAATTACACAACATGGTGCGATGGCTCACTTGGGTTTCCAAGGCTACCAGCCCATCTCTAGTATTATGCATCAACCTGTTTTAGGCCCTATTGCCTTTCACACATCCAATGGACAACAAGGGTTAACAAAAAAAAAAAAAAAAAAAAAAAAGAAAAGAAAAATAAAAGTGTGGTAGTTAAAAACGTCACACACTTCGTCTTTTATTTTTTAAATAAAACACATTCTCGTATTTCATTCTTTAAATAAAAGCGCACACACTAACTGTTGTGTTTTCATAAATAATGTGAAAAATTTATTATCAAATTGATTGTAGATAAATAGAAGAACTTAATAATGATGATTGAATGACAAATGACTATTATGATAAAAAGAAAAACCTAAGGCTGAAAAGGAGAAATAAGTATCAAATGGTTTAAGGAAGAAGACAAGGGTATTTGCGTCAATTCATGTAAAAGGTGTGGGCCAAGATATGTATAATGATATGGACTGGAAACAACGTTAAGTATAATGACAATAAAAAAAGTTGAGAAAGCACAATGAGTTATTTTGATAAGTGCATTAAGCATTTATAGCTTTTTTCCGTATTATTAATATATATTCACCCTTTTGCACCAAAAAAATAAAATAAAAAGATAAAAGAGGAAGATGATAATAATATATTAAGACTTGTTTCTTTTTATAATTGTTCCACATATGCTAATGGCCTTATTTTTGTGGAGATGATCTGTCTTACTAGTCATTACATGTGACATCACAATGTGAGTACGTGGTAGTGTCTGGTTGTTTGGTTGTGAGTTTCCTACAGATTATGTGCTAATAAATTGAAACGATTTGCACACCAACTGTTAAAATGATCGTATCAGTGAGACCAAGGAACCTTGAACTTGCGTTTACGGAATGAAGAGACTGTTGCTCGTATCTAGTGTAAACTTGAACTTGCGTTTACGGAATGTAGATTTTTTAATCATTGTGTTTGTTAGTACATGTCTGTAGAAGAATCGCTTCCTAAAAGTTATCGTTATAAAGCATCAGGTTATGTGAAGATGGATATTTGGTTCGATTCAGGTCTATTTGCTAGTTACATGTTAAACGTGAACCGTCCTTGTATCAGTTATATGCAATTGGACAGGTAAATTAACCTATTACACATACATAAACTGCAGGATCTTTATGGGCTGTTGTTTTAGAATTAGGGATGGCATCAGTTATCCTGCCGATTTGTATGTTGAAGGTACCTATCTTCATGGGGTTGGTTTCAAAGTTCTTCATTGACCAGTGTTAAAGGTATTGTGACCATCAGTATATTCTTAATATACTAACAATTTATTAGTTACAATTTCATTATTGTTATTAAATTTTTATTTAAATGTATGTTAAGGGAACGGATACGATAGATGTTTGTTTTGATTCAGGTCTATTTATTAGTTACATGTTAAACATAAACAATTCTAGTATTAGTGACTGGATCTGTATATTTATCAGGTACACATACAGAAGCTGCAGGATCTTCATGGGCTGCTGTTTTAGAAAGTAGAGATGGCCCCACTTATCTTGCCCATTTGTATGTTGAAGGTACCAATAAGCATTGGGGTTGGTTTCAAAGCTCTTTATTGACCAGTGTTGCAACCAAAGGTATCTTGAGTTCTTGACCATCAGTATATTCTTAATTTAAATGACTTCATTATTGTTACTATATTTTTGTTATAACTATTATTTATATAAATGTGGCAGAAAAAGCTCCATATTCTGGAGTTATAGCGCATGGATTTGTGCTCGATGAGGGGGATAAAAAAAAATGAGTAAATATAAGGGTAATGTTGTTGTTCCACGCTGTGATTGAAGGAGGGAAGAATCAAGAGGTTAGTGGTCATTTAGCTGTGATTAAAAGTCATAATATTTTTTAATAGTAAATTAAATGTTTTTTCCATTTATTTCTCCAGTAAGAACCTTCGTATGGAGCAGATGTGCTTCGGTATTGGGTCTCAAGTGTAGATTTTACATGAGACGTTCGGATTGGACCTGAAGTCCACCATCGAATGTCAGACATCTATAGAAAACTAAGATGGCCTTTGCGGTTTCTTTTGGGAAATCTTCATGATGGGATAGTATGTCTTTTTTGTTTTCCAAATATTCCTTCAATGTGCTTTTCGTTTAAATACAGTTAATGCATTAGCTTATATTGTGCTTTTATTTTGTAGGCAGAAAATTCTATTGCGTATCATGATCTTCCAGAAATTGATCAGCATTGTAGGAAAACACAATATAAACCAACAACAGATCTTGAATTTAAATCCAAGATCAACTTCTTTTATTCAACCAAAACTATCCAGATCAATAAGCAACCGATCTTAATCAGAACAACCCAGAAACATCACATGAATCACAAACAAACAACTGAATACCAACACAATCCTTTCCACTGATTCACAGGTGAAAGGCTATTGACTACTTATCAATAGTTTTACAATATAAGAAACCTCACAATCACTCTTAAGCAATATTAGAACAATCAGAAAGTAGTTTTGGTTGAGAGAAGATCGACTGCAATCTTCAACTTTTAGAGAGAATGAAATATCAAAGCTGACTTTAAATAGCCTTGACCAAAGCTGACTTTCACCTTTCCAGATATAGCACCTTAAGTCCTTCATCTTTCACCAAACATCCACATAGAGCCAAACTTCAAATATGCTATAAACTGAAAATGTAAAAGTACAACATTAGTCCCTAGAATATATGTTTCAGTATTTGAGTTATATTTTAACATCCCCCCTTAACTCAAACCTGAAACACATCATACAAACCAAGATTAGAAACCAGTTTCTCATGTTGAAGTTTATCAAGACCTTTTGTAAAAATATCAGCTATCTGATTAATAGACTGAACTTTTTCAGTTTTAATAACTCCAGCCAAAATTTTTTCTCTCACAAAATGTAGATCAATTTCCAAATGTTTTGTTCTTTCATGAAAAACAGGATTAGCTGCAATTTTAATTGCAGCCTGACTATCACAAAACAGCTTTACAGGCAAAAATTGTTCCCAGTTTAGATCTTTTAAAACTTTCAAGACCCAAACAATTTCTGAAGTAGCAGAGGCCATTGCTCTATACTCAGCCTCTGCACTAGACTTAGAAAGGGTGTTTTGTTTTTTACTTTTCCAAGAAACCAGTGAACCATTAAGAAATAAACAGAATCCTGTAACTGATCTTCTAGTAACAACACACTTGGCCCAGTCTGCATCCACATAAGTCTCAAGATTTTCAAAAGAGTTTTTAACAATGTGAATTCCTCTTCCAGGAGAACTCTTTAAGTATCTTAAAACCTTAAGTGCAATTTTAAGATGAGACTTGAGTGGTTTATGCATAAACTGGCTCAAACAATGTACAGCATATGATATATCAGGCCTAGTATGTGTTAAATAAATCAGTTTCCCAATAAGTTTTTGATACTCAGTTATATTGTCCAAAACAGGATCAGTAGAAGTAGGTTCATTAGTAATAGAAACACTTTGTTCCAAAGGAAAAGCAGATGGCTTACAAGCCAGTAAACCAAACTCAGAAAGCAGATCTAAGCAATATTTTCTTTGAGTTAAACATAAACCCTTATCAGTTTCAATTACTTCAATACCCAAAAAATACTTAAGTTTTCCTAAATCCTTAATTTGGAATTTAGACTTAAGAAATTCTTTAAAACTTTCAATCTCAGCCAAGTTATTACCAGTAACAATAATGTCATCAACATACACAAGTAAAGCAACAATATTACCTGAATCATTTTTGACAAACAAGGAATAGTCACTCTTACTCTGTATAAACCCATTTTCAAGCAAAGCACTGGTTAACTTAGCATTCCACTGCCTGGGTGCTTGTTTCAAACCATACAAAGACTTTTTAAGTCTACAAACTCTTTTATCATTAACATCAAAAAAACCATCAGGCAAAGACATATAGACAGTTTCATGTAAATCACCATAAAGAAAGGCATTATTGATATCAAGCTGAAATATAGGCCAACTTTGTTGAACAGCTAAATTAATAAGACATCTAACAGTAACAATCTTCACAACAGGTGAGAAAGTTTCATCAAAGTCAACCCCTTCCTTTTGACTATAGCCCTTAGCAACAAGTCTAGCTTTATATCTATCTACCTCACCATTGGACTTATATTTTATCTTAAAAATCCACTTACAACCTATAGCCTTTCTGCCTTCAGGTAATTTAACAATTTCAAAAGTGTCATTTTTATACAAAGCTTCCATCTCATTATTCATTGCATCTACCCAGTGCTGATACATGCAAGCCTCCCAATAATTTTTAGGCTCAAAACTTTTATTCAATTCAATAACAAAGCATAAAGTATCTTTTTTTAGTTTAGCATAAGTCACAAATTTTTCAAGACCAAATTTAACTTTTGAATCAACAATATAATCATTGTATTTGTTAGGAAAATTTGTAGTTCTACCAGTTCTTCTTAACACAGGTTGACCATTATTAAGTAAACTGTCATCTGCTATTTGTTCAGGAGAGGGACTATAATCACCCTCAGAAGCACTCACACCAACTGGTGTTGCAGCCATCTCATCAACACTGGCAGCCTCATTGGAACCAGGAGAATGCCCCAAATCACTCTCCCTTTGGTCAATTGTTGGGCTATCCAAGTGTTGAGAGTTGCTGCCATCACCCATTTGATGATCATTTTGATTTATATTACCCATAGGGGTACCATTTAGCTTATTATCATCATTGGGTGTGTCAGAATCTTCACTAGTAATTTCAACAAAGAAATTAACATGGTTTGGATTCTGACTGAGAAGGTCAGGAACAGCAGAAGAATTTTTAATCTTGAAAGGAAATACTTTTTCAAAAAACTTTACATCTCTAGAAAAGATAAACTGATTCCTTTCAAGACTATAAAGTTTGTAACCTTTTTGAAAATTAGAATACCCAACCAAAACAAATTTTTCTGCTCTACTACTAAACTTATCATGACTGGTAAGAATAGTAGCAAAACATAAGCAACCAAACATTCTTAAGTGTTTTAAATCAGGTTTTCTTTTAAAGATAAGATTAAAGGGAGACTTTCCATTTAGCACTGAGGAAGGCAATCTGTTAATCAAATAAGTGGCAGTTAGAATGCATTCAGACCACAAAAAAAGAGGCAATCCCCCCTGAAACATAAGGGATCTAGCAACATTTAAAAGATGCCAATGTTTCCTCTCTACAACTCCATTTTGTTGAGGAGTATAAGCACAAGAAGTTTGATGCATAATACCATTACTTTCACAAAATTTTTTAAACTGATTATTAACAAACTCAGTACCATTATCACTTCTAAAAACTTTAACACACTTCTCAAATTGTGTCTTAATTAGATTATAAAAAATTTGAATGCAATCAAACACTTCATGCTTATACTTAAGCAGATAAACCCAAACAGCTCTGGTGAAATCATCAACAATAGTTAGAAAAAATCTATATCCTTCTTTACTTTTAACTCTATAAGGACCCCACAGATCAAGATGAACAATATCACCAAGACTTATGGTTTTATGGTCACTTAAAGGAAAAGGTTCTCTGGTTTGTTTAGCCTTTTGACAGACATCACAAGGCTCAATATCAGTTTCATTTTCAAAAAAAATTTCACCTTTTAAAACAGACAAGACCTGATCAGAAGGATGACCAAGCCTGCCATGCCACAAGTTTTTTTGTCAAATTACAGATGGGGATAGAATTCTTAAATTCTAGGTCAGTACCTTGATTTCCATCAAAGTAATACAATCCATCCTTTTGTTTACCAATCCCTAGCACACTCATCCCCCTCAAATCCTGGGGTAAAACATAACACTGTAACTCATCAAAAGCAATAACAAATTTGCTGTCTCTAGCCACTTTATGAACAGACATTAGACTAACACAATATTCTGGAACAACAAGCACATCATATAAAGTTAAATGTTTAGTTAGAATCATATTTCCAACCTGAGTGATTAAGGCCTCAATCCCATTGGGGTGAGTAACCTTAATTCCAAGTTTGGAAATATCAATCACATTAACTAAGCATTTATCAGTATATGTAAGATGCTGATTAGCACCAGAATCAACAATAAGCCCAGCTGCAACAAGTGCAGGTCTAAACTTACTGTTATTACAGAAAAATATTTCAAAATTTTGATTAAAAAACTTGCTATTGTTTAAAACAATACCTGCCATATTGGCATGTACTCCTTTCCCATTTCCATCAACAGTTTTAGAGTTTTCTTTAATCAATGAAATCAATTTAGAAATCTGGTCATCTGAAAAAGTAGAAGTGGAACTAGAGCCAACAGAATTATTATTATTTATAAACCTCTTGTTAAAGTTCTGAGCACCCTGACTATTATTACCAGTACTATTCCTTTTATTTTTTCCAAAATCAGCAGGGTACCCAATGAGTTTAAAGCATCTATCAGCAGTATGTCCATTAAAACCACAATGTTCGCAAACAAACATAGGACCACCAGCAGTCCTCCTATTATCACTAGACCTAGTGGTATTATTTGGCCTAGAGTAACCACTAGAGGATGGGGGCCTCTGAGAGTTAACTCTATTGAGCACACTGGAGTTAAACACAGTTGACTGAGACTTGTTAGAAGTCCCACCAACTGAACCAGTAACCACAGATCTATGAGACTCCTCACTAGAAATAATGACAAAAGCCCCTTTCACATCAGCCAAAGGATCTCTAGATAACACATTACTTCTTATTTGCATATAAGAATCATCCAAGCCCATTAAGAATTGCATAAGTTTCATTAACTGATTATGTTTTTTAAAATCATCAGCAGCATGACAAGTGCACCTAGGTAACTGAACTAAAGCATCAAATTGTTTCCACAAAGTGCTCAGTTTATTAAAATATTCAGCAATAGAACAACCATTTTGAGACAAAGAATTGATTTTATGATGCAGATTAAAAGTAACTGAACCATCAACTCTATCAAAAGTTTCTTTTAATTCATTCCACACATCAGAAGCTCTTTTTGAAAAAATTTGACCCAAGAATAATTCTTCTGATATGGAATTCAAAATCCATCCCAATACAACAGCATTAACCCTGTCCCATTGTCTCCCTAACACTTCATCAATATGTGACCTAGTGCAAGTACCATCTATAAATCCAGTTTTATTTCTGCCTTCAAGAGCTAATAACATAGCACATGACCACACATTATAATTTTCAGTCCCTTTTAGTTTAATAGAAACAACAGTCAAGGTAGCAGAATCATTAGGATGCAAGTGAAGAGGATGACTAAGATCCAACTTACTAATTAAAGTAACTGGTTCATTATCAACCTCAAATTCATCATCAGTATAACCATGAGGAGACATAATTGAACAAATATAAGCAACACACAAGAAGAGTCAAGAAAGAAGTTCCCAGGCTTCCTTGCCACTCAAGGTGGTAGGTCAAGGGCAGAACACTCTAAGTCAAGATCTACAACTAAAACAGAAAAACCATACTCCAACAACAATCACAAACCTCCAACAATACTCAACTCCTACTCCCCGTCAATCTAAACAGGAAATAAAAAAGAGAAATATAAAAGGTGTGAGAGGTGTTACAGTGCACGCAAATCCAGAAAGCAGCGGAACAAGAACCCTGATTATAATTCTTGAGACAAGAATCACAACCCACACGATCTCAATCAACCCAGAACCACCAATCGAAGCTAGAGATCAAACCCCCAAAATTACCGAAACCCTAACTTACTCAAAAATTAGGCGTTTGGTAAAATATTTTAGAATCAATCAATTAGAGCCAGAAAATACTTATTAATCACAATCAATTAGGTTTAATCAAATTAATTTGAAAAACCCCCAAATTTTGAAACCCTAATTTTCCCGAAATCAATTTAATCAGAGCAAGGCGAAGAACCTGGCTCTGATACCATGTAGGAAAACACAATATAAACCAACAACAGATCTTGAATTTAAATCCAAGATCAACTTCTTTTATTCAACCAAAACTATCCAGATCAATAAGCAACTGATCTTAATCAGAACAACCCAGAAACATCACATGAATCACAAACAAACAACTGAATACCAACACAATCCTTTCCACTGATTCACAGGTGAAAGGCTATTGACTACTTATCAATAGTTTTACAATATAAGAAACCTCACAATCACTCTTAAGCAATATTAGAACAATCAGAAAGTAGTTTTGGTTGAGAGAAGATCGACTGCAATCTTCAACTTTTAGAGAGAATGAAATATCTCAAACCCTAGCAAGAATGAGACTATAAATAGCCTTGACCAAAGCTGACTTTCACCTTTCCAGATATAGCACCTTAAGTCCTTCATCTTTCACCAAACATCCACATAGAGCCAAACTTCAAATATGCTATAAACTGAAAATGTAAAAGTACAACATTAGTCCCTAGAATATATGTTTCAGTATTTGAGTTATATTTTAACAAGCATGTTCTGTTTTAGCTTGAAAACGTTTGAAAGACATCAAAGAAAGCTATGAAACGTATGAATTCTTCAAAATATACCAGGTAAAGTGTTGTTTTTACTTAATACATGGGTATCCTGAGGAAAAGATTGATTTTTGGGGAATATACAATTATGTCTTGTGAAATTGGACAAACTAACTAGTACCCGTGACTTATTATGCAGACCTTTTTGGGTAGTGTTAATAGTTTAATCAACATTTCTAGTAATCAAGAAGATGGTATAGCAAGTTTTTGATGCAACGCCTACTTGAATAGTGATACAAGTTGCTCATGTTACCTAGGCCCATGTGATAAACATTATTTTGTGGATTCTGTGTACACTGTTTTAGTGGAAGATTCGGTTATCATGAAGCGAAATCAGATAAACTAGTAGATATTGAATGCCATTACAAAGGGAACTCTTTTTCTCTCAGTTTATGGTTTAATACATTATGGTTCATATGTGCTTATTGGCTTATGAGAGTTGAGTTTTATACTCTTATGTTGACTGTTTGATTGTTGACTTGAGGTGTTCTGACATTTCTTTGATAATCTTGTTATATGCTCTGTAGAAGAACCTGTACACCATGATCTTTATCATCCAAATATCTCCCTATGCATGTTTGATATCATAATTATGAAATTTATGAGATTTTTAATCTAACCTTAGATCAAATTTTATTGAAAGTCAAAGTATTACATATTTATCTTCTTGTTAGTACTTATGTTCATATTTATTCACTAGTCTTATCCTACAAAAGTGTTCAGATTTTGTCACTGATAACTGTTCATCATCTACAGAATTGTCTTCTTTTAGCATCATTGAGTTTCGATGATGAAGAAAAGCTCACTGAAGAAGCTGGGAACTTTAGTGGGTGTGATGTATTTGGGGATGTCAATGCTGCTGGAATAGAACCTTACAGTAAGTCATATCAGTCATCCAGAACTATCAATAAACTAATTTCAATTGGTTCCTTTGATGCCATGTGAATAGTACAACTAAATGCCATTATTCTTTATCTTTGTAGAGCACAAGTTTCCATATGATTGGTAAACAAAAGTGCCTACAATTTTTAGGGAAACATGAAAATGGTTTGTGGCTGTTGAAGTATTCTGAGAGACTGCTATGAGTGCGATTAATCAAGTAGTATGGACCCTATTTCAGGTATATTAAGTATATATGACTGAGTTGTACACCAACTGTTTGATAAAATGTGACCTTCAGTTAGAGGTGCACAAGACCGGTTAACCGGCTTTGGTAACCGGTCAACGGCGGAATAAACCGCTATGGCCTATAACCATTCGGTTACAAACCGGCACCGGTGAGAAAAAAATCCAACCGGTTGAAACCGGTTTAGGTCCGGTTAGTAACCGGTTTTGACCGGGCTTTTTTTTTTCGTTATTCGTCGTTTATACAAAGTAAACTGAATAAAATTCAACTTTTATTTAATACAACGGAAATACAATTGAAAGGAAATACATCAAACATAATACATAAACTTAAAATATAATACATAAACATAAAACATCGAAAAGTTACTCAACGTAGTCCCGGGCAATACTTTTCACGTTGAAATGAGGCCTCAACGTCGAGTTGGAACCAACATTCATTAAACGTAAGCAATGCTTACATTGAGCCTTTCTCGTGCTATCCGACATTAGGTCGTAGCTGAAGTTATCCCATCTAGTGCACAATTGCATTGTAAAACCAAAACAATCACCAGTGCAATTGGTGCAACAGCCTCGGGTCCTTGATTTGCATTTGCCATTAGTGAAATACTTTTAGTTTTGATTTATTAGAGTATATATTGGTTGCATAAAATTTGTAAATAAACAAAAACACAACCCCTCTATTTATACTAAACATACAATAGCAAAATGGTAAATTTGAAACCAAAGAATTCAAATTTTCGGACCCCCACGTTTTCCCGCCTCCCCGCTCAAAATTTAAATTCGAAATTTGAAAATTCAAAAAATCCACCGGTTAGGCCGGTTTGACTGGTTTCATTATTATTATTATTTTTTGCCCGCCAACTTCAAATTTGAATTTTCAAAAAACGGTTTTACAGGTTTGACCGGTCTGGGACAGGTTATAATTTTTTTTCTTTTCGTTTTTCGTCGTTTATACAAAGTAAACCGAATAAACTTCAACTTTTATTTAATACATCGGAAATACAACTCAAAGGAAATACATCGTGAAAGGAAATACATGAAACATAATACATAAACTTAAAACATAATACATAAACATAAACCATCGAAAAGCTACTCGTAAATGGATTCATCGGATTCGATATAGCTAGCTACGTTAGCAGCTTCAACTTGTCTTATTTCTTCATCGGAAAGTAATTCAATTTCACCCGTTTGCACCTCTTCCTTTTAGATCTCTTCTTCGAAGTCTATGGCGTTTTCAAGATTTGATTTCTCTTGCACTCGCTTGGTTGCGTCCAAGTGATCTTTTAAACACATACACATCTCCAAAGAAGCCAGTATGAGCCTTGTTCTTCTGTTTGATAACACCCTTCCGCTTGTTTAAAAAGTGGATTCAGAAGCTACTGAAGTAGCTTGTACACTTAGTAGATCTCGAGCTATTCAGGATTGAACGGGAAACATTGTTTCCTTTGCTTTCCAAAACGCCAAAACATCAAACTTCTCAACTTGTTTGGGTGGAATATGTGAGATAAAATCGGTCGTGGTATATCTTGCATATTCATTGTTCGTGAAATGATCACCCTTTTTCCATTTGTTAGGATTTTCTCTTAACTCTTGTATCGGATTCCCTCTATGCGACCTCGATGATGAAGAAGTCGCACTCACTGAAGTAGTTGGGTTACCATATTTTTCAAAATAATATTCCCATAAACATTCAAAAGAATTGTTAAAAGACTCTTTTGCATCATCACCAAAGTTCACGTTAGTTGCAAAACAACCCAAATCAATTGTAATCGAGTCGATAAGTAACTCTACCCCGCTTACATTATAACATGGATTTAATGCGGCCGCACAAGTAAATATCGGTGGCAAACTTTCAAAATATTTCTTAAGCTTTTCTTTCATTGGTAAAATCATATTTGTATATATACCACCATTTAATTCGAATGAGGCCATACTTGAACACATTAAGTATAGTTGCTCGAATACCAAATGAGATGTTGGATCCCTGATAATTTTTTTGTGGCGTTAAAAAAAACTTCAAGTAATCGGTTTAGCTTTTCAGTAGTATCCCAATGGTTGACCGAAAATGGAGCACACAAATGGAGCACACTTACCCTTTTTCGACAAATTGTCATGAAAATATTGTAAAGTCACCTTTTATTTTATACCACTTAGGAACATAAGATAAGTGGAATTCCATCTTGTTTCAATATCAAAATTAGGTGATAAACAAGGTTTCACCGCATCAAGACACATCCGAATGTAGTTATTATATCTTGTAGTACCCTTTTTAAAAACATTGGCTAACATTTTTCTAAAACTTTCTTTCTTTTGAATCATTATGGGTTTCACTAATCCTGCTTGCACAACCAAGTTAATGATGTGTGCAACACATCGAGTATGATAAAAATCGCCATTTAAGGGTGGCTCATATTCCATTTTCAGTCTACCCATTGCATTTTTGTTATTACTAGCATTATCCAACGCAATTGAATTTTTTTTATGACAAGTGAAATTTGACGAACACTTTTCTCAACACTTTGAATAAAGCAATTCCCGTGTGAGAAACCGGAAAATTGTCAAATGCACTGACTCGCTTCATCATTTGCCAACTTTCGGGATCAACCCAATGTGCGGCTACACAAATGTACGAAGATGGTAAATTATGAGGAGCGGACCAAAAATCTGTTGTTAAATTAGCACAAGCATTTAAATTAAAAAAAAAACATTTTTTAATTCTTGTTTGGCTGTTTTCTACATTTTCATAGCATCACGCTTTAGAGTCATACGACTTACATGATTAAACATTGGTTGGACATGATTCTGAAACATCGTCGTCGTCACACGGTCGTCGAAATGGTTGAACGGCAAACCTCGTTGAATCACCAAACCGACAAATTGTTGACGAACTACTTCATGATCGTATACAAAAATAGTCCCGTCCCGACCCATAGACGATTGACTCGCTTCCGAAACCGTTTTGAGTGCCTTGCAATACTTCATGTGGATATGAGCCCTCAACGTCGAGTTGGAACCGACAAACATTATACTCAAGCAATGTTTACATTGAGCCTTTTTTGCCATTCGAAATTAGGACGTAGTTGAAGTTACGGTCACATTGTAAAGTTTTAACAACCGTCGGTGCACTTGTTGAACCAGCTTCAGTGGTGTTGGTGGTGTTTGAACTTGCCATTAGTGAAATACTTTCGGTTTTGATTTTTTAGAGTGTATTTTGCTTGTTGAAAGTTGTGAATAAACAAAAACACAACCCGTCTATTTATACTAAACATACAATGGCAAAATGGTAAATTTGGAGCCCAAATAATTTAAAACTGGCCCCCAATGCTCCTTCCTACCTTCCCGCTCAAGTTTAAAATTCAAAATTTGAAATTTCAAAAAAATCTTAAAAATCGTCCAAACCTGTTCCTAACCGGTTAACCAAACCGGTTCGACTAACCGATTCCAAAAAACCGGTCCCCTAACCGGTCCATTTTTCAAAATCCCAAACCGGCGGTTTGTGGAAAAACCGAACCGGTTTGGGTCAAAACCGGTTTTGACCGGTCCGGTTTTTCAGTTTGCTTTCGGGTCTGGTTCGGTTAACCAGTTACGATGTGCACCTCTACCTTCAGTAGTGCTGTAAATCGGTCATATTAATGAGATACATGAGATTTGCTGCCTTTAATGGCATTAAAAATGGCCTTTCTTTTTAGTGGAGATTCGGCTTGTATTCAGCGAAATTGGTTAAACTAGTAGCACCCCTGAAACATATTTGTTATAAAAGGGAGTTGTAACATTAATAATAATCAAGGTGAAGGAAATTTTTGAATGCTCATAGAGCTGCCAAATGTATGTTTATTTTGTGATGTTTGAGTGTGTTTAATCGCCTTATACTGACATAAGTATTAAGTAGACTATAATATGCCGATTCTATTTCTGCTGTGGTTCGAGTTTTACAAGGTGGAGTTGTGATGTTCGGAGCATCTACTCTTCACAGTGAGAGTCATTGCTCCAATACTGCCTCATCTGGCTGATGATGTGTGGCAAAATCTCACTTTCGAATATAATATTGACAGTGATGACGTGGCCAAGTTTGTTTTGAAATCAACATGGCCTGCAGTAATAAAAGATGGCTTGCCTTTTATGAGAAAGAGATTGATTTTGGGAATAAATACTCGAGGTAACCACAATAATGTCTTGCTGCCACAACCTTGATTTATTAATCTTTATACTGACCATTTATGGCTGGACAATGTTATGGCATTACAACTGCATCTAATTTTTATAAATATGCCAGTTGATCAGAACTGAGGTAAATAAAGCTTCGGAGACTGCTCGCACTGGCAAACTGTTTGGAGGTGCAGGTGTACCTTCATTCCACTTATGATAACCAAGTTGTGAGATTAAGGAAAATGTGTTGAGCTAAAGTTGATGCTGAATCACTGAATCACATATTCATAACTTCTCAGGTATCCCCAATAATTATAGTCTAGATGTGGCAAGATGTATATGAGCATGTATGAAAACTCTTAAAGATTTATGAGCAAAACTGAAGAGGTATCAAAATGGGCGGGATTTGGGAAAGAGACAATGGCTTACCCGAAACATTTTTAGTCCATTTTTTTAGTAAACAGTTAGTGCCTCTAATAGCATTACATAAAATATATACTCATTCATTAAAAATACATTTTGGGTGACCTTGTACCTATTTGATCTCTTTCTTGTTAAGATGATCTTTTAATTTTACCTATTAGAAATAAAACATAACCTGAATACTCCATATATAAGTAAATAATTCAGCATGTGATCTATTGGAACTTCTCAACACAAGTTGGAACTTCTCAACACAAATTGGTTCATTTCTTGATCGCCCACACTTTGTAGTCGTTGCTATGTTGTTATTGATGGCCAACCACCTCGTGTTTTATTCAGTTTTCAGTTAAGCTTTAGGTAATCTCTTGACAAATACTATAAATTTATATTATCCGGGTTGTGTTTTATCTTTAATGGGCCAAACTCGTAAATTAAAAAGTTGCTTAAAATAAAATGGGCCGCAATTGATCGAAAGTCTCCCAAAGTGTATTGCATTAAACTTCATAGATTATTTTATCATTAAATTGGGATTATCAATGTATTAATTATCAATCAAAAGGTTTAAACGTTGACAATTTTTTTTTCTTTTCAGGTTGACCCGTACGAAACTTGTTTCAGCCATAACTCGTGTTAAGCCGTCACACAACCTGCCCATTAGATCATATTCTATATCATATTCACTGTTACGCTGTTTTACGTCACTAATCTCAACTTTTTAAGAGCAATGAAGGTGATCAAACATTAAATCAAGGGTAAATTACCGGGAATGTACATGCTTCGTCACATATTTTCTATTTGAAGATGGAGTTGTTTCATAGGTTACAACGGGCTTTTGGTACGCAATGACATTTGGTCTCATTAGAGTTAAAATGAACTCTATTACCTTATAAAATTCATGTCTACTTCAATACATGTACATAGAGGGTTCATAGTGCTCATTTTACTTAGGTTATCTTTAGATCCGGATCCATACAAAATACCTTATAATTCCATATACTATTAATTACTAGTACTCTTGTAATTTATATGTGGTAAATTTTATTCACCCATTATGTCTAAAATAAAGTTAGTCACAAGTCTGGCAATCAATTGCATTTTGTCTTATTTCACATTTCATTCATTATACCGGCCATGTAATCATAATAATCTAACTTTCGTTAAGCCTATAATGTTTCAGGTTAGAATGAGTGTAAGGAAACGAGTACAACGTTGCGATAGATCTTTCGTTGAGTATGCAAGAAGAGTTTAGTAAACTCTTTCAACATAGAAAAAACAAAGAAATTTTAAATGTCGTGTTTTATCATGATAAGTATCTATGAAATTTTAGTTATGAAGAAATTGAGGGATGATCTATGCACTGACGACTTTGATGTATTTTTTAATGAAGTCATGATGTATTTTATGTAATGAAGTCATGATAAAGGCTTAATTTTATAAACAAGTCTACGATCAATCAATACAACATTGAAACTTTCAACATGTTTAAGGGAAGAACTTGATTTTCTTGTAAATATAGGTACATCAACATTTGAAACTTTTAGATATATTATGGGGTTGATCGAATAAATTATAAAGAGGTTTACCAAGTGTTGAGATTATCATTATTTCACAAATTTAATAAGATACCAAGCTTCTCAAAATGCTAACTGTTTATCCCTTCATGAATCACTAAAGAACTATTAAGATCTTAAAAAAAAAAAAAAAAAAAAAAAAAAAAAAAAAAAAAAAAAGCCTTAGTTGCATCTAATTGTTGACACATGCGACGAATATTTAACATAAAAATTGTGTAGCTAGCTGGCCAATATTTTAGTATTAATTTAGTTATTGACAATTGATTTAAGAGACATGTTCACATGTTGTATTTTCTGACTTTTTCTATTTCTTACAATCATAAGCAACCCATTGAAAATAGCATCTTTAGCCAATGTTCTGTTGTGATTAAGTGGAGGTCTAGTAATTCATAGAAATGAAAGATTTACAAGCAAATCTCACTATATGATCTGGTACACTTGTATTCTTGTGAGATTCAGTTCCCGTTGATGTTTCATTTTAAGTTTGTAACCAAGCTTGGTGTTTTGCCCAAAAGAAATCACGAAAACTTTAACCTCCTAAGGCGACCATCTCAGACGAAACAATCAATATTTTTTAATAACAGTAGTGGTTTAGTTCTATAGGTTTGCAGACTGTTAATAAAAAGGTCAAAGACTGTTTCAAAATAATTTATTATTTGATGACAGATTGGTATAACTTTGTATAAAAAACCACCGCGATTACCAAATAAAAAACAAAGTCAACTATAATGGTGTGTGAACTTACATTGTTTATGATTATTTTTGTATAATAACATGCCAACTAACAAATTTCATTTAAATAATTATCACTCTTAAATAACACTCCTATAATATCGGTGAACCAAAAAATTAAAATTCAACTTGCAATAAGGTCTCTTAATAACTAAAGACATCCTAATAATTAATTTTAACTTTTATACTATACATATACCTTGTAAAGCATGTTGGTTTCAGCATCATCTACCTCATCATCTAACAATACCTGTATAACTATGTTATGCATTCATGATTAGTAGTATGATTAATCTTTCCACTCTAGTCGCACAACATTGACGACCACAACGAATACTTTTATAGTATGGTGTTTGACACATTCATATAGTATAAAAAGGGAATTATCCAAAGCCTCAATCCATATATATGTGATCATTTCCTTAATCTAAAACTTTACACATTATTTTACCGGGTGAAAGGCCATTTACCCAAGATTGTTTACACGAGATTTGCTTCATGATAAAGGATAATAGAAATCATTTTATATAAAGTAGTAAATATAAATAGTATATAGAATAAGTTAACATGCTATTGTTTTTATTGGATTTTATTGGATGTCTTGAATAGTTATATTTATTAATGTTAGTCTTATTTTATGGTCTGATTATTTTAATTTGACATAGTAGACTTTGATTATCATATATCATGGTCGATCATGCTTTAGTTAATGTATCACTATTTCCAACTTAGAGCATCCATTATGGTAAACCTATAAAAGGTTTTTAAAAAAGCCACCGCAAACATTGTTAATAATTCACAAAGCTTTTCATATCATGACCCTATTCCCCCTATGGATAAAGTTTCTGAGGTTTATAATTATTTCCAACACAAATTAATGTTATTAAATAAAAGTTCAATATTGATGAATCCAATTGTTGAACTAGTAAATCAACTTTGCTTTAGCTTTTATATTTGTCGTGTCCAAAGTGCTTCCAAACATGTTCGACCATATCTGAATGAAGTTGATGATGTACTAAAAGATCATGTACTTCTGTGGTTCTCTGAAGGTACTCTTGAAATTTTTGAATATGTCATTTTGTTACTGGTGTGATAACTCAGACACTTTTTTAGAGCAATGAAGGTGATGGAACGTTAAATCAAGTGTAAATAATTAACATGAATGCAAATGCTGCTAGTCACATATTTTCTATCTGAAGATGGAGTTGTTTCATATGTTACAACGAGCTTTTGTTACGCAATTACATTTGGTCTCACTAGAGTTAAAATGAACTCTCTTAGCTTAGGAAAGTCATGTCTACTTCAATACATGTACAAAGGGGGTTCATGTGACAACTCGCAATTTCAGGACATTTCTCAAGTTTCACAATTTCATCATTTATCGTAAACTAGGTTTACGTGTTCCAAATTCGCGTAACCTTTATGGTTTAGCGGTGAATTCATGATCATATCATCACGAACATTTTATATGGACTAAGTTTAGTCTACATTTCATTAGCATCATTTGCATCATGTTAATTCATTCATGACCTTACATTTCACATTAAACGCGCAAATTTTATATTAAATAAACGTTATCGCGTGAATTATTATTTTGAATATTTAATCCGATACTTCCAAAAAATGATCCCGATATATTTTTATACTTACATTTAGTTTATAAAAAACAATATTTTGAGTTTACCTAGTGTTCCAAATTTATTTGGTATATAAATTGTTAAAGTTATATTATTACGACACTTTTCTTAAAAACTACTCGATAATTATTTTATCACTCAAATTTCACAAGGAATGTATTTTTACAATTTTTATGATCTCATTATACTTTATTTTGATCTATTAAAAATTACTTTTACCTAAAATTTCCTTAAATACATTAATGTATATTAAACCTTACAAGTTACATTTAAACTACATTTCACTTACACTTTTCTTACAAACTATACAAATTCCATTCGGTTTGCAAAATAAAAACACAAGCCACTTCAACAAGCAACAAGAGGGACAAGTCTTTTCATGTCTCCCCATGCCATTACTAGCTACTTAATATACTAATCACAAGGCCATTTATCATTTTCCTTATCTCATGGTTTTCATATGACACAAAGGACCAAGACCCATACTTCTCCTTATCTTTTTGCCTTCCTACTCGTCCAAAATACTCACCAAACACACTTCTTGGTACATTTTATTTAATGCAAAAACCACTTGTCCCTTGCTACTTGTCCTCCCATGATTCTACTGCCACATACCAACTACAATTCATCACATGTCAACTCCTATCTCTTGTGTGTTGAAACTTCTCTTTATAATACCCCATGCACCACTTAACTAGTTTCCATCACAAACACAAAACCCCCACACGTTTCTTTTGTTTCTTTGAGTGTGACTTTCAACCATAGTACAAGTAACATGTCTTTTCTTTCTTCCTATTGCATACTGCCATTCGAAGGCTACTCCAACACTTCACCCAATCACCTTATTAGAATAAACAAGTACAAGTAATAAGAAACATTCACAACCTTAGCAAGCAAACACCCTTCTAATCTCCCTATATTTATATATACGTGACCCACTCACTCCCTCATTCACAATACACATCAAATCATTCAAGGATACAAACACAAAAAGCTCTCATCTCCATCTACCCACAGTCGAGTATAAGAAGAGATTCAAAAGTTTTTCAAGTCCAAGTGTTATAACAATCTAGTTAATACTCTTTATAAGGTTTTGAAATAAAAACCAAGAGTGTTTAGATTTAACCTTGTTCTTTGCACCTCATCATAATACTTGTAAGCATAATTCTATCATTTTACATATTTCATCTTCATTTTTATTTATCTCTTCATTTTTGGAGCAAACATGCATGACTTGTGTTATTTATACCATTATTACATGATTTGTTTTAGTGTTATATATATATAAAGGTCATCCTATAATTATCCCCTTGGTATACTTTGGTCTTGATGATGATTAGGAACCCATGACACCCTAAGAAGGTGTATGGTAGGATTAGATTAGCTTTGGAGTTGATTTGAAGGGATTAGAATAGGCTTAGTACGAGAAAAACTATTTTCGATATGTATAAAATAGGTTCTGTCCTTGTTTTGATTTTCTGGAAAATCCGACAGTAGGCACGACTTTTTGGCCTTGATATTTAGAAAATATACTTTAAAATGAATCCGTGGCCGCTTGAACGGATTAAAACGGAGTTATAACGAAGAAGTTATGAATTTTTAAAGTTTGGCGACGAAATATATTATTTTCTGAAATTTCAGCATACTATTTTTACTCTATTCGGGTCAAAAACGAGTCCTAAGCTTCACAAATTATTTCGACTTATCAAAAATATATTAGTATACTTTGATACGAAGCTAAGGACGTATTATACGTAGAAAACGGATTTGAAACGACAAAGATATGCACGTTTTCATAAAATTGCCGTAACTATTATTTTCTGAAAAACTATATTATTTTACGAGACAAGTGTTACGTTAGCTGAAACGATCATGTTAGCGGCTGTTTTTAACCATGATGTGGAACTTTTTGGAACAAAATGTCTTCTAATAAAATCAAGATCACCGAGCATATTTTTCAAAACAATCAACCGTTTGTATAGCGGAGTTTTAATAAATTAATTACGGTTGCTCAAACTTGGCCGAAACTCACTTTTTACACAACAATTAGACAAAATCACCATCTTTAACCCTTATTATCTTTATGATCGAGACCTTTATGTCGAAAACTCCTGAACTGAAACTTCTAGATTTCGATACAAACTTTCTAAAACCGTCGAGTTCATTCTCTAACGTTCGACGTACATCATTTTACGACTAGTTTTCCAAAGCCATTTTTGTTACTTTTATAAAAATTCCGACGACATTGTTTTACGACGAAAAGTGGAAATTTCACCATAAATCATTATAAAACTATTGTAGGATGACATTTTGACGTAAATACTTGTAAAATGATTTTTGAATGGTCAAGACGTCAAAAGAGTATTTTTCGACGGTAAGTAATATTTTCAAAACTCGCAAATGGTATAAATAACATACGAAATGCATGCATAACATTACATTGCAACTCATTACATATCATATCATTCGTAATAGGTCCCGGTTAAAGTTTCACGCTATACCTCAGTGTACTCACTCTTGTCATCACACCAGTTTACCAAGTGAGTTTTCATAGCCCCGTCGTATACACTTTTAATTATTTTCAAACTTACGGGGGATAATACATTGCACAACATTTTTATTACGATACCAAGTACATTAAATTCATTTACATTGCTTAAGTTACCGCATTTGCCAATTGAAAGTCCCCATTACCTGAACATGAACCGTTAATCATAGAAGCGAGGATGAGTGGATAGATCTATCGAGGGTGACGCCTCCATCCGGGTTGGTGAATCCCAACTACATGTTACGGATGCATTTCATTTAATAACATTACGGAGTTGTCTGGCAAACACTCTGTAGGGGCATACATTATGAACAGTCTTGTTTCGGTGTCATGGGCTTAAAGCAATTGTAACATTTTTACGTGACATAATTGTCATGCCTGTAACATTTTTACGTGACATGATTGTCATGCCTGTAACATTTTTACGTGACATGATTGTCATGCCTGATCTATACTTGCGTAGTCGTATAAAACATTTACATAAACCTATGATTTCTCACCAACATTATTGTTGACCCGTTTTAGCAATGTATTTTCAGGTAACTGAGGCATTATCATCATGACATGGTTTAGGGACATACCTTTTGAGTCGCGGCGTCGACTTATATTATTGTACATTATGGCACTTTATTTCAAAACCATCGTTTGGACTTGTAATATATTTATGTTTCCGCAAACTTTGTAAACTTTTGGGACCGATGTTGTACTCTGAATGCTTTTAATTTAATATCCAACGATGTGTTTTTAAAACGACACTTTAGGTCGTTCAATATAACTGTGATTGTGGTGCTATGACAGTCAATCCCCCAGGAATTCCATTCCGCTGCAAAACAGGTAAATTGGGGGTGTGACAGATTGGTACCAGAGCTACAGTTATAGAGAACTAGGTTGCATCATTGACCCTAGACTATAACTACATCATCATAGCATCTCATCATTTCATCATAAATGCATAGTCACTATACATGCGGTTTTATACGCACATTTTACGAGTTATTTACTTTCATTTCGAACCTGATTGTCACATGATGCCTTCAAATACCCATCCCATTATACTCACATCACTTTGACATGGAGAATGCCTTGTCAGTCCCTATCATAATTTTTAACATCAGTTGACTCAACACCGATAACATCAGATGATGACACTGAGACCTTTTAGGAGGGCGAAGTTGCACCTACACCATCATGATCACTATTGATTCACTGTAGGATCAGGACAATTTTTATCACTCAGTTGGGACAGATCATACCATTGGGTAGAACTTATAGGCTTAGTTCTAATGAACCTATTTTCTTAACTCACCACAAGGATTTCCATTATCATCATTGTCATTATTTTCATCATCAGTATCATTTCGAGCACCATCCGTACCATCACATCTCATACCCGATACTCATACACCCGACTTGCAGCTTGGGAAGCGTGCATGATTTGACACACCATTACCACCTACCACTAAGACTATAGACACTACACCATCTCATAGATTTGAGGACTGTGAGAGTTCTAGGGCTATTGTTGCTAGACCGCTTACTACTCCTACACTTGAAACATGATTAGACCACCAACAGGAACAGATAATAAGTACCTTTTTAGCTAATGTAATCCTCATCATTTATTATTTCTACGATAATCACCACCTTGTTTATTTCATTCTTTACTCCAATTGCCCAATTTTCCATCATTTCACGACGATACATCACTTTATTACTAGGGGTTAGGCCAACTTTATTCTCGACCAATTAGTAGACTATTACTACTCGATAAGGTTCTCCTATGTATCCTACAAACCATCCAACAAATTTTATTCCAAATTATCCTGCTACTATTTCATGAAATTATTTCACTTGATTTTATTTCGAACTATTTTATCACCATCTTAGAAAACGTTGTTTCATAAAGTTTTAACGCAAGTTGTTTTATTACCAACTTATCAATTGGTTTCAGTCATTTTATCAACTATTTAATATCCTCATGCGAAACGATTTTCATGTTACTCTGAAAAATCATTGAACCATTATCTTACAAAACAAAACGTTGAATACCATCTAAAACTTCGGAGGAACATAATACCATTTCCACAAATACAAGCATCATTTCAAATCTCCTAAAACAATTCTCATTTAAAAGCAAAGTTTTATAATCAGATATATCGTGCACAAACATTTCTTTCTGTTAACACTCTATAGATGCTTACGCCATTTATCTCTCACTCAACCGATAAGTTAGGATTTGACGAGTGACCTTTCTAGGAAAGACTTCCTATACCATCTGTGAGGAGGATTCCTCGATACAAGAAAACAATGAAAGGATTTTGGAATTACCAACAAGGACTAGAACTAGGTGGTAGGATGATTCAAAACCCAACCAAAAATCTTAAGACATCACGAGACATTCCGAACCACTATTTTGGATTAGAATCCAAACTCTATCATTCCAAAAGTACTAGCTAGACCGAGTTACAAGACTTAGTACTAATCGAATACACACTAAGCAATGCTATAGGAATAAACCAATCCTCCTAATTGAGACTACAGAACATTTCATTAAAAAGGCTTCAACAATATGTGAACTTCCCTACAATGAGTGTCCCTTAAAGGAAAATTTGGTTAAATTAAGGTTATCGATATAAACTTCCCCTAAGGCATTGTGTTCTCTAGAAATTCCAAGTAACCTCACTTCCATATCAAGAGTTACCACAGGTGTGAACATGTCGGACAATCAATGACTCCTCATCTACAAGTGAAACTAGAACAAACATTCTTCGACATAGTTTGAGCTGATATCTATTTTCTTGCTAGCATGATAACAATATTAGTGATGAACTATCTTTGGAAGCACTCAATATCGGAACAAATCTTGAACACCAACCACTACACCACCTCACTTAAATATTTAAGGTTTGTGACTTTACAACATGGAGCATGGAAACACTTCGATAATCAAACAATAAACAATTTAGTCATAGAGACTAAGCACCTTAGACAAGTAAGACTCAGGTCATGACATTCGCTAGGACTAGAAACGCGAGGAACCACAACTGTTACCTATAATCTATTCTTTTCAATAAGGTCCTTTCCGACAGATTTAACATTTTGGAATCTAACACGAGACACGGGGTATCAATTCCAGTTGTACCTATTATAAGCTATTCGATTCACCTTAGACTGCTGACAGTCATTTCAGGATTTCCATGAAACCTACTAAGACATGATTACCGCCTACTAACCTCAGCTCAATGGTTAGAGCGAGAGAACAATTTCCACATTAGATAATATGCTCAAGCCAGTGTAACTTTCTAGAAATGGTTAGGCAAATCATTCTCCATCGACAAGTTTCCTTACAACAATAGTTAGCTCATGAACATATTGACTACACCAATTGAGGCACTGTAAGGTTGAAGTATCAATCACTTATTCAAGGATTAAAATCAGGAAAGTCAAATTCATTAGTCCATAACTCATTCATGAAACAAACAAGGAAGTCATACAAATCAAGAATCAGTTACAAGTAACAACATATAGCTAGATAAGCTACATCGTTATACGATGCAAAATTTGGAGATATGTCCCATAAGCTGCAAACCATTAGAACCTCAAGTGGGAAACAAATTATGCACAAGGACCCGTCTTGGAAAGGCGTGGTACGATTTAGAAAAACACTGGACGAACCAATTCGACCCAAATATTCTCATCTATCGTACTTATTTTCTTTCCGATTTGTTATAAATTATGAGAATTTTACTTCCTGTTCCTTAACGACCAGTTTAACGACACGGTTTAAATCTTTGTAAACATTGAGAGTTATAACAACTAAACCGAATGTCACATCATCGTTCCTTAATTATACATAGCCTAGCTAACTATGTCTAATTCTGGAGGGATCATGTTATGTTGGGAGCAGTTATTTATAAATCTTAGTGCAAGCAAAATCTTCACATATTCCAAAGTCAAAGTGTTACTCATCGGAGATACTCACCCAATATTTTTCTCTACCATGATGTTTTATACGCTCTCAATCATCGATAACCATAACGACACTTCCTCATGTCTTTTCTCCTCGATATTCATCACAAAATCAAAAATTCGATAGACCAACACGAACTGAATTCAGGGACTGAATTCCTTTTTGGATGGGCGAATGTGACAACTCGCAATTTCAGGACATTTCTCAAGTTTCACAATTTCATCATTTATCGTAAACTAGGTTTACGTGTTCCAAATTCGCGTAACCTTTATGGTTTAGCGGCGAATTCATGATCATATCATCACGAACATTTTATATGAACTAAGTTTAGTCTACATTTCATTAGCATCATTTGCATCATGTTAATTCATTCATGACCTTACATTTCACATTAAACGCGCAAATTTTATATTAAATAAACGTTATCGCGTGAATTATTATTTTGAATATTTAATCCGATACTTCCAAAAAATGATCCCGATATATTTTTATACTTACATTTAGTTTATAAAAAACAATATTTTGAGTTTACCTAGTGTTCCAAATTTATTTGGTATATAAATTGTTAAAGTTATATTATTACGACACTTTTCTTAAAAACTACTCGATAATTATTTTATCACTCAAATTTCACAAGGAATGTATTTTTACAATTTTTATGATCTCATTATACTTTATTTTGATCTATTAAAAATTACTTTTACCTAAAATTTCCTTAAATACATTAATGTATATTAAACCTTACAAGTTACATTTAAACTACATTTCACTTACACTTTTCTTACAAACTATACAAATTCCATTCGGTTTGCAAAATAAAAACACAAGCCACTTCAACAAGCAACAAGAGGGACAAGTCTTTTCATGTCTTCCCATGCCATTACTAGCTACTTAATATACTAATCACAAGGCCATTTATCATTTTCCTTATCTCATGGTTTTCATATGACACAAAGGACCAAGACCCATACTTCTCCTTATCTTTTTGCCTTCCTACTCGTCCAAAATACTCACCAAACACACTTCTTGGTACATTTTATTTAATGCAAAAACCACTTGTCCCTTGCTACTTGTCCTCCCATGATTCTACTGCCACATACCAACTACAATTCATCACATGTCAACTCCTATCTCTTGTGTGTTGAAACTTCTCTTTATAATACCCCATGCACCACTTAACTAGTTTCCATCACAAACACAAAACCCCCACACGTTTCTTTTGTTTCTTTGAGTGTGACTTTCAACCATAGTACAAGTAACATGTCTTTTCTTTCTTCCTATTGCATACTGCCATTCGAAGGCTACTCCAACACTTCACCCAATCACCTTATTAGAATAAACAAGTACAAGTAATAAGAAACATTCACAACCTTAGCAAGCAAACACCCTTCTAATCTCCCTATATTTATATATACGTGACCCACTCACTCCCTCATTCACAATACACATCAAATCATTCAAGGATACAAACACAAAAAGCTCTCATCTCCATCTACCCACAGTCGAGTATAAGAAGAGATTCAAAAGTTTTTCAAGTCCAAGTGTTATAACAATCTAGTTAATACTCTTTATAAGGTTTTGAAATAAAAACCAAGAGTGTTTAGGTTTAACCTTGTTCTTTGCACCTCATCATAATACTTGTAAGCATAATTCTATCATTTTACATATTTCATCTTCATTTTTATTTATCTCTTCATTTTTGGAGCAAACATGCATGACTTGTGTTATTTATACCATTATTACATGATTTGTTTTAGTGTTATATATATATAAAGGTCATCCTATAATTATCCCCTTGGTATACTTTGGTCTTGATGATGATTAGGAACCCATGACACCCTAAGAAGGTGTATGGTAGGATTAGATTAGCTTTGGAGTTGATTTGAAGGGATTAGAATAGGCTTAGTACGAGAAAAACTATTTTCGATATGTATAAAATAGGTTCTGTCCTTGTTTTGATTTTCTGGAAAATCCGACAGTAGGCACGACTTTTTGGCCTTGATATTTAGAAAATATACTTTAAAATGAATCCGTGGCCGCTTGAACGGATTAAAACGGAGTTATAACGAAGAAGTTATGAATTTTTAAAGTTTGGCGACGAAATATATTATTTTCTGAAATTTCAGCATACTATTTTTACTCTATTCGGGTCAAAAACGAGTCCTAAGCTTCACAAATTATTTCGACTTATCAAAAATATATTAGTATACTTTGATACGAAGCTAAGGACGTATTATACGTAGAAAACGGATTTGAAACGACAAAGATATGCACGTTTTCATAAAATTGCCGTAACTATTATTTTCTGAAAAACTATATTATTTTACGAGACAAGTGTTACGTTAGCTGAAACGATCATGTTAGCGGCTGTTTTTAACCATGATGTGGAACTTTTTGGAACAAAATGTCTTCTAATAAAATCAAGATCACCGAGCATATTTTTCAAAACAATCAACCGTTTGTATAGCGGAGTTTTAATAAATTAATTACGGTTGCTCAAACTTGGCCGAAACTCACTTTTTACACAACAATTAGACAAAATCACCATCTTTAACCCTTATTATCTTTATGATCGAGACCTTTATGTCGAAAACTCCTGAACTGAAACTTCTAGATTTCGATACAAACTTTCTAAAACCGTCGAGTTCATTCTCTAACGTTCGACGTACATCATTTTACGACTAGTTTTCCAAAGCCATTTTTGTTACTTTTATAAAAATTCCGACGACATTGTTTTACGACGAAAAGTGGAAATTTCACCATAAATCATTATAAAACTATTGTAGGATGACATTTTGACGTAAATACTTGTAAAATGATTTTTGAATGGTCAAGACGTCAAAAGAGTATTTTTCGACGGTAAGTAATATTTTCAAAACTCGCAAATGGTATAAATAACATACGAAATGCATGCATAACATTACATTGCAACTCATTACATATCATATCATTCGTAATAGGTCCCGGTTAAAGTTTCACGCTATACCTCAGTGTACTCACTCTTGTCATCACACCAGTTTACCAAGTGAGTTTTCATAGCCCCGTCGTATACACTTTTAATTATTTTCAAACTTACGGGGGATAATACATTGCACAACATTTTTATTACGATACCAAGTACATTAAATTCATTTACATTGCTTAAGTTACCGCATTTGCCAATTGAAAGTCCCCATTACCTGAACATGAACCGTTAATCATAGAAGCGAGGATGAGTGGATAGATCTATCGAGGGTGACGCCTCCATCCGGGTTGGTGAATCCCAACTACATGTTACGGATGCATTTCATTTAATAACATTACGGAGTTGTCTGGCAAACACTCTGTAGGGGCATACATTATGAACAGTCTTGTTTCGGTGTCATGGGCTTAAAGCAATTGTAACATTTTTACGTGACATAATTGTCATGCCTGTAACATTTTTACGTGACATGATTGTCATGCCTGTAACATTTTTACGTGACATGATTGTCATGCCTGATCTATACTTGCGTAGTCGTATAAAACATTTACATAAACCTATGATTTCTCACCAACATTATTGTTGACCCGTTTTAGCAATGTATTTTCAGGTAACTGAGGCATTATCATCATGACATGGTTTAGGGACATACCTTTTGAGTCGCGGCGTCGACTTATATTATTGTACATTATGGCACTTTATTTCAAAACCATCGTTTGGACTTGTAATATATTTATGTTTCCGCAAACTTTGTAAACTTTTGGGACCGATGTTGTACTCTGAATGCTTTTAATTTAATATCCAACGATGTGTTTTTAAAACGACACTTTAGGTCGTTCAATATAACTGTGATTGTGGTGCTATGACAGTCAATCCCCCAGGAATTCCATTCCGCTGCAAAACAGGTAAATTGGGGGTGTGACAGTTCACATTGCTCATTTTACTTAAGTTATCTTTTACCATGGAACGAACTGATGATCCGGATTCATACAAAATACCTTATAATCCTTAATACCATTAATTACTAGTACTCTTGTAATTTATTTGTGGTAGATTTTATTAACCCCTTATGTTTAACTTAAAGTTAGTTGCAAGTCTGACAATCATTTGCATATTTTCCTTTTTCATATCTTATTCATTATATGAGCCATGTAATCATAATAATCTTAGTGTGATCAAGCCTATAATTTTTCGGGTCAGAGTGAGTGTAAAGAGACAAGTTCAATGTTGCGATAAATCTTTCATTGAGTATGCAAGAAGAGTTTAGTAAACTCTTTCAACTTAGAAGAAACAAAGAATATTAAATGTCATCCTTTATCATGACAAGCATCTATGAAATTTTAATTTTCAAGAATTTGAGGGATGATCTATGCACTGACATCTTTGATGTATTTTTTTAATGAAGTCATGATAAACGCGTAATTTTATAAACAAGTCTACGATCAATTTAATACAATGTTGAAACTTTCAACATGCTTAGGTAAGAACTTGATTTTCTTGTGGTACATTAACAATTGAAACTTTTATATAAATTATGGGGTTGATCGAATAAATTATAAAGAGGCTTACCAGGAAGTTATTATTCTTCACAAAGTTCATAAGATACAAAGCTTCTCATGATGCTAATTATTTTCCCTTCATGAATCACTATAGAGATCTATTAAGAACTTAAAATGACAAAAAAAAAAAAAAAAAAAAAGATGATTGCATCTAATATGTAGCTAGTTGGCAAATATTCTAGTATTAATTTAGTTATTAACAATTTATTTAAAAGATATATTCACATGTTATTGTATTTTCTTACTTTTTTTGTTTCTTACAATTAAAAGCAACCTCATTGAAAAGAAGACTTTCTAGCCAATGTTCTGTTGTAATTATGTGGAGGTCTAGCAATTCATGGAGATGAAATATTTACAGCCAAATCTCACTATAAGATCTTCTACACTTGTATTCTTACACTTGATTGGTACGCCAAAAATGTTAGATTCTTACACTAATCAAATGTGCTTGGAATCATGGGGTCGAAGTAGTTTTGCTAGGTGTTTGATTGATGTTACGGCGGATCAGGCTCTTAGGGAGAGTATCACTGTTGAGAGACCTTTACTTGATGGGACATGTTCTAATGTTGAAAAGATTCGGGTTGAATACGAATGGAAACCGCCTCGGTGTGATACGTGTAAGCTTTTTGGTCTCCTACTCAGCCGAAACAAAATGTTAATGATGGTTTTCAAGCTGTCAATAACAAGAATAAGGGTAGGAATGGTGGTCAAAGTGTTCCAGGTAAGGGAGCTTTAAACCGAGTGTGGGTCCTAAGTTTAGGTATCAATCTAAAGCGCCTCCTCCTGATCACAAGAAGGTAGACAATACAAAGAAGAAAGCCATTGAAGTGGCCAGTACGAGTGGGATCGCTACATCTAATCCTTTTGATGCTCTAAATACGATTGATTCTGATGAATGTGGCAATCATACTGATGTAGAGGAGTCTGGTAATACAATGGAAGCAAATGAGGTTGGGTCAATTAAGACAGGTAATGTATCACATGTTCCAATTATGAGTGATTTAATGAAAGATAACGAGGTTGGTCATACCCCAATTGTTGAGAAAATTAGGGAGTTTGAAAGGCTTCTTATGGATGGGAAAGCTACTCTTTTTGATGATAATGGTAATCCTATTAAAAAGGTTGCTTATACGTCTGTTACTAAAAGGGTTAACTCATTCACTAAGGTGGGAGAGATTGTGGATTCTGATAGTGAAGAAGAGGTGGTTGAGAACACCTTTGATGATTCGAGTAATCTATTTGGTGGTGGTCATGATTGTGAAGATAATTATGATGACTATGACTATGATAACTATGCAAATCAGGTTTACGATATCCCTGGTAATCAGGATGCTTATTATGACGCGTATGGTATCAAGCTTCAAGGCCTTGGTAGGAAGTAATTTTATCTCCATAGGAGTATAATGTTATTTTTTGTGTAGTGGTTTATTTTCTTATATAGAAAATAGGAAGTATCTTGTTATGTAAGCTTTTCGCCTATGTAACGGACTGAGATATGGGATTCACCCATATTCTTTGTACTTAAAAGTTTTTTGGAGTAATATATTTACCGGGTCTTTTAGACCTTTTACCCAAAAAAATACACTTGTATTCTTATGGGATTCAATTCGCGTTGATGTTTCATTTCAAGTTTTTAACCAAGATTCGTGTTTTGCCCGAAAAGAATTTTTTTTTTTTTTTTTTTTTTTTTTTTTTTTGAACGGCATTGCCCGAAAAGAATTATGGATTAGTTACATGCAATTATTATAAATGTTGTACAATTATGCTAAACAACTATTACTTTAAGTGGCATATTTTGATTCATCATGAGAGAATATGGGTTCAAATCACGACAACTTTACCACTAAGAGCGGCCATCTCATGCGAAACAATCCATATTTTTGAGTAATAGTAGTGGTTTAATTCTATAGGTTTGGAGGGTTAGTGAAGCCTCGGGGTTCTTTTGTTGGGTTTTTTACCCTTAATAAAATAAAAATCAAAGAATGTTTCAAAAATATTATTATCTGATGACATATTGGCATGACTTGAGTTTTAAGCATATTGGAACATTGTTTATTATGGGGTGAAAGCTAAAGATACGCAATATATTTTTTCAAATTAACAGAGCTACACAACTTATTCTAAAAGTTGTCATGGTCGCTAATATGCTTTCAAATTATGAACAAGCTCGCTAACTTCTCAAGTGAATTGACTTAAATACCCTTGTGTTCTTCCACTTTGCATTTGTCCATGAATTTACATTTATTTTTAAAAAAAACGATTCATAAGTTTTGCAGAATCCGGCCGCAGGATTTCCTTACACCCATCATTCAAATCCACCAAATCAGAAAATAACTATTATCTAAATCCAAATCGATTTACATCTCTTGAGTATCACTAACTACAAAACTTAACAAAAAAACCCATTAAATCAATCCCCGGATCTAGAAGTATATATGAAATACCAAGAAGACGAATGTGATATAGATGATGCAGTGATGGCTATAGAAGTATATAAAGCCCATTAAATCCCATCACAAAACTTAACAAATAAAAACAAGTGATTTGTGCTTGCTTATTAGAACCGGATCTATTAAATATTCTATAAATTTATTAAATTCTATGCTGATAAAGTGATACCAGATCACTTCACGATATATGTGACCATTAAAGTAAGTGCATATGATGAGAAAAAAAATCGTTAGATGGCATAGTAAGTGTTGTTGAGTTTGACAACTAGTAAAGTTGTATAGAAAATATGGGTTTGAATTTGGTGTTAAAATTTGACAGTGGCATCTAAAATCTGGGTTGTATAGCAAATTCGGGTTTAGGTAATGATTTGACGATGGCATCAAGAAAAGAAATGTATAAAGGGGCCGGCGTAAAATATGGGGTGTATAGCAAATCTAGGTTGTTAGAGCAAGGTTGTATAAAGACTCATACACTGATACACAGTCGCATCTAAAATCAAGGTTTAAATTTGTTGTTGAAATTTGATAAATACCTGTTTAAAATCTGGATTTGTAAAGGGTTATTGAATTTTGTTGTTTTAGTTATTTTGAATACAATATTTTAATAGGTTTTGAAGATCCGGTGAGGGCAAAGAATTTAAAATCTGGGTAAACAAGTTGAACATCATGAATTTATGAATTCCCTAAAAAAGATAAATGTAAATTCAAGAAGAAATTCAAATGGGAAGAAACACAAGGATATTTTATCAATTCATTTGTAAAGTTAGCAAGATTGATCATAATTTGAAAGTATTTTAGTGACCATGACATTTTTAGATATAAGTTGCGTAGCTCTGTAAATTTGAAAAAATATGTTACGTATTTTTAGTTTTCACTCTTTATTATGCAACCGTTAAGTTTGTCTAATGATCTATGTTTTAACTTGATCGGGAAATTAGGATTTCTTTAGATGAATAAGTTTTGTTCAAACGTTAATGGATACGGATATCGATATGGATGATGGATAAATGTATATTGACGTAGATAAGGCTTTACCCAATCATTTAATGATCCACTGCCATCCCTAGTTCTAATGTTACGTACTGTAATTTATGGAAATGAAAGATTTATAATCAAATCTCAATTTTGTTGAAGTTGATGTTTCGATAGAAGAATAATCAGTTTTGCCAAAAAGAACTCTTTGATCATTTCATAATTATCTAGTAGTAAATATCAATACAGTAGTTTTATAGTTAGATAATCATAACAAAGCGTGAATGATTAAGCTAGATAACTACTCTAACACATAGGAGTAGGTGAGCAACGAAAGCTTGGGATTCTCTAATTAAAGGAAAGATTGAGTTCATATCTGAAAAACTCTGTTTCTTGGGACCACTCATAAACAATACACTACCTAATTATATGATTTTAGAACAATAATATACAAAGTCAACTACTTGCCTAGCATGTCATGTGTAGATTGTTGAAACATGGGTCGTATAGTAAGACGACTCATATGCTTATCTTGTTAATCCATGCTACCCTTTTGTTATTCCATGTTACTCTATTCAAACTGTGGGTAACATGTTACTCATCAGTATCTCGAATATGAACAGGCACTACCATTAACAAATTAAAAAAAGGCAACTAAAATCATGTGAACTTCCAATTATTTATGGTTATTTTTATATAATAATATGCCAGCTTACCATTTTCATTTAATTAATATTCACTATGAAATTGAATTCTAATAAAATATCTTTTCAAAAGCTGGGCAACAACTTAGTCATGTTGGGGTTAATTTCTTCACGTAGATGGCTTGAAGGATCCGCATCACGTCACCTCAAACACAACGGCTATTTGTTAATTGTGTCAAGAATTTCAACCATAATCCACTCATGTTTAACATGTATGACCCGTTTATAACCCGTGTAACATGTTTAACTAAATATCTTAAGTGGATTGATATATAGGTCGAGAAGTTAATGTTACAATTAGTTTATGTACTAATATTGTATGCTGATTAAACTGATAAAAACATAGAGTAAATTGCAAAAATCGTCCCTGTGGTTTGCTCAGATTGCAAAAATCGTCCTTGTGGTTCGCTAATTGCAGGCGGCCTCCCTGTGTGGAAACTTTTTCATCATTTTGGTCCCTGGCTTCTAACGTCGTTAAGTAGATTTCGTTAAGTGTTATACTTTAGCCCCTTTTGGCCAATGATCGTTGCAGCGTCCATCCTTTAAACCACAAGGACGATTTATGCAATTACACCATTAGGCATCAATACAAAAACAATTGCACCGTTAGTCTTTAATACATAATTTCAGTTAAAAAAGTCAAAAAAAAAAAAATTGTAAAAAAAATCTTCATTTTTTTTTATCCCAAAATTTACAATATTTTCGAAATATATATATATTTATATTTTTTTAAATTCAAAATATTTTTTTTCCAAAATTTTTATTTTCGAAATTATTTTTCCAAATTTCTAAAAAATTATTTTTGGAAAAAGAATTTTGAAAAAAAAATTTCTGGAAAACATATCGGACAAAAAAAATGCAATTTTTTTTGAAAAAAATAAATCATTTTTTTTTGAATTTTTTTCTTAGAAATTTGGAAAAATAATTTCGAGAACAAAAAATTTGGAATAAAAATATTTCAAATTTTTTTTGAAAAAAAAAATTATTTCGAAAATTTCAAAAGATCATTTAAAAAAAAATTTCAAATTTATTTTTTTCGAAATAATTATTTTTTTTTAAAATTCGAAATATTTTTATTCCAAATTTTTTATTTTCGAAATTATTTTTCCAAATTTTTAAAAGATTTTTTTTTTTAAATTTTGAAAAAAAAATTATGGAAAAATATCGGACACAAAAAATTGCATTTTTTACCTTTTTTTTGCATTTTTTCAAAAAAAACATTTTTTGAGGATTTTTTTTACATTTTTTTTTTACTTTTTTTAACTGAAATTATGTATTAAGGACTAATGGTGCAATTGTTTTTGTATTGAGGACTAACGGTGTAATTGCATAAATCGCCCTTGTGGTTTAAAGGATGTACGCTGCAACGATCATTGGCCAAAAGGGGCTAAAGTGTAACACTTAACGGAATCTACTTAACGACGTTAAAAGCCAGGGACCAAAATGATGAAAAAGTTTCCCCACAGGGAGGCCGCCTGCAATTAGCGAACCACATGGACGATTTTTGCAATCTGAGCAAACCACAGGGACGATTTTTGCAATTTACTCTAAAAACATATATGAACCACGTATAAACTTCCCAAAATCTTTAGTAAAAATCACAAATCCAAGAGGGTACAAGAAAGCTATATATTTACGACTTCTACTAATCATATGTACTTTTAAGGGTTTTTTTTTTTTTTTTTTTTTTTTTTTTTTTTTTTTTTTTCAAATGATTTATGTCATTAAAAGCGTTGGCGGGTTGACATGTCTAACACTTAACTAACTCGAACTTCAGACGCGTTGACATGCCTTTAACCCATGCCTGTTTATTTCAATGTAAATTTGGGGTCATGTTTCATGAAGTGTCAGAAACTGCCGCCAATAAACGAATTAAAAGTCAACTTGCAATAGTGTACTTAGTAGCTTGAAGTATCAAGAAAAATCGAAAATTCCCATTAACCTATAAGTAATAATGACATAACATTTACGTTAAAAAGTAGTTCATGCCATGAAATAGCAACGGACTCTATTAAAAGTTTCCTTTTCGTACGTAAAATCCATAATATATCATTAATTGTCACAAACTTTATAAAGTGTTAAAATGTGCACATTATAATGGGTTGTCATACTAGAAAAACACATACACGTTTCACTATTGTTAACCTGACAACACATCAAAATGATAACACTGTATAAAAATTTGTTACATTTAATGATACTTTTTGAATTTTACGATCAAAATGTTTGAATCGCCGGTGAAACTCAGGTCACGTCAATCTCTTTTGAGTGTCAATTTACCCTTCTCCAACGGCCTAACCCAAGGCAATAAGGAGCATATGATCTAGTAACCTTTACCCATGAGTTGTATTGAATAAATGATTTATTTTCTCAAACCCTCATCGAATGGTGAAATAAATGTTTACCGTAAAGGAGTGATATACCTAATGCAATATGGTGGTATTGAAACATATTCTGATTGGTTATTTACTTGCAAACAAGAGTTGTGATCACCTAATAAAAAACAAAGTCAACTAAAATTGTATGTGTGAACTTACAATAGTTAATGATTATTTTTGCACAATAACGTGCCAACTTACAATTGTCAGGATGGCTTAGCTTACATTTATTAGCTTGCATTTATAAAATTTTCATTCTGAAATCAAACTATACTAAACTTGCTTATAAGAAATGAAAAGTCAACTTGCAATAATATGTTTTAATAACTTAAAGCCGTCTTTATAATTTATTAATAATTTTTATACTATAGACTATCATTCAAAACAATGACGATTTGAACATTATCTACCTCATCATTTACCTACACATGTTTTACCACGTTATACATGTTAAGTAGGACGGTCAATTCTTTCACCTCATTTACACAACATTAGTAAACACAACGATTAACTTCGTTAATATATAATGAAATCCCAAAGTCTCAACCAAACATATGAGGTAATGATAATGTCATATTCTTAATCTATTGTTGGGTTTTACTAATCATAACAATTATATAAAACAAGTAAACATCATTAAAGCATGCATCGGAACTAATAGGAATAATACTTGTAAATTAATTAACCGAATTAAAAGAACATGCGTACCTTTTAGCGAATCAAGAACACACGATATCAAGAACCATGAACAAACCCTAAACCCTAAAATTAGGGTTTATAATTTTTGACCCCTTTAGTCGAATACCAAGATTACCCACAAACACAATTGCATTTGTTCTTCGTTCTTGTACACACGTATTAGTAGCTAATCAATGAGAAAATCTAGGTTCTTGATCACAATAGATTAACCAAACACCTTTGTTATGCTCAAGGTCACTCGCAAATCCCTTACATGGGGTTTTACTTGTCGACCTAAGAACAAGAGGGAAGAAAGAAGAAGTTTGGCCTTCTATTGAAATCTAGTGCCCCAAAGGATGAATATATGGGGATGTATTTATAGCCTTATGGTAGATGTCAAGATTACTATAGTTTCCGATGTGGGATTCTATAGTTTCGGCCAAAAACAAGCCCAAAAGGGATTCCTAAAACCTTCTTTTGACTTGTTAACTTTTCTTCATATCCCGTTGACATTTAACGACCGATAATCAAAACTCGTTAAATATTAACTATCGTTAAGTGTTTATTTCGTGACTAAATAATTAATAATAACATTTATATATTAATTATTCTAAACATTAATTCTCATACGTAATGTGTGCAATCCCGAAGTCTCGAGTTCGAATCCGGTCATACATATATTAATAATTATCCATAAACCTTTCAGCTCCCACTTGGATATTACTTAATATAGTAATGACATTGGTTTAGTCTAGCCTAACACGCCAATGCCCCCAGATCGAATCGAGTATGGTCTTCTGGAAAAACCATTTAATGATTCATCATTTTTACTTATCCTTTTACTTCTAATACTTCATTAACTGTGAATATGGATCGAGTCATTTCACAAGTTAATATTTTTGTTTCTCGTTACATCTGATTGAACAAGATTACCAAATCATCTGAACATATTCCAGATAGATCTTGGGGTAAGGCCTTACAAACATCTTGCCAATCCTACGAGGGGCCCAAACAGTATTATGCTTTGAAACAAATTCAAAGGAGCAAATTCTCTTGACTTCAAGCAAAACTCATGAACTTTGCAACACTTCTGAAAATAGCCCTTATAACCACCTTTTATGGATAGCATTAGACTATTTCACACAAGTGTGCTACATTCATAACAGTTATCTGGTATCTCAAGTCTGAGGATAAATATATATGATTTACTTAATGACAAAGATCCATAAAGTACAATCATCTTAAGTTGGGATCTGTTCTATATTCAATTCATTGAATATCATGTGAATTTGGCATGTCCCACGCATCAATATACTTTAAGTATATTCTACCAAAACTCAGATTTGTCTTAATTCAATGACATTCCCACATCATTGATCGACAACGGACATTTAGAATAACATAAGTTATTCACGGATTAAACATGCAAATATATGATATAATATTAAGAAAATGAAAAATAAACATAACCAATATTTTATTTCATTTAAATAATATTTGTTTATAACATCCCTTATCCAAATACTAAATAGATCAATGCATGATAATACTTGTTAATGAATTATGCCTCAAGTAATGATAATCATACTTGTTGACAAGGCATAATTTCAACTAACTTTGATCTATTGGAATTTTGAGAATACTTATTTCAAGAATTCAACTAGTAAAGTTCTTGTATGTGTGCATTCAAAATATCTTGATATTGCCACATAATATTTCATAAAGTATGTGACATCCTCAACCACCAATTTATGATAATCAAACTTTCAAACATTTTAAAGTTTAAAGTATTCTTATTCTTTTATTGTATAATGCAACTATGCTCTTAGTTGAGCACAACTAGTTCTCATGGCCATTTACAAGGATGAAATCTTCCCATGACTAGTATTGAGTGTCATCTCAATTATACCAGCATCATTGTATTCAAAACAACAATATGCTCTTTAAAATCTCCGTAAACTTCAATATCTATAGTGTAATGTTTGATGCCTTCCAAAACTTTCAAGTTTGTTGGCTATGACAATTACGCAACAATTGATGTATTGCTCATCCATAGAATTTTGAGAGCAAATCCAAGCTGAGGAATGTAATTCTAAATTCAAACATATTCCATTAGAATATTCATTACACCAGTTATCTAATAACTTCATTAGATATCAATGTTGTCAAATCATCTTGCATTCAAGCATGATACAACAATAACATGATGTACATGAAAATCCTTGTGTCAAACTAAGATTTCATTCATGTTCTACGTATCCATTTTCCAAATGATATATCATGTTCTATATTAGACTCATTTATTTAATATCGCACATGTTTACTAACAATAAACATATACTCCAAGGTTGTTTGTTTTATTTTCAAAATCTTTCAAGTGAAGTTCCATTCCAAACTAAAACTAACATTTATCTTAGATGGAATGTTACTACCCATAGCATATAAGATTTAAAAATATATAAACATAATACTCCCACTAGCTTTCAGGAATACTTAGAAATTATCTTATTTTAATTTTAAACAAAAAACTTGGATTTAATAGTTAAACATAAGAATCATCTCCTAGATGCATGCATATATCCATTCATCGATATATGTGTTCATAATATTTCATATCCATGCATAACTTACATACACACGTATTTATAAGTTTACCTACAATGATAATGCTTTACATTAGTTGTGTAATTTAGCGTATTTCATTACTTATTCTTTCATCCACTCTCCTTAACCTGTGCATTTTATCAAATGATCAAATTTGGTGCTAAAAATTACTCCGCAATCTTTTGTCAACGCTCATATAGTTAGAAGTGCGCCCCAACGACAAAATCTAAGCACCGGATGATAATATTATATAACAATCAATATATTTATTATTGTTAATCGTATTTTGTAGTCTTAATATATATACTTGAAGGGTAGAATCTTCTTATCTTAATTGGTCACCGCAAACTATGCATATTATATATCATGGTATCACCATCTCCAGCTCATTTTGGAAGTAGACAACATATAACTAATCCCACAAGTTGAATCTTCTTAAGTATCACCATCACCCCATGATTAATTTAAATAATTCTTCTATAGATAGTTTATGAAAACAAAGATATTTTTAGGGAAAAATAGGGTGTAATAATAACACTTGAATATAATGTACCCTGGTGTTCAACATATACAAATCCTGACAATTATATTGATGATAACAATGATTGTTTAAATTTAAGAGGAAACATTTACGGTATATTGATTTTGCAGCCGTGTAGAAGACCTAAAAACCATGTCAATTTTTTACGCTAAAGGAGAGATACGTCGCTTGTTTATGTAAGTACTTGTTTTGTTTAACTATGGTTTCTGACATTTTGGTCGATTAATTCACGTGGTTTGAACTTAGCATCACACATAATTAAACCGGGTAAAACCCTATCTTTTTAAGAGGTTGGCGTAACCACTTCACGGTTGTTTGCACCTAACAGAAATTAAAATTAAACTTAAGACCTCACACATCTTAAAGTGATAGTCAAAAGTTATTTTGTCACTAGGCCACCCTGAGTAGTTTGTCTAAATAAGGAGGTGTTTGGCTTTGATTATCAAGTTTAGAAACGTGAGTACCAAAATGACGTTTTGCAAAAGTAAGCCCCCACCTTCAGTTGTAAAACCACGTTTTATGCCCCCAAAAAAATCAGATTATCACATTTTGAACCAAACACCAAAAGTTTAGTATTCATGTTTTGAAAACGTGATAATCAAATAATCACGTTTTGAAAGCTTTGCCAAACACCCTCTAAGTATTTAAACGTGATTCTTAAGATTATACAATTGGGATTAGGCTATCAAACGCCGAGGCTGTGTTGATACATGATGATAATTTCCCTTCATCCAACTTTCTGTGTCAATTATAATTATCCCTCTAAATCGCAACTAATCCAATATATAATTTTTTGGTACGAAACTTTTCACACAGCTAAATCACATATATCTTGCAATATCTCAGAAATATTTAGATCTAGAGATCAACCAACAAAATCTTGTTTGATGAACTCACTCACATGCCACTACCCAATAGGACAATAGGTGAGAAGCCTTAAGTATGTAATTTTTATTTTTTATTTCAATGTTTATCATGAATTAGAATGCATTGTATTACATGGAATTATTATGAGGTTGAATTCCGCTCGATTGTGCTTTTAATTAATGTAAACGTTTATAGTATTTCATATCCATGCATAACTTACATACAAACGTATTTATAAGTTTACTTACAATGATAGTGCTTTACATTAGTTGCGTACTTTCGCGTGTTTCATGACTTTTTCTTTCACCCACTCTCCTTGACCCGTGCATTTTACCATATTATATCAAATGATCAAATATGTCGCTAGAAAGTACTTCAAAATATAAGCAGTGGATGATAATATTTTATTACAAGTTGGGTAATGTAACCATGGACGGAACAAGGGGGTGTCCCGAGGGGTCCCGTGACAGTTATGAATTTTTGTCTCGTAGTGTTAATTTTGTTATAAAACCTCTATTTTTTTATAAATGCACCAGGTCCTAAAAAGTTATGCATGTAATCTTGTTTGATTTAGCATAAATGCATCTGGTGACTTTGTCTTCTGATTCCGTCCTTGAATTGAGTATAGCACAGGTCTAAAATTATTAATGGTCTAACAATTAAAATTTATGAGTACTAAGTTGCTGACAATGTGCGTTTACCAAATTTGGTTACATGTTCTTTTCTTCCGACCTTATCTAATAAGAAAAAAATCATGCAAAGCTTTTATGTACGAAGTCATTTTGTAGAATTAATATATTAAGTACACATAGCATCTCAAGCCTTGTGGAGGCCTAAAGCGAAGTTCAAAAATGGGTCATCTTCACTCAAAACGTTTCTATTTTAATACTTTACTTTATAGAAAACTAAAGTTATATACTTTCATATACGTTGGTTGGCTTCTATTTGATAACCTGAAGGGGTTGAAAAGCAAAAATATAAGGCCTACAAAGCCACAAAACATAACAATATATACATGAGTTCCAAAAATAGAAAGTGTCTGAAAACCGGAGGCCTAGCTATATACAAGAGATATAAAATTTGGAGGCCTTTCAAATTCAAAGACCTAAGGCGATGTTTTACAATCTTTACTCTTGAGACACCCGTGTAAGTATCAAACGGTAATGATAATTTTAGCCGTATCTAATTACAACTTGATCAGTAAAATAACTTAAATGATAATTTTAGTCGTATCTAATTACAACTTGATCAATAAAATAACCCATTTAAGCATTTAAAAGAATTGTTTATAAGAACCTTTGTAAAAATATCAATAGCCGTAGAAAATATGGAAATCTACTAATAGGATTTAAAAAAAAAAAAAAAAAAGGACAGTCGATGGAGGTTGCCTAGCTATATAGACAGAAAATAGATGCACACATTTGATTGTATTAATTTGTGTTTTAACCCAAACGGCCCTTTTTTCCTCACGCATTTACTTGATAAATGTTGGATTATGGGAGTTGATTCTCATTGAAACGACTAGAAGTGTGTGAGCCTATGGGGGCACACACGTTAAACACGAGAGTACGCTATTATACGTTTACAACTTAAACTATTTACCCGTTATACTAGACCCGACCCAAGCCCATGACCGGTCATATGTAGGGGCGTTTGGTTTTAGCTACAGGCTAGTAGAAGTGTATTTGAATTAGGAAAGGGTGTTTGGCTTGTGGCATAAGTTTGAGGCCCAAGTAAACTAGGTTTCAAAGGCTATAAATACACCCACACCTTGTGTAACCACTCGTAAATTTCCCTACCAATTTTTCGCGACTATATTTGTTTTTCTTTCTTTTCTTACGTTTCAATCTATAATCATGACCAGTTACGGCTAAAATATAAAAACGAACTATCAATACCAACGACATTATTTTATAACAGTTTTTCGAAGACGCTTCCAAAAATATAATTTTTATATTTTTCGGACACCCGGAGAGTACGTTTACGCGGAGACCCGACAACATACGCAGTACAAGTTATACAGTATTAATAACAAAACAAAACAAATAAAACTATCCTTATCCCCACCTCCCCTCTTTCTTCTCTGCATCCCACGCCCCACAACCTGCTCCTCATCACCTCCAATATCGCCATTCTCTCTGCTCCTCCATCCTCTGCACATGCTTCATCCATCTCCAAAAATGGTAAACCTTTCAAACAACCTTCTCACCTCCAAGGACAACCCTAACCATTCTTGAATGCATCCTTGGCTTTTTCCATGGAAGAAACTCGACAAGGCTCAGAGGTCCCCATCTATTTCTTTGTCTCCTTTGGACCACGACCTGAAGATAACACTAAGAAAGCCACGTGAAGGCCTGCACTTCGTGGGGAAGATTACTCAAAAGAGGCTCCTTATCATCTTCAAGACCAAGAAAGAAGTGAGCAAGACTTCCTAGATGTATATTTATAAATAGGTTTGAGTTTCACAGCTTCATCACTTCATCTCACCAACAATTCGAAAATTAGGGTTCATAGAATCAAAGGGGTTTTTAAAATTAGGTAAGGGGTTTTGTTATTGGATGCATAAGGAAGGTTTCCCAAGTGTCTAATTGCTTCAATTCATCTCGGGTCTCTCCAATTGGATCTCTTGGGGCTCGTTCATAAATCCCATTCGTAAGAATTTACTTTTTTTTATCGTAATTACATTCTTGTAATTCGAATATACATATTATATATATATTTTTTACCGATTGAACTTTAATTATGGTGAATGAATTATGATTGGTGAAAAGTTGTTGTTATGTTGTTGATGGTGTTGTTAAAATAATTTGATACATGTTATGAGCTGTAAAAAATCCAAAACAATAAAAATTGAATCTTAATTTTCATTTTGGCTTAAGTTGAAACCTGCTCTCATGATTTAGCATATATAATTGTATCGTCTTAACTTCGGCTTATTTCCTCGGATATACTATGCTTGTTGCTGTCCATTTCAACTCATGTTCATGCCTTATTCTTTGGCCTATTGGTGTTTGTCTCGGTTGTGGTGAAACCACCACATCGAGGGTGTTTGTTTTGCTTATTTGGTGTCTATCGTACCATCACAATACCCATAAGGGTGCGGTTGGTATCGAGTCATTTCCTCGAGTCGGGTCGTACCCGATTGACACAAGACAAGATTCGGTCTAAAATCTTTATACCTCTTTGACATTAGTACTTAAGTGTAAGTTCTGGTTACTAGCCATGTTGGTCGGCTATTGTTATTGTTGTTCGCTTTTCGGTGTACCAAAGAGCTCTCAAGGGCGTTGTTACCCGCTTCCAACTGAAAACCATGAGTGTGGACGCGTGAGCCTCGTGTGTCTATTTTTACTAAACCGAATGAAGTCTAAAATTTTCGATATTCTTACGTTTTAGTTAAGCCTCTTGCGTCAAAAACAGTTTCACCACAACATGAGACACAAACTGTAAACAATTTGGGATTTGTGTTGAGTATTTCGATTTGGGCCTCAGCCCACTCCTAGGGTGCGTTTGGTTGTATGTATGTACAAGCCCAACTTTTTTTTTTATTCATGTGATTAGTCAAAAAACTGTTGGGCCGAAGCCCAATAGTCCAAGAGTCCGTTTGATTATCGAAGCCCACCTGGGGCGCATAACGTACACTATCTGGTGTTTGTCCTGACATGTTTTGCGACTCGTCTTTCCGTCACTCACAAGTTGATATAAAATTTATGATACACTTTATACTTTTGTCACACTTAAAATAAATAACATCTTATTAGAAACATTTTTGATAAATAAAATCTATTATATAGATTTCACTATCATGAGATATGTATAAACCGAATATTTCAAAACGCGACTATCGACGTTTATGTCAAACCAATTTTCAAATGACAATATGTTTCTAATAATTTTATATATAAATCTAAAGCGTTTCTTTTAACTATAAAAACTTATGCCTTTATAAACATGTATGTATATATATATATATATATATATATATATATATATATATATATATATATATATATATATATATATATATATATATATATATATATATAGAAGACCAAGTTTTAACGTATATATATGTACCTATTTTTCTTTCTTAACTAGATACGTTTTTCTAAAACTCATATTAAACTTATAAACCAAGTTAAACTTTATTATATTTTCAAACAATCAAAAGCTTGACATATATACATTTATATACACTTTACATACATATAAATATAAATAACCTTTCTCGTCGACAAGCGTCTCATTTTATGTACTATATTTTCCGTAAACTATTATTATCCGTCTATTAGCCGAAATACGTCCATTTCGATATTATTTTCAAAACAAGTTTTATAAGCCGAAATATACTTTATTATTTTGAAAATGATATTTTTAAACTTAGTAATGACACGTGAACAACAACAACGACAACAACAACACAACATGTAAATTAAATAAAGTAGATAGACTTTATTTAGCTTGGAATCAAAAACTGAGATTTGCCTCATTAATTTAGGTTGCCTGTTGAAGCCACTTGTTACTTGTTCTCTTTGTGCCTTATTCACCGAACTGCTAAGGTGAGTTTATAGCCCCACTTTTACTCTTATTTACTTGTTTTATAAAACTTTGGGGTGAGAAACATGCAAAACTCTTTTCGGACCTGAAACTGAAAACACTATTACGTGAAACAACCTTGAATCCCAACTATGCTACCGTTAGTTCCCTTTGGGGAGGCGCGATTGTTATGAATAGATCTATTGGGGATGACACCCCCGCTCGAGTTTGACCGGATAGGCAAACGTCGGGCGTATATCATATCGTATTGATTGAGTGTACTGGAATTACACTTGCTGGGCTTTTTTTTATCATGCTTCTAGATGCATGCACACTGTCGTAGTTTCAGTCGCATGAACATGGTATTAGCGTAATAACCTTTTTGCATATAGTGTCATTCACGGAGATGCTATATGTGCAACTGTGGTCCAACTTGAAAACTTGATTACTTAAACCTATGAACTCACCAACCTTTGTGTTGACATTTTAGCATGTTTTTCTCAGGTTTACTTATTGGCGTGGACAATGGCAAAGGCATTCGTTGAAGACTGGCATCCGAAGTGTTTCCAAACATTCTAATACAATTTTAATGGGACAACATATATTTTTATGGGCTTTACTTCCGCACTTTGAAACAATGATGTAAAACTATTTTTAAAATTAATCTATCTTTAGATAATGGAATAAAATTTTCCATTCTTTATCACCTTGTGTTATGATATTTGATTTAGTAGCACCCCATGACCCGAACGCTTCCGCTATGAAATTTTGGGGGTGTTACAGATTGGTATCAGAGCCAAGGTTATAGAGAATTAGGTATTTTTCAAAACCTAAACTATAACCAAATTTTCCTAAAAACACTTCAACGCCGCTACAGCTGCCGATGTCTGCCATGCCTTGCCTACTGTTACACGATGTAGTCGTGCTATGTGTTACTGCTATATTTTAGGTTCGTATAAGCTCTCATTTGAGTTAAATTAATTATTTCTCAAAATCATTAAGTTTCTTAATTAACTCACATTTAAACTTTAAACTGTTCTTGTTTGATTGGGTTGCGAAGTTTAAATGAGAATAATGTTAATGTAACAAACTGAATGAGATTAAGGAATAATTAACTTAAGGAGAGTGTAGAGTAGACTACGAATGCTTATACTTGTTACATCTCTATGTTAAACTGCTTAACATGCCCACTGTTACAATATCACACTATGTTATGCCCCTAATTGCTTATATGTTATTTCTTTATGTAACATACAACTACTTGATTATATTATTTTCACCCACATATTTAAACCACCTCTGTCACTGGTCACATCCTCTTATTTCACTCATATGTTTTATCCTTCGTAACCCCATATTCCACTACTCCTTCCATTCTAAACTCAATTATCGTCTTTTTCTTGTATCATAGAAGATGGCTAGGAGAAAGTCAACCAGAATCACCCGTGGCCGACCCGCCACTACTCCTACTGCTACTCCTACTCCCACTCCTGCTCTTGCTCCTGCCGGGGCTGCTGTAAACCCACCTGCTATGGATAAGCCATGATTGACCAATTGGTCAATGAGCGCGTGGCAGCAGCGCTAGCTGCTATCAATTCGAACAACTCAACCACTGATGCCGGAACTTCTAGGCCTACTGATAACAAACGAGGCTGCACGTACAAGGAGTTCCGTAACTGTATGACTGGTGGTTATAATGGAACGGAGGGAGCTGTTGTTTTGACCCGATGGCTTGAAAAACTGGAAACTGTGTTTAGGATCTGCAACTGTGAAGATGAAGATAGGGTGAAGTTTGCTTCGATCACTTTTCAAGAGGTTGCCTTAACTTGGTGGAATAATTACCTGAAGTCTGCAGGCATTGATGCTGCTTATGCCATGCCTTGGGAAGAACTCAAGGATGTGGTGCTCAAGAAATATTGCCCTCGCAATGAGGTCAAGAAGTTGGAGGCTGAATTCTGGAACCTTAAGGTGAAGGGCACTGATATGGCATTCGACAACCAACGTTTCCAAGAGTTAGCCTTGCTATGCCCGGAGATGGTACAAACTGAGGCTCGCTTGATAGAGCGATACATCGGAGGGCTACCTCCATCTATCAAAGGAAATGTGACTACCTCCAAGGCTGCTGACCTTCACGAGACTATTGAAGTGTCAAACAAGTTGATGGATCAAGTGATCGAGGATGCAGCTGAAGCAGTGGAGAACAACAAACGAAAGTGGAATGATAACTCCAAGAACAACACCAACAACAATCAGAACAAGAGGCAAGAAGTAGCTAAGGACCGCTCTGCTGGAACAGAAGAGAAGAAGGGCTATGAAGGGAAACACCCTTTGTGCAACCGTTGTAAACTCCACCACAGTGGTCAGTGTAATGTGAAATGTCGCAACTGCCAGAAGATTGGGCACATGGCCAAAGACTGCAAGTCAAAGGATCTTGCTAACATAACTTGCTTCGGGTGTGGAGAACGAGGACACTACAAGAGTGAGTGTCCCAATTCAAGGGATCAGAATGGAAAAACCCAGATTGAACCAGCCCGAGGAAGAGCTTATTTCCTTGGAGAAAAAGAAGAGCGTCAAGATCAACTTCAACACTATCTAAACTGACGACAACAAAGAAATTATCCGCTTTCTTAGATCTTAATCCTTTAAGTTTTCTATCTACTGTACGATGTTGTGTAATCGCGATGTATTCTGAATATTCTGCTTAATTAATCCTTTATCTTTTGTTTACTTATCGCCTCATCTCTTCTTGAACGACTAGCCTCTCTTCCACATCACGTTTTAAGTATATATACTCACATCTCGTCACCGTATCAACCTCGACAATTCTCGCATCATAAACCACGAGGACGTGGTTTCTTTTAAGGGGTAGGTACTGTAACCACTCGTAAATTTCCCTACCGATTTTTCGCGACTATATTTTTTTTTCTTTCTTTTCTTACGTTTCAATCTATAATCACGACCAGTTACGGCTAAAATATAAAAACGAACTATCAATACCAACGACATTATTTTATAACAGTTTTTCGAAGACGCTGACACCCGGAGAGTACGTTTACGCGGAGACCCGACAACATACGCAGTACAAGTTATACAGTATTAAAAACAAAACAAAACAAAAAAAACTATCCTTATCCCCACCTCCCCTCTTTCTTCTCTGCATCCCATGCCCCACAACCTGCTCCTCATCACCTCTAATATCGCCATTCTCACTGCTCCTCCATCCTCTGCACATGCTTCATCCATCTCCAAAAATGGTAAACCTTTCAAACAACCTTCTCACCTCCAAGGACAACCCTAACCATTCTTGAATTCATCCTTGGCTTTTTCCATGGAAGCAACTCGACAAGGCTCAGAGGTCCCCATCTATTTCTTTGTCTCATTTGGACCACGACCTGAAGATAACACCAAGAAAGCCACGTGAAGGCCTGCACTTCGTGGGGAAGATTACTCAAAAGAGGCTCCTTATCATCTTCAAGACCAAGAAAGAAGTGAGCAAGACTTCCTAGATGTATATTTATAAATAGGTTCGAGTTTCACAGCTTCATCACTTCATCTCACCAACAATTCGAAAATTAGGGTTCATAGAATCAAAGGGGTTTTTAAAATTAGGTTAGGGGTTTTGTTATTGGATGCATAAGGAAGGTTTCCCAAGTGTCTAATTGCTTCAATTCATCCCGGGTCTCTCCAATTGGATCTCTTGGTGCTCGTTCATAAATCCCATTCGTAAGAATTTTTTTTTATCGTAATTACATTCTTGTAATTTGAATATACATATTATATATATATTTTTTACCGATTGAACTTTAATTATGGTGAATGAACTATGATTGGTGAAAAGTTGTTGTTATGTTGTTGATGGTGTTGTTAAAATAATTTGATACATGTTATGAGCTGTAAAAAATCCAAAACAATAAAAATTGAATCTTAATTTTCATTTTGGCTTAAGTTGAAACCTGCTCCCATGATTTAGCAAATATAATTGTATCGTCTTAATTTTGGCTTATTTCCTCGGATATACTATGCTTGTTGCTGTCCATTTCAACTCATGTTCATGCCTTATTCCTTGGCCTATTGGTGTTTGTCTCGGTTGTGGTGAAACCACCACATCGAGGGTGTTTGTTTTGCTTATTTAGTGTCTATCGTACCATCACAATACCTATAAGGGTGCGGTTGGTATCGAGTCATTTCCTCGAGTCGGGTCGTACCCGATTGACACAAGACAAGACTCGGTCTAAAATCTTTATACCTCTTTGACATTAGTACTTAAGTGTAAGTTCTGGTCACTAGCCATGTTGGTCGGCTATTGTTATTGTTGTTCGCTTTTCGGTGTACCAAAGAGCTCTCAAGGGCGTTGTTACCCGCGTCTAACTGAAAACCACGAGTGTGGACGCGTGAGCCTCGTGTGTCTATTTTTACTAAACCAAATGAAGTCTTAATTTTTTGATATTCCTTACGTTTTAGTTAAGCCTCTTGCGTCAAAAACAGTTTCACCACAACATGAGACACAAACTGTAAACAATTTGGGATTTGTGTTGAGTATTTCGATTTGGGCCTCAGCCTACTCCTAGGGTGCGTTTGGTTGTATGTATGTACAAGCCCGACTTTTTTTTTATTCATGTGATTAGTCAAAAACTGTTGGGCCGAAGCCCAATAGTCCAAGAGTCCGTTTGATTATCGAAGCCCACCTGGGGCGCATAACGTACACTATCTGGTGTTTGTCCCGACATGTTTTGCGACTCGTCTTTCCGTCACTCACAAGTTGATATAAAATTTACGATACACTTTATACTTTTGTCACACTTAAAATAAATAACATCTTATTAGAAACATTTTTGATAAATAAAATCTATTATATAGATTTCACTATCATGAGATATGTATAAACCGAATATTTCAAAACGCGACTATCGACGTTTATGTCAAACCAATTTTCAAATGACAATATGTTTCTAATAATTATATATATAAATCTAAAGCGTTTCTTTTAACTATAAAAACTTATGCCTTTATAAACATGTATGTATATATATATAGATATATATATATATATATATATATATATATATATATATATATATATAGAGAGAGAGAGAGAGAAGACCAAGTTTTAACGTATATATATGTACCTATTTTTCTTTCTTAACTAGATACGTTTTTCTAAAACTCATATTAAACTTATAAACCAAGTTAAACTTTATTATATTTTCAAACAATTAAAAGCTTGACATATATACATTTATATACACTTTACATACATATAAATATAAATAACCTTTCTCATCGACTAGCGTCTCATTTTATGTACTATATTTTCCGTAAACAATTATTATCCGTCTATTAGCCGAAATACGTCCATTTCGATATTATTTTCAAAACAAGTTTTATAAGCCGAAATATACTTTATTATTTTGAAAATGATATTTTTAAACTTAGTAATGACACGTGAACAACAACAACGACAACAACAACACAACATGTAAATTAAATAAAGTAGATAGACTTTATTTAGCTTGAAATCAAAAACTGAGATTTGCCTCATTAATTTAGGTTGCCTGTTGAAGCCACTTGTTACTTGTTCTCTTTGTGCTTTATTCACCGAACTGCTAAGGTGAGTTTATAGCCCCACTTTTACTCTTATTTACTTGTTTTATAAAACTTTGGGGTGAGAAACATGCAAAACTCTTTTCGGACCTAAAACTGAAAACACTATTACGTGAAACAACCTTGAATCCCAACTATGCTACCGTTAGTTCCCTTTGGGGAGGCGCGATTGTTATGAATAGATCTATTGGGGATGACACCCCCGCTCGAGTTTGACCGGATAGGCAAACGTCGGGCGTATATCATACCGTATTGATTGAGTGTACTGTAATTACACTTGCTGGGATTTTATTTATCATGCTTTTAGATGCATGCACACTGTCGTAGTTTCGGTCGCAAGAACTTGGTATTAGCGTAATAGCCGTATTGATTGAGTGTACTGTAATTACACTTGCTGGGCTTTTATTTATCATGCTTCTAGATGCATGCAACTGTGGTCCAACTTGAAAACTTGATTACTTAAACCTATAAACTCACCAACTTTTGTGTTGACATTTTAGCATGTTTTTCTCAGGTTTACTTATTGGTGTGGACAATGGCAAAGGCATTCGTTGAAGACTGGCATCCGAAGTGTTTCCAAACATTCTAATACAATTTTAATGGGACAACATATATTTTTATGGGCTTTACTTCCGCACTTTGAAACAATGATGTAAAACTATTTTTAAAATTAATCTATCTTTAGATAATGGAATAAAATTTTCCATTCTTTATCACCTTGTGTTATGATATTTGATTTAGTAGCACCCCATGACCCGAACGCTTCCGCTATGAAATTTTGGGGGTGTTACACCTTGCATTCATAATACACGACTTTATACCCTAACTTTCAGCCAAATCATAATCAATCTATCATCACAAGAACACAAGACCCGATCAGATTTTTGTATATCCGATTAGGGTTCAGTTGGTTCTTTGAAACCTTAAACTTACATCTCATTGATCCAAGAAGTTTTTTAGTGTTTTAGTTTGGTGTTTATTGCTCAGTTCCTGGTCGAACATAGTGCAGCAACGAAGAGGTTGTTTTACTATTTCTCACACAGTAAGTCAGAAACATATCGGATAGACTTATCCGATATCGGACATGCAGAAGGGTTCTCGGGTTGTTGATTTCTCGGACAGAAAGAAAAGGTGTTTCTAGGGCTTTTTTGGTTCGAGGTTGTTCAAGAAAAGGAAAGGGTTGTTTGGGTTAAACGTTCACGACTAGCTTTTATCGGATGTATTAGTGGTTTAAGTGTTTGTGTGTGAACTCATAGAAGTGTTCGTTTTGATCACTAAGTTTCTTTGTTTGTTAAACTTGCGGGTGACTACGAAGGTTAGTTTTTCTTGTTCCGTTTTATATATTTATTGTTTATTAATTACGTGTTAACTTAATTGCTTAAACTAGATCCATATTCCGCTGCGTACTCATAGTGTTAAATTGGTTAACATGATCATAAAATCCCCAACAGTGGCATCACGAGTCCACTCGTTTTAGTGATTATGGGTTACACGTTTTTATAAACACGCTAAAAGGCTGCATGAAATCTAATTAGTTATTCGTTTTATTTTTGTTTTGACAACTACAATGCAATACTTGTCAATTATTAATAAAAAAATACCTAGACAGAAACTAATAAAATTAAATTGTTACTTAGATACATAAAATTGAAAAATTAAAGGTTAATTGAGTTTGTCATATTTATTTTATGTGTGTTTTTCGGGCTACAAGACCCACTCAAACACTTCATGTGATGTATGGGACGATCTAGGCACTTGATGAAAACCTAATGAGGGTCTTATGGTTCTCCTTTTGGGGAAGACTCGCGAGAGAACTCGGATCCATATGTGTTTATTAAAGTTTTATGCTTATATGTTTGTGATTCCTTGTGTGCATAATTGTTACTTGTTTTTGACACCTAATTGCATGCAATATGAAATAATGCATATTGTAATCATAACATTAATAATGGTCTTAATTTACACGCCTAAATACCATGCTCGTTGTGACCTTCTATTTGATTCGTGGAAAATTGTTTTTGTAAAATTAAGTGACCTAAAACTATTGAAACAAGTTTTTCATGAATTTAAAAACTAGATGCTATGGACACTTGGGACGTACGGCTCACCCACTAGAAAAAACTATAAATGGGGTTTAAGGAGGTGCGCACAGTTACACCTAAAGGATTTTCGGTTATTGCCTTGCGCTGACTTGGTCCTTCTCCTCCCTGTGAGTTCGCTTGGAGCTACCGTGAACCATGATGATCACTACAGTGTCATAACCAAAAGTTTTTAAAATAAGTGTTACAAAGTTGTTTTGCATGCTTCTTTGTACACGTTTTTACCACATTAATGTGAATACCCTATGTGAAAATTTTAAGTCTATGCCAACCAACTATGAACACGTGCATTTGGCTTGACCTCTTTGGTCAGACCTTAGGGCCATTCCAACCCATGGTGAATATTGCTCATCGATCAGACCTTTGGTGATATTTGCAAGTTCCTACTTGGTCGACTTATTTCGAGTATGCTTGGTCAGACCTTGGAACCGAGGCATAAGATGAGACTAAACACGCTTTTGATATTATTACTGGTTTTCTAATGCCTTAATCAGTCTCATAAAGTCTTAGAGTTGCATTATGCAATTAACGCTCGTCGCTTACCTCTTGCCCTACTTGTTTACTCATTGGTCATACCTTTGGTAATAAGTGGGAGGTCAACATGGATCTTAGTCTTATTAGTAATTAATTTGGTAGTTAATTCTTTTAAGAAGTTAATTATCGAAAACATTAATTATTTGAACTTTTCTAAATTGTAGATGACTACCTCAGTCGGAAACAATTCAGTACTCAGGAGTTTCTTTGAGAAACAAAAATTCACTGGACCTAACTTCATTGACTGGTATTGCCAGCTTCGCATTATCTTGTCAGCTGAAGATAAGGAAACTTATTTGGAGCATCCCATTCTTGTTGCACCTGTTGCAACTCCTGGCCACCCTGTCCCTCCCGAGTCTCTAGCAGCTAACATTACTTGGGTTAAGGGGTTAAAGGACATAGCTGCCTTCATGCTCATGACCATGGAGTTAGAGATCCAACAAAATCTAACTCGTCTTGGTGTTCATAACATGCTTCAGGAGTTGAAGTCCATGTTTGCCCAACAGGCAGAACAGGAACTTCTTCAAACTGCACGAGAATTTCACTCGTGCAAGCAGGAAGAAGGTTAATCAGTTAGCTCGTATGTTCTAAAGATGAAGAGCTATATTGACAATTTGGAACGTCTTGGTCACCCAGTTACTCTGAACTATGGAGTTAATTTGATCTTAATTGGTATCTCTAAAGAGTATGCTCGTTTGTGCAGAACTTTAATATGCACAGCTTGGGGAAGACTATAAATGAATTACATGATATGCTTAAACAACATGAGCAGACGTTGCCAAAGAAAGATGTTGCACCTGAACTAATAACCTACATGCGAGAAAGGTCTAGAAAAAACATTCTCAATATGGTTCCAACTAAGAAGGTTGATAAGATACCATACAAAGTATTTGAGCCTATGGTGGTTGATTCACATTGAAACGACTAGAAGTGTGTGAGCCTATGGGGGCACACGTGTTAAACACGAGAGTACGTTTTTATACGTTTACTACTTAAACTATTTGCCCGTTATACTAGACCCGACCCAAGCCCATGACCGGTCACATGTAGGGGCGTTTAGTTTTAGCTAGGGCTAGTAGAATTGTATTTGAATTAGGAAAAGGTGTTTGGCTTGTGGCACAAGTTTGAGCTAAGGGGGCTTCAATCCTTACTCTTTATCCTCATCTTCGCCCAGGCTAACGGGACCGAAGTAAACTAGGTTTCAAAGGCTATAAATACACCCACACCTTACATTCATAATACATGACTTTATACCCTAACTTTCAGCCAAATCATAATCAATCTATCATCACAAGAACACAATACCCCATCAGATTTTCTTATATCCGATTAGGGTTCAATTGGTTCTTTGAAACCTTAAACTTGCATCTCATCGATCCAAGAAGTTTTTTAGTGATTTAGTTTGGTGTTTATTGCTCAGTTCCTGGTCGAACATAGTGTAGCAATGAAGAGGTTGTTTTACTCTTTCTCGGACAGTAAGTCAGAAACATATCGGATAGACTTATCCGATATCGGACAAGGCAGAAGGGTGGCAGAAGGGTTCTCAGGCTGTTGATTTCTCGGACAGAAAGAAAAGGTGTTTCTAGGGTTTTTTTGGTTCGAGGTTGTTCAAGTAAAGACAAGGGTTGTTTGGGCTAAACGTTCACGACTAGCTTTTATCAGACGCATTCGTGGTTAAGAGTTTGTGTGTGAACTCATAGAGGTGTTCATTTTGATCACTAAGTTTCTTTGTTTGTTAAACTTGCGGGTGACTACGAGGGTTAGTTTTTCTTGTTCCCTTTTATATCTTTATTGTTTATTCATTATGTGTTAACTTAATTGCTTAAACTAGATCCATATTTCGCTGCATACTCGTAGTGTTAAATTGGTTAACATGATTATAAAATCCCCAACAATAAATATAAAGAAACATAATGTCGTCATCCAGCTACGACCACCATGCTCACTTAAATATCCCCCTTAGAGATATACTATCTGCCACCAACAACTTCGTTGGAAAAAAAATTACTCGCACATGTAGATTTGGAAATCATTACGCGAGATGGCTCTTGTTTTCCGGTGAGTTGATTGATATCGATGCTCAAAGGTTTATGAAAAATGGGATGAATACATGAGATTGTATATATATGTTGTTGGTTTTTTTTAAATATTATTTGTAAATTTCAAAATAAAAGCATGAGTTACTGTGATATTTAAATGAATACACGATATTATATATATATATATATATATATATATATATATATATATATATGAACAAATGATGTTATCCTTTTGTATGAGATTAAGTAACGATGTTCGGAAACTTCTTTTTTTACATCCACATTAAATAACGACTAATTTTATTCCTTATTATAAGTTTAACCCGCGCGTACATGGGTTTAAAAGTTAGATACGGCTAAAATTATCATTACCGGAAATATAAATGTCAAAATGAATGCACAGCCGGATGGCTACTCTGAGATGAAAAGAAATACGTATAGCAATGACTTATGTAATTCCTCTATAAAGATTAAATAATGATATACGAAAAATCACTTTTTTGAGGGTTATTATTAAAAATGCATAATGTCTAAATCATAATATTAACATCAACCGCAACACTATTCTAATTGAACAAAGTCAAATTATTCATCGAACAAAAATCTATACAAAATATTAATCGATATAAATATATAATGAAATATTTATATACAAGCTCGTGCGTGCATGGGTAATATAAGTATATAAGTATAATTTTTTTTACATAATTTTATAAATAAATCTTATTTAACAACCTTGTGTATGCATATAAGCTTTAGCATGCTAAGAAATAAATTTACATGTATGCATATATGCTTTAGCATGCTAAGATATAATTTACATTCTTACAAATTGTATTATTATTAAATAACAATTCTTTATGGACAAATAATTATATATGTTTAATGTTAAAACACATTATGTATGATTTATGTCAGTCATGTGTGTGCGCAAGTATATAACAAATAATCATAACAAAAAAAAAACCTTGAATGATTAAACGAGAAAACGTAATGAAAGCTTGGGCTTCTCTAATTAAAGGAAATCTTGAGTTGATCTGGGAAATTCGATTTCTTGAGACCAGTCATAAAAATACACTAACCAAATATATGATTTTGGACTATAATAAAAAGAATATATGATCGTTCACAAATAATGTTTTAAACAAGTGAATGTCACCCGCCGCGTTGCGGCAGGGGTGCTTGGCAGTATTTAGTTTTTGTTTTTGTGTGCATGGATCATAACATATATGTGAATAGCATTACATAAAGGTTTTGCATTAAGGTCGTGTTTGATTATACATGCAAATTGAACGGCATTACATAAGGATCCCTGTCTTAATACACACATGCACCTGAAGTTGTTTACCAAAAACTCTGCGTCATGTGCCTGGTTACGGCTAACATGTCAGTGCACTGCTCTTAAAAGCAACGACTTTTAAGCAACTTATATATAAAAAAAAGGTATTACCTTCAGTTACGCGTAAGATAGATGTTCACCTATAAAAAGAGGTATTACCTTCGGTGAACGACTTTGATAGGTAATACACATCCCACTGTTAATGTTGTATAAAGCAACGACTTTTAAGCAACTTATAAATATAGCCTCTTTGAATGACACTTGAGAAAAATGTTTTATTAAGGGCCTCATGGGTAACATTTTTTTTTAATAAACTGAGTAGATGCTTACTGAAAATTAAATAGCCAATTGAAGTTCTTCAAAGTACCTACTAAAATTAACCAAAAATGGGTTGAATGAACCACCTACTTTTTACTACTCCATTAGTAAAAAATACTACATAATATAGCTTCAAAAGATCAACTCTGAACCACCTACACTGTATAACTAAAAGCTATGCAAAAGACCAATTAGGAGTGTTGAAACAATATAATTATGACCGCCTTCTCCACTTTGAAGCTCAATGTAGTATAGACGAACAAAGGATATCATATACGGATTGTTTTTTAATAGTAACCTCATAAACTTTGCAATAACCAACACTCCTTATATTTCTAAGTAAAAGTTTTTGTAGCATAAGAATACTATGATACAAAGACTAATACAAATATCAACTGTCATATTTCATATTTGTTCTTGGATGTATAACCTTCAAGTTCCTAGTACAATTAACTATCAAGTTATATCTATTAGGGCACTAAAAAAAGGCTACCAAGAAGCTACAACCTTTGTTAATGTAACACAAAAGCTAAGCTTTCATTTAAAGTCAACTCCATGATGGCCAGTTGTTATCCTAAGTTTGAATTGATATACTCGTAGCAAAATAAACCTTCAAATTTCATACACAACAAAAGAAAATATTATGCCTGTTAGATCATCTACACATAACTACAGATGACAGTTAGACTAAAACCATGCCACATGGTTGCCTACCCAATTTATAAAGTTCAATATAGAAACCAACAGACACATCAAATCATCGATCTTAAAGAAACAAAATTGACGCCAACATATAATCATGGAACCTAATAAAAAATTATAATCATAATCATTAACCACAATATGCTTCTAGCAAATCACAGTTTTCAACATTATGTGATGTGAGATGATTAATTTAATGCTCAACAAATATGCATAACCTTAGATTTTGCTCTAACTGAGTCACTATGTTCCGAAGATAGTGAAACGGATCATGAAACTGATATTAAAAGAAAAATCATTAGAATTGAAAGCAGGGTAGTACTAAAAAGAAAATATCAGATGATCGGTTTAAACTATTAAAGAAGCTTGCCTTTCAAAACTGACACATGCTTGGAAAAAAAATCAAATGAAACCCTAAACACTAAATCGTAATCAAACCCAACAAAGAAGAAGATATACCTTTATAAGAACAATAATCAAGAACCAAACCAACCTCCCCCACAATCACCAGAAACCCCGCCCCCCCCAAATCGGGACCGTCGAGAGCAGAGAGAGTGGGTCTGATGTATCCGCTGAATGATTTGAAAGTCGCTAGAATGCAGTTTCATGAAATAATGATAAAAATATTAAATCTTAAAAATAGTACTCAATAGATAATGGTAGCTACTGCATACATGTTTGTTTCTTCAAATATTTTTTAGCGTAAAGATTCAACCCTTTAGGAAACATGAAATATATGGGCTAAAAATTCACGCATACCTGTTCAGCCAATCCCGTATAGTTGACCGTAAACAAACGCGCAACAAAGCAGGTTGTCTGGAGTCCCAAACCTTGGATATAGAACAATTAGCTTGTAAACGTGTAGTTGCCTTGGATGGTTCCAAAACAACAATGAGAAACTTTGTTGTAAATACACACAAGTATGCGGAATCTACTTGAATGCACTTAGAAGATTAAAGTAAACACAAGTATAACACCAATGCTTCAATATTATTGATGAATAATATGAGTACTCTGCTAGTACTAGGGTTTACAACCTTGAAGCTTTTCTTAAGACGGCTAGGGTATGTAAAGGATTAGTTCTGACCTAGCTAGGATCTCCTTTTATACACTAAAGAGATCCCTTACAAAAATAAATATGTATTAAACGTATCATATCTTCTATTGGTATAGAAAATATGCTGTTACAGACCATACACGACATTCCTTACATAGAACAGTACAAACTTAACACTAGGGGTGTGCACGGTTCGGTTTGGGTCGGTTTTTGGCTAAAACCGAAACCGAACCACAATGTTCGGTTTTTGTAGAACCCAAAACCGAAACCGTTCGGTTTTTGGCGGTTCGGTTTTTTCGGTTTGTTATCGGTTTCGGCTTGGTTTTTCGGTTTTTTCGGTTTCTAACCGTTAATATTTGGGTATGGCCAAATTATACAAACAAACTTGTTTTACGTACAAAATTAGTTATTTTTCTTTACTTTTTTTCAATTTAAGCATAATAATGTTTATTGCATAATTCTACAATTACAAACATATAAATGAGACATACACATACAAGTGAACATACACGTAGTATAGTCATTATCGAATACTTATTGATATATTCACACAAAACACGCGACACTACAAACACACATATAAATATAAACGTTAAGATAAATATATTATAAATCCACTCACAAAATGAATATGAATGTGTTAATTTGATTTATTTAGTTATTTATTCATACTATATTAATTAGATATTATTATATAATAAAACTGGTTCGGTTCGGTTCGGTTTTTGCGGTTTGGTTTTTGGACGAAAACCGAAACCGAACCGCATTTTTCGGTTTCTGAAAAAGTAAAAACCAAACCATCGGTTTTTAGTTTCGGTCGGTTTTTACGGTTTGGTTTTTTTGGTTTTCGGTTCGGTTTTGGTTTTTTCGGTTTGCTTTGCTCACCCCTGCTTAACACTATGAGTACTAACTTTCATACTATCAGTACTAACTAGTTAAGACTCTTATAATATCGCTATCAGTAATAACTTCCGAAGCTATAAGTATTAACTGCAATTGTGAATTTCCCAACAGGTTGCTGCCTACCTAGCCATATGACTCGGAATGGTAAAATGTTGCAACCTTCCTTCTGGCTGAGTTACATACCCTTAACAGTCCAGAAGTTTTTTTTTTTGGCAGCAAAACCCATAAAATAAGTCGGTGTGTTGCCTCTTATTCTATGCTCTCATGTGGTAAGAATATATATGGGTCCATTTTAGAAAGTTGGGTCAACTAAAGTGACTTGTAGATAAAGAATGATGGTGACTAAAATAATACCCAAACACCAAGAAGTGAGACAAAAAATCGCAAGATAAAAGCTGAGCAACCTACATAACCATGACCATATTCAGCCGGCAAAAAATGTACTAATTGTGTGTGTGAAATCCCAACGGGTCGCTCCAAAAAGCACTAACCTTTATAAACCACCACACAAAATTATGTCAACTAAAATTACTCAAACCCAATTTCAAACAAAACAATTAAACAAAAACTAAAATCCAGTAATCTTAAACAACGCCCATCTCACTGAAGAACCAAACTAAGCATATAGATATAGATAATCGACAATAAATAACAAAAGGGTATTGATTATTAATACTATATATACCTTCCATGATGATAAAAATCAGAAATTGAAATAGGCTAATAGCAGCAGATCACGAGGTTTAATTTGAAGCGTGTATTACTTCATTGCGCCCTCTCTCCAGCCTGCAAGTAATTTCCGTGTTAGTATAGGTACAGTAAGAAATAGTTAACTGGCTCCATGAATTTGTACTAATAACAACAACAAACATCAATCATCAATCAAATCAATAAAATAAAAACTAAATTAAAATCTACCTTAGGTGGTCCACCATAAGGAGTAGCTTTATGAGCGCCACGGTTATTATTAAAGCTGCGAGTACGTCCTAGAGCATATCAACTGCCACCATAACGTTTGCCGCCTTCAATGCCAGTGGAATTTTTATTGTTTTTGATGAGGACTTCAAGTGACATGTCTAAAGATGCACCGACCATTGTGATCAGTGGAATATAAGGGGTTGTTGGTTAGTAGGATGAAGGCGGTGGAACGTGAAGAAGATCTGGAAACTGATGGAAGGGTTTGCGAGTACGTCCTAGAGCAGTTGTATTATTATAGTTCTAGTACATGGGTTTGGGCTAAGCAACCGGGCTAAAAAATAATACAGTATTTTAAAATCACAGGAAGAATAAAATATTATAAAATTTAGGTCGCCGTGCTATAATAACATATATAATATACGGACTTCGAAGCATACAAGCCTTCTGATTGGTAATCATTCACATATATAAAAAGTCAACTAAACGTGCCCAACATGTTATGTGTAGAAACACGGGCAGTATAGTAAGGCTGCACACACTAAAGAGGGTCAATTCATCTCATTTTCTCTGTCACGTCAGCTTTCTCTCTCCAGCGACCTTCAGGAGATTAGGTGTCACAGTAAGGGCGACCTTCATTTTTTTTTTTCAAAAAAAAACCTTTCTTTTTTATATTTTCAAAACAAACCCTATTCAATTTAATAATTCAATATCATAATTCAAATTCAAATTAACTGGTACAGTTCGAGTGGGATACCACCAAATTCAAATTCAAAATTTAAAATTCAAATACGAGCGGGCTTTATTAATATTCAAATTGGATTTCAATTTTCAAAAGTTGCCTATATGTAGCCACATACGCTGCATTGTTTATACATGCAAAACTAACACCACACACATAAAATTTCTTATCAAAACTTTTCATAACAATTCCCCGGTCACCACGACTTCTCTTAACAATTTCCCAACTCCAACCCAATGAAAAATGAATCGGTTAACACTCCACATGAAGATATCTTTCCGGTATTCCGAACGGAAAATTAACCGGTTAACACTTCATCGGAAGATATCTTTTCGGCATTCCAAACGGAAAATGAACCGATTAACACTCCACCGGTTGTGGAACACCAAAACAATCCGTTTAATTTAACTGAGGAATAACTCCAACGACTTGAGCAGGATGAGGAAACAAAAAGAGAAATAGAAGAACATGAACTACGAGAGGAGGCTGCTCGTTGGGAGCAGGAAGTTAGGGAAGCAGAATACTGCAGGAACAACTCGTTTGACATTATTGAAGCAGTGTATTATGCTGGAAAGTTTAGGGATGACGAGTCTTCGAGTGAAGAGGGTTGGAACTCAGACTGTTGGGAATTAGAGATTTAAAGATTACAAAACTCACGAGCAAGAATAAAGAAAGAAGAAACAATGAGGGCCTATTATATAATTTAATAGTTAGCTTTTCCAGTAAGCTAAGTTTAGGGTTTCATGTAACCTCCCTCTACCATATAAAGAGGGTAGGCGTCTAGTTTAAATCATCCTTTCATGGTAAAACTCTTCAATGAGAGTCTAGACACACGATTATAGCGTGTGTATAATAGTTATAGTAGTTACTTTGTTTTAATTAATAAAGAAAACCTTATTAGTAACATTGATGTTCTTATTTATTCCACTGTGCATATTCAATGTTATTGATACCCTAGTTGAGTCCAGATCTTGGATTCTACAATTGGTATCAGAGCCGCGTGGCTCTCGATCTAGGGTTTATAAGGTTTTTCTATTGCAGCAGATGGGAAAAAGAAAGGAGGCAGCAGGAAAAAAGTAGATCTGATTTGGTTATCCATGATATCGTTTCTGATTCAATCAGGTAACCTCGTACCAATATTGATTTTGTACTTCGTTTTATTGAATCAGTACCTATAATTCTTATTGGCTATCACGTGGCTATATTGATGGACCTACGAATTTTTCTAATTGGTGATCTTGTATTTTGGCTGTCGGTGGGGTCGCGATATTTGATGATCACGTGATAGTAATATTGTTGTGAAATTAAATGGCTCATAATTAATGTGCTTTTATTGGGGTACTGATTGAAACGCATGATTGGTTTTTGAAACATATGATCTGATCACGTTATTAATTTGGTTTTTGAAACAAATTATCTGATTGGTTCTCGAGCTTTTGTTCGTGGATCTGGTCACATTATTAATTTGGGAAGTGAATTTTATGATTGGTCAAATTAGAGGTGTGGTATGGGGCTATATTGGTTTGTACGAGGGACCCATATGATGTTTCATTCCTGCTGATCACATCATTTCATTCCTGCTGGTCACGTGGTATTATACATATTTAATAAGGTTACTGATTATGTTGTACTGGTCCCCATTATTTTTTGATTGGACGTTGAATTGATCATTTGATGAGAGATGTCACACGCTGGTCCCCACTTGATTGATCCACACGTGAATGTGATGATTGATATCACATGTTTGTTTCATCAGTATGTATTTTAATTGGGGCTCATTCAATTGGATCGCTTGTTCACGTGAGTACAACCATTTTATTGGCTAATCGCGAAATACTACTGACGAATCTGTTTGGTCATATCGAGAGATGCTACTAGTCAAGATTAGTACTGATTCGAATTATGGATATTGGACGGTGGCTTCTTATTCTTAGGTACTGTTCGAATATTATGAAAACTGGTAGACGATGGTTTATACTGGCAGCATGGGAACTTAATTCTAGTCGATTATCGTTTATACTGCTCATGATCGGCTGTTGTACATGTTATTTCTAGTCTTGATAGTTTGTGATGGTCTTCTAATGTTTTACTAGTCTTGGTGAGTTGAAGTTTTATTCAACGATGAACTCTAGTAATTAACATATTTTTGGCTCGATTTGATGTTCCTACTGGACTACTGGTTGCATATTTTTATTCGTGATGGTTCCTGCTGGTAGATTATTTGGTTTCTGCTGATCGGTTTCTGCTGGTGGTATTAGATTCTGCTGATCGGTTCCTACTCATATTGGTTCCTGCTAGTCGGTTCCTGCTGATTTCTTATTTGGTTCCTGCTGGTAGTATTAGTTTCTGCTGATCGGTTGCTGCTGGTTGTTCTGGAGTTCCTACTAGTTGATCAGGTGAGTGTCTTATCATATCTCAAAGTGAAGTACAGACACTTTTGAGATAACTTGTTCGTGCGTTAATGGTGTGACAAAGACTTGATAAATCTAGCGAAGGGGTGAGATCTACAGACTAAAGGTACTTAATGCGCACATTTGCTAACACTTTAAGGAGTTACGTTGTAGTGCTCAGTGTTAGTGAAGGGGTGTGATCTACAGATTGAAGGTGCTTAATGCTCACATTTGTTATCACTTTAAGGAGTCACGTTGTTGTGCTTAGTGTCTCATATTAATTGAGGGTTTATCAAGATTTGGAGTTACATGGATAGTACAAGATATAAGACGCCTGTGTTGGTATTCCTACTGGTTCTCCGTTCATACTGGTACACTATGTTGATGCTGTTGCTGAGTTGATTTTTCTACTGATGCGTTTTAATTCTTCTGTTTAATTCTTGTTAAAAAAAAACCTATATTCAAGAGATGGTTAGTATATTTTTAAGGGGAAGCTTATTGTGTATATACTTACCATCTACATGCATCACTTGAGGGGACGCGTTTACGAGTTGCACAAGACCCCTATTAGATGATTACAAAAAGGGGAAGAAGATTCATGAGGTGCAACTTATTATTGTGATGACATGTTTTACCATTGTTTCTTTATTAGTAACATTGATGTTCTTATTGATTCCACTGTGCATATTCAATGTTAATGATACCCTAGTTGAGTCCGGATCTTGGATTCTACACAGACTTTTCATTGTAATTTGTAGTTTCATTTTCATTACCGTATAGTAGTTTGTATTAATATGTAATTCGTGTTTTCACTTTAATGTTTAATATAATTCGTGTTTTAACTTGTTTAATGTGTTTTCACTTTAATGTTTAAAAAACAAAACACAAACACACAAGTATTGAGAAAAAGAAAAAAAATGAAAAAAAAAACATGTAAAAAAAATAATAAAAAAATGAAAAAGACGAAATTGGCGATCTAGATCGTTTACATGACCATGATCTCTCAAAACACCCAATCGATCGATCCCCCGCAACAATGACGATCGGTAGCGATCGATTGATCGTGTATGCCTTACTGTGGGCGGTCTAAGGCACGACTCCGATGGTTTTCAAGCATCCATTCTAGTTAATTAAATAATTCTCATTTTAAATATTGCATTTTTTGTTAATCCATGTTACCCTTTTGTTAATCCATGTGACCCTTAAAAATGTTATATTGAAATTGTGGGTTGTTACATCTATATCTCGAATTTAATGCCTATGTGAGTTGTGGCTAACATGTTCCATGTGATGTTTGAGAAGTATATGTAAGTTCCGATTTTCGCATGATACAAATGATTTAGATTACCCTGATATCAGTTATGTAAAAAAATTAGTACAATTTTTACACTGACAAAACACACTTGGGTTTCTCAAATTAAATTTGTAAAAAAGACATCTGATGATATATGAGCAGTTAATGAGATTGGTATATTCAATCTAGAGCATCCGGTACCATAATTGTTATGTCTGGTCATTCCAGCTTGGCAAGCTTGCCATGGGTAGCCATGACCCCCCCCCCCCCCCCCCCCCCCTTTCATCCTTCGCCATTTTTACCTTCGTCATCTGCACGGCGAAGGAGGAGATTTTTTTTTTTTTTTTTTTTTTTTTTTTTTAATGTTTGTAGTTTTAGGAAGTGGTAAGAATCAAATGAATAAGTTGAGGTTAGTTGTGAGTAAGGAGGGTTAGTTGTGGAGTATTGTTATAGTGATGTGGTACCCCGTAGGTCCCGAATGAGTAAGTTAACTCGCCATGACACCTAGCGCTCGTAGCTACATCATGGCTTAATTAGTCATTTATTAAAAGTCAACTTGCTACCAATTTGTATTCAAGTAATAAAAATTGGAAAGAGGACCAATTTGTATTCCACGATCTTAAATGCACAAAATGAAAACTATGATGGTAAAAGTAATAAACAAAACTTTCAGATCTACTACAGTATTAATTAGGATTAAAGAAAAGAGGGCAGTTGGTGGAGATAAGTAGCCGGCCTATATATACATGATAGTACATACTTATGTCTTCATTCCTTCACATACTTTGCTAACTTAACCCAAACACCATCCTTAGCTAACATTTACTTGATTAACAGAAACATAATGTCTTCACCCAATTACCACCACCTTGCTCACTTAAAAATTCCCCTTGAAAACATACTAACCACCACCAACAACTTTGCTTTTGAAAATTACTTAGGATACTCTAGTTTGGGAAAGCATTACAAGGGACAGCTCATGTGGTATGGTGAGTTGATTGATATCAATGCTCAGAAATGGTTAAATAAAGAATGGGATGATGAAAAAGAACAACAGTTTTGGATGGAGATTTTAATGTTTTCTACTCTCAAGCATAAAAATCTGGTTTCTCTTGTCGGGTTTTGTTATGAAAATGATGAGAAGATCATCATTATCAGGCGTGAGAGAAGGAAAAGTCTTGTAAACTATCTAAGTGACCCGAGGTTGACATGGGTGCGTAGATTGGAGATTTGTGTCGGTGTTGCGAATGCGTTGAGTTTCATTCATTATGATGAGCAACGTGATTTTAGTGTTATACATCGGAACATCGACAGTTTGACAGTTGTATTAAATGATAACTGGGAACCCAAGTTATCTGAATTTAGACTTTCCATGAAGACTAAAGCATCTGAAAGGCACCTTTCTTTCTATACTAGTAATGTTTCGAACTGCAGGCTGGGGTATACAGACCCAACATGTTTAGAGACTAAAAGTGTGAGCCACAAGTCAGATATCTACTCCTTCGGGATAGTATTGTTTGAACTACTTTGTGGTAGAGATTCAGTAATCGATGTCGACCATAATAAGTATTTGGCTCCTGTGGCCATTACCCATTATCGTGAGAAAAAGCTCGATGAAATAATTGATTGGGGTCTACGGCAACAAATGGACTCGCAGTCACTCAACGTGTTCGTTGAAATAGCGTATGACTGTTTGAAAGAAGAACGATCGCAACGCCCAGATATAGATGAGATTGTCCCAAGACTTGTGAAAGCGTTGGAACTCGCACGTGAAAACAAGCCTGTAAGACCTCTTCTTTATACACCTTGACTACATCAATTTGCACGTTAAATTAGCTAGACCCCATAAACCTGATTATAGATAATTAATAGCCATTTGATAGGATGTTTTCCGTTACTGACCTCACTGTATATGACTTCCCAATATATGCAATATTCAATGCTAATATAAAGCAAGTTAAGATTAAATTTTCAAGGTGACCAAAGAGACCATATCTGCTCAGTTCTTATATCCATCTTTTGGTAATTAACATGCATGTCGTATAAGGTTAATAAGTTTATATTTTATCAACACTTAAGGCACTGATCAGTAAATAAATGATAGCGAGAATTTTATATATATTCAAGTTTTGTAATCATTTTTGACACATGAAGTATGTGATAATAACGGTTTACATATTTTTGTGGGTTATTAACGTAATTGAGATTCACGTTATTCGATCCGCTACCCGCACCAAGCTTTTAATTTATTTATATTAACAATAAATTATATAAAAAGTTAAAAACAACGGCTTATCAACTAGCTTAAAGCACAAAAAACGCAGGTGTCGTGATTTGGCACTCGGCCACTAGCAACTTATTGTTTGTTTTTACACTTAAGGGCAAAATGATAAAGGTAAAACCTTTTGTCTACCTATATCTTTTAAAAAAAGAAAATGATTGAGAGGTCTAAAATATGTGACTAATTGTGTGTCTACTAGATGTTGTAATAAATTATTGGTTTGTGAAGAAGTGGGTCCCTTGCTGTCCCCAATAGAATGCTGACACATATGTTTAGACATATTATTAGGCATACGAGTTAGGCATCATAATCAATGCTCATTAAAAAAATACACGTTTGTACATAATTTGAATATAATATTAGGGGTGTATGGTTTGTTGCCATAAATCATAATGGGTATGAGTATAGCTATAGGGTATAATGTTTGGATTGATTTATAAGGTATGAGTTTTATTATTTAAATTGTTTTAAAAAATTAAAAAGGACAACAATAAATGGTTTCACACTCAAAATAATGTGGGCATGGGGGAATGATTTGGCTAAAGGTACCAACTTAGCCTTCAATGAGAAAACCCTCGTATTTAGATATCATGAAACACATACAAGTGAATCAAACTTAAACAATCATTTTCATTTCTATTCTTTTTATTCCAAAACAACAATCCAAAATGCACCTAAAAGTTGTTGGCTATAAACTTTCTTATTTTTCATCTATAAGGCTAAACTAAAGAATCTGATTGGTCAATAGATTGTTCTATATTTTTCGACTGCTACATCAAATGGTTTCCTATTATCAATCCTTTTATACCACCAAAGGCCTTTTGGCCCGGTGGTATGTGAGTGATCTAGGTTCAAATCTCATTAAAGAAATTTGGGATATAATTTGTGAGATAAATGATGTACAGTAAGTTGTAATAAATTTACCGCTCTAAAAAAAATCTTTATACCAATATATCAGCTCTACTTTAATCACACTCGCAAGGACAATTAACATCTATATGTATAATACATAGTATATATAATGTAGGAAGAACACTCATATTAATTATTAAGGCATTCTAAAACTTAAAATTTAAACAATATAAATATAAATGCATGTTGTACAATTACTTTATGCATTAATATATATATTAAACAACCTTGAATTAATTTAAATATTAAAATACCCCTCAATTTAAAAATACAAATAATAACCAGATGGTACAAATCCAACAAGTTATTTAAATAAATTTTTAAATATTCTACTCAAACACATTAAAACATTCCTAGAATAAAAATTAATACAATCTTTCAAAATAAATAAATAAATAAATAAATAGCATGTCTATACTATCTACTTTTAACATAATATAGTTTGCCATATTTTAAAGCTGTTAAACCTAAAATTCTGTCTTCTATAAAGTTATTGTCACGAATAACATATTATAAAAACAAAACATTGCTTGTCAAAAATTTTACTTATAGGATATCTGCCGCCGTAACATACGGGTACCATGCTATTTTTCTTCAAACGTAGAAGCGAATTCAAGATATTGTTGTCTTACTTTTGACAAAATTGTAGTGAAGGTGTATAATGTGCGACTATTTTCACTTCAAATTTGCTTTTAATAAAAATTATGAATAAATACTGCACCTTAAAGATGTCAACTTTTTTTTTTTTTTTTTTTTTTTTTTTTTTTTTTTTTTTTTTTAAAGGATATTTACCATGGTAAATTTTTGTAAACATATAACTCGAAGTTTTGAATGAGCTATAGTGGATTTCTTGGTAAAAAAAATAACCAAATTGGCCTACATATAATAATACCATACGAATGGTCGGGCTTGTAGGCAGACCAATAGAAACCGAAAATAAACTAATAAAAATAACCACAAAGTAAAACTATGAGGAGCCCAGAAGCCCAAGTAGCACCTTGATATGTCAAAAACGTCTTATATATGCAATCTTCGGATACAAAATGTAATGTAACAACAACACGAAAAATTATTGTTGTATGATAATTTTAGATTATGGTAGTTTCTATTTATTATTTGATCCTTACTCTATGATGGAAATTATTAAATAGTAACCCATTTATTATCACTATGGCCATCCACAACGCATAGACGTGGCATCGTTCAAATGAAAATTTAAACGCCAGCTCATCATTTAATAACATCGTAGGGTTCGTACGTTGAAAAGACGTTCTTCTCTGTTTGAATCACATTTAATGACATTATTGTTGTATGATAATTTTAGATTATGGTAGTTTCTATTTATGCAACAAAGTTATGTCTTTTTAATTTCTATGTAATTTCTTTTATTTTTATATTAATGTAATCTTAAAAAATGACTAAATTTATAATGATGTGGAAATGCATTAAACTGTGTAAAGTTCAATGCATTGTGAGAGTTTATATAAATAATAATATGTTGATGTGGCGTTGACGTGGCAGTGTACTGAATTTTGTATTGCACCTTGCATTGGAGATGCTCTAAGGCCATCCACAATGCATTGATGTGGCGAAGTGCAATAAGATCATTAGATGCTACCTCATAGTGTAATAGCATTGTGGGATTGCATAATATAATGAGAGTTTGTTTCTTCACACACCATTTAAATACTCTAATAGTAGGCCTTTTCTCCACTCAATTATTCATTAATATAAAAGATGTATGTTACTCTTACTTTAAGTTTGGAACTAACCATAAAAAAAATTTGCAAACTTGAATTTACATATATGATGTTCAAATAAAAAAATAAAAAAACATACAACCTTAATTTTTTTTAACCCTAAATCATTTCACCTTTTGCAGCCACCTTTTTCTCAAATGTAGATACAACCTTTAAAATTCGTCCCTTCCATTCAACCAAAAGCGAATCAAACATGATCTTATTTTCATATTCGAGGATCAAATACAAACACCCCTTTTTCTTCTTTTAACCGGTTTTCAGATCTTATTGTTTTGTTATAGATCTATGATGAGTTTGATTTTCAAATATATATTAACTTGTGACTAAATTATAAAACCAATAATCTCAGTTTTCGCAATGATATCTTGTCGTTTTTTAGGATAGTTTTTGTTTTGAGGAGATGGGTTTAGGATAGTTTTTGTTTATTGTTGTTTGTTTTGGTTAATAGTATATTGCACTTCATATTCTCAAACTTTTTTTTTCTTGAACCGATGAAGACACATATCTGGTGTCAACCATGTGGTTATTCGTAGTATTGGTTTGGTCAAATGAGACATTGTTTTATATTTTTTCTTTTTGTGGTTCGAACATGGTGATGGGTTTAGGATTGATTGTGGTCCTGGATAGGCTGTTTAGATCACACAACGACCACGGTGATTGGTTCGGACATGGTGATTTTTTTTTCGTTAGTGTTCATGTTCGAACCAGATAGGTGAGGGCGGTTGATTTGGAGTTGGATTGAATATTCTGTGTATTTTTTCTCATATTTATTTTTTAGTGTTGGCTTGGCTTGTAGCTTGATTCTATTGTATATTATGCTTTGTTACTTGTATTTGCTTAGAATCTATATTAGGAAATTTTATAAAATTAATAAGATGAAAGTGCTTAAATGCATTATAAATAATATCGATAATCAGTATTTAATGCTTCATGTTTTATTCATGTTATAAATTTTAGGGTCAATTATTAATTGATTTGATAATTTATCTCTTTAGTCTTAATTATTTATTTAACCATTTAACCTTTTTGGCAACATTTTTACTCTTAACTTTCATTGACTATTTAAAAGACCGATTTAATTTTGGATAACCATTTGACAAAATCTTTTAACTAAAAGCGACAACTTTTTTAATCTATAATATTAAATGAACTATTTTATGATTACCCATTCTGACACATGATACGTCACATTTTGCGGTTTTTAGTTATTAAGTTTTCTTGTATTTAAATCAAGGGGACCGTAAGTTTGTTTTGACCATTATAACTTCTTGCTCTTTTAAAAGGGTAACATATATAGTTGACATTCTACATAGATAACTAAAAACAAAAAGTTAAATTATTTACAAATTTTAAGAATAGTAATAATCCCTTTAATCCAAACACTAAAAAAGAATTCATAGCTTAAGCACCAAAATCCGACGTATCATGGGTCGTGTCGGATAGTCTAAGTAATAAGAAATGTAATACTCCGTATTGGATATGACGTTGACACAAGCCATACAACTTTGAGTGACAATAAATAGAAAAGAAATAAAACCAACTTTATAGATATCACTTAGGATTAAAAATAATGATTATACATATTTACTATATAGGCAAAAATGCACATATATTCTTTGTACAAGTTTTTTATGCATATAGTACAATGATTTTTATGCATGTTTTGGATATATATGTAATTTAGCATTTACGGAAGGATATATATGCAAAAGCCCAATGTACTGATGATGCATCACTTCCTGTTATTTTGTGTATTAAATGAATATCCTTTTGTGACCTGCTTGTTTTTGTAATAGATACACTCTCCGCCCAACCACCTTGCTCATCTAAGAATCCCTCTTGAAGATATCTTATCCGCCACCAACTACTTTGATGAAGATAATGTCATTGGAGAACGTAGATTTGGAAAGAGATACAAGGGACAACTCTTGTGGTCCGGTGAGTTGATAGATATAACTGCTCAGAGGTTAACTAATAAGGAATGGGATGATGAAAAAGAACAACAGTTTTGGACGGAGATTGCGATGCTATCTGGACTCGAGCATAAGAATCTTGTTTCTATTGTTGGGTTTTGTAATGAAGTTGGTGCAGAGACCATCATTTACAAGTACGACTCCAAGGGAAGGCTCGACAACTATCTAAGTGACCCGGTGTTGTTGACATGGGTGAAAAGATTGAAGATATCCGTCGGTATTGCGCATGCATTGAGATACATTCATTACGATGAGCCACGCGATTTTAGCGTTATACATCGAAACATCAGCAGTTACACAGTTCAATTAAATAATGACTGGGAATCCAAGCTATCAGAATTTCAACATTCAATGAAGATAAAAGCATCTGAAAGGCACCATGCTTTCCATACGGATTCAGTTTGGTCTACGAAGGGGTATACAGACCCAACATATTTAGAGACTAGCAGTGTGAACCACAAGTCAGATATCTACTCCTTTGGGATACTAATGTTTGAACTATTGTGTGGTAGGAAATCAATAAGTGATGATCAAGACAATAAGTATTTGGCTCCAGTGGCAGTTTTTCATTATATAGAGAAAATACTTGATGATATAATTGATCCGGATCTATGGAAACAAATAAATCCACGATCATTGAACATTTTCGCCAAACAGCATATGCGTGCTTGAATGAAGAACAATCGCAACGCCCAAATATGGATCAAATTGTCACAAGACTGGAGAAAGCGATGGAACTTCAATTGGAATGTGAAAATGCTGTAAGATGGTTTTTTCTCTTTATCTTTCTATCACAATAACTACTCTCTAATATGAGCAACGTTTATTTACTAATGGCTATATTTGTTGTCATTGATGTTAAAGGTACACTCATCAGTTGTGGACGAAGTTGGAGGGACATCATCCAATCTTGAAGAGGTAACTAATTTTTTATTTAAGTCATGTCGTAAGTCACTGAAATCATTAAAATAGAGGAATATGTCAAAACAAGAGAAACGATAAAGAAAGATGCGAGTAGAGAGGCGGCAGAATATAATACGATGTGGTATATAATGCCCGATAGCAATTCCCTTATTTTATTTAAAATCTTGTACGTTGTAAGTTGTAACTTACAACTTGTAAGCCACTGAAATTTTTAAGAGAGGAAAACAGGTGATGATATAATTTTATGCTTAAATTTACTTTGCTCATTATACTAAGACGATATTTGTCAAAACAAGAGAAAATTAAAGGATAAAGAAAGATACTCCATACATGTTTTGTTCTGTTTATAACGTGATGACCGGTGAAGAGTGATACATTAGACATGTCACTTATATATGGGTAATTTAGTTAAAGTATTATGGTTACTCAACCTATATATTAGTAATATAGATCTTGAATTTTTGGTTACAAATAAAAAGTTCTAATTAAATAAGATATAGGTGCGAGGTAAGAACCACATAAGAAGGTGCTCAAAATAACTAAAATACATGTATTAGTTTTAGGAAAATGATATGTTGGAATTCTAAGTCAAAGAGAGTTAATTCTAAGTCTTCTAGAATCACAAACCCTAACCTTTAGGTGAAGACACATGAAGATTTAAAAAGGTATGTTTAAGTTCTTAACTTGTAGTCGTTGAGACATCGCCTTGCGTTTTTATCTCAAGTGACTTCCCAAACGTTTTAGGGAGTGAAGACCAAATACTTTTCAATTTAGTTCTCCCACCAATACAAAATACAATAGGTGTGTACAGGGCCGTCTCGTGGAATTTGGAGGCCCTGTGCCACAATTTCAAAAATAGGTCTTTTAACTCTAAATGTCGATGTATTTATAGAATTAGCAAATATTAGTTTTACTCTGCACTGCTTTTTGGTTTTGATCAAATACCAACTTTTTCTTTTGAACGAATATCAAATAACAACATGCTAAACACGTTTTTTGTGTGTGCATATTAGTGGGTCTAAATTCCGTAGATTAGTCGGTCAAATTGACATAAACAAAGTATAGTAATAACTATGTTCTAGTATAAACACATTTTGTTTCTATTCTATATATAACTATTGAGTTTCAAAGTATTGCATCTAATAAAGAGTTTAAATTGGAAAATTAGTTTTCTTGTGGGTTTTATTGTGTTAACTTTCTCCTAAAAGATTTGAAGCAAAGTTATTGAATAGGGCTAAGGGGTTAAAATGATAAATCATAGAGACAAAATGTGTTTATACTAGAACATACCTTAAACATACCTTTATTAGATGCAATACTTTGAAACTCAATAGTTATATATAGAATAGAAACAAAATGTGTTTATACTAGAACATAGTTATTACTATACTTTGTTTATGTCAATTTGACCGACTAATCTACGGAATTTAGACCCACTAATATGCACACACAAAAAACGTGTTTAGCATGTTGTTATTTGATATTCGTTCAAAAGAAAAAGTTGTTAATTGATCAAAACCAAAAAGCAGTGCATAGTAAAACTAATATTTGCTACTCCCTCTGTCCCACATTAAGTGTCCACTATGACTTTTTTAAGTATTTTTTCTTAAACTTTGACTTTAATTATTTTTGTTCGTGTTATATAATATTTGATGCAATATATATGATTGGATTAAGTTTTTAAATATATTTTCATTTGTATAATTTTTATTAAGTATTATATAACACAAAAAAATATATTTACGGACAAAGTTGAAGAAAAAAGACTTTAAAAAGTCATAGTGGACACTTAATGTGGGACGGAGGTAGTAATTCTATAAATACATCGAACTTTAGAGTTAAAAGACCTATTTTTGAAATTGTGACATAGGGCCTCCAAGTTCCACGAGACGGCCATGTACGCATGCATAATTTTAGTTTATAAGTAGTCCACGTTACCACGTACCACCCATGCATTGTTTCCCATGTTTAGTATTTTCTAGTCTTTAGAAATGTAATCGCTTTGCATTTTGAAAGAGGAGAAAAATTGATCTAAAGTCTAGTCTGCTACTTTATTATATTATATTGTGACAGTTTGTTAACTCAGTTAGCTTCTATCACTATATTTCAACAATCTACACCAAGTTAAACATGATTATCTTTTATATCTATCTTCTTTACACTTACTGTACCAGCTTTAATCATCGGCCCAGTGAAAATGACTCATGTATAAAAATATTCATCCCGTATTATATGTACTTAGCTTCTCACCATTTCGTCTCTTTAATAAATATTATAATTGATCAATCTACCTAACTGAAGTGTTACATCCTGTTAATCTACGCATATAGGGATCAGTCACCTTCGTATCTACAGGCAATGAATCCCAAGTCAGCAAAAACAGAAAGTCTTTCCTCAAAGATCTATCTCACTTAAAACTCAGCCTTGAAGATTTGAATTCAGCAACCAACAATTTTCATAAAGAAAATCTAATCAACGAAGATGAAATGATTTTCGAAGGTCGTCTCTTGCGTTTCGAACAGTTCATCGATATCTTTGGAAAGTGTTACCAATGTGATTCTGAAAAAGATGAGAGCAAAGTGTTCTGGATGGAGCTTTCGATGCTTTCGAGTCTCAAACATAAGAATCTAGTGTCTCTTATTCGGTTTTATGATGGGGTGGATGGGAAGGCTATCATATACAAGAGGGAGGCCAACGAAAGTCTCAAAAACTATCTAAGTGACCAGAATCTTACATGGATGCAAAGGTTGAAAATATGTGTTGGCATTGCAAATGCATTGAGCTACATCCATTATGATGTTGGACGCGATTTCAGTGTCATACACTGCAACATCAATAGCTCAAAAATTTTACTAGATGACGAATGGGAACCCAAGTTATCTGGTTTTGAACTTGCATTGAAAAATACAATAGCTCGGAGGCATCGTTTTTTTCTTACTCATGATGTTATTGAGAACGTATACCTGGACCCACAATATAAAAAAACTGGAGGTCTAACGCACAAGTCAGATGTGTATTCATTCGGTGTTGTATTATTGGAAGTCTTGTGCGGAAAGAGTGTAGAAGATGAAACCGAAGACGATGACAATGACGATGATGAAGACAATGACGATGACAATGAGTTGAGAGAGGGATTATTAAGTCAGCTGGCCAAATCTAAGTTGGATGAAATGATTATGCCGCATTTACGAAACCAGATGGACCCAGAATCACTCAAAATCTTCTCAGAGACAGCATATTATTGCATAAAAGAGGATAGAGCAGAACGTCCGTATATAGATCAGGTTGTCAAAAGACTTAAGAAAGCTTTGGAGCTTCAGTGGAAATATGAGAATCCAGTCAACCTGACATCATCCGATCAATTTGAGGTACGTATAGTAAATAATTTACATGATCTTTTAATGTAAGACCGATAATCCTATAATAATTAATAGACGAGTGTTATTAGAAATCGAATTTTTTGAGACGAGATGAACAAATAAATTTAGGATCTATCTTAGAATTTGAATGAGAACCACCTTACATTAAAAAGAAGAAGAAACGAAGACAGTTAATAGATTAAAAAAAAAACTAATCTCAAAATCATTCTTTATAGTGGTTTTCAAAGCCTTACTTAATTATATTTTCAAAGCCTTACTTTTAACTAAAGTTGCTAATTTAACCCTCACACTCACAATAGTAGTATTATTTTTGAACCTTTTGAAATTTCACAATGTTCTAATAAGATTATAGTATAAATGGATATTGCAGCTTTTAAATGTCACAACAAGTCAATAGCTCTATGAAAGATAATAGATATACTACCTCTTAGTAAGAAAAACAGAAGTTAGTCAGGAAGTCAAGTATTCACGTTATCGATAAAATCATGCCTTAGAAAATGAAAACTTATTTACAACTTTAAATAGTGTGATGCTATAATGTGCCCTTTTAAATATAAATTGAGGTTTCATATTTCATCAGCATAGGTAATGGCTTTATACTTGATTTTCGAATGTCGTAGATAACTTTTTTTAACATAAGGTATTAGCAGTCAACGATTTAGTCATGAATGCCAGTAAGCTACGAGGAAGTTATAGTAAACCATCTGAGTACTTGTTATTTAATAAAAAGTTTTTATTTTTTTTTATTTTCTTTTTATTGTTTCATTTTCATTTGGGCACCCCTTTGTTAATATGGACCTTACCCAACCCGACCCAACATATATACCGTGTATTGAACTGTTGAGTTTTTGTCTTGACAAAAAAATCAAAGAGCTATATATCTTAGTTTTATGGCTGGGTCCGTCACCGAGTGTTACCAACTCATATAATCTGGTTTAACCATATAACCACTAATCCACTATCTATCCTCACTACAAATGCCAATGGTACGTTTCATGTCAAGTATAAAAAGTTTATTACCTTACTAAAACGTGTATGTGATATCATAAAACTAAAAAGTATTACATAAAACTATGATTTTTATGATAAATGGGGTGAATATGGTAGTATGAAATAAGTTTATCTAGAAAAAAAAGATGGTAAGACTCGTTCTTTATATTAGCCAATAAAAGATTTGTTTTCATCCATCACATATAAAAGATTTTCCTCCTCCCCTGTTTGGGCACATGGTAAGACTCGTTCTTTATATTAGCCTATAAAAGTATAAATTTATAGAAGGCACCTAAGAGGGAAGAATAAAAAGTGAAAGACAAGAACTAAAGGTGCGTTTGGTTTGTATATAAGGTTTTGAAATTTAATAGGGAGGGAAAATATAAAGAGATGAAAAATGATACTTACGTAAAGTTGTTTCTTTCATAAATTAGTATCTGAACATGATTAGATTTTATCACTATTCTTAAAATATACATATGAAAAGCAATGGGATCAGAGTAGTAAATACAGTTGAAAAAAGAAAAAGAAAAAATCAAATAGAAAAAAAAAATGATTAGGATCTCTTATGTAAACAAACAAATAGAAAGAAACAGAAGAGAATCTCTTATGTAAACAAACAAATAGAAAGAAACAGAAGAGAATCTCTTATATAATAGTATGAGATTTGTAAAAAGTGAAAAATATGTATGACTAATAGAAATGTAGTTATCTACTGACTAATAAAAAGTCAAATTTGAAACAATTTGGTCAAACTTATCTAAATTCCATCCATCAAAAAATATGTATGAAAACATACGGGTCATTTTTGTAAAAAGAAAAACTAAAAATTGAGAGGTAATTAATAAAACTTTAACTTTTAAACTATAAATAAATTATATGGACTTGAGTAAACTTATTAGTATTCATGTTTTGTAATAACTTTATAAATTTAATAAATACCCAACACTTTAAACCCTCTACACTTTAAATTTCTCTAAAAAACACTGTTATCATTATATATTAAATTAACTTATATGAATGGAATTATAAATATCAAAATGAAAGCACAATATTGAGATTGTATGTATACGAACATCTCATGTTATTCTCGCTTATAAGATTAAGCAAGGATGTTTGCAAAAGTTTTTTTTTCTACTACACTTTCAATAGCTACTCATGGTATCTCTTTTATAAGTTTAACTTGCGCATAAACGGATTTAAAAATATAATACGGCTAAAATTATTAATAAGAGATATATAAATAATACAATGAATGCACGATTCCATGGGTTACTATGAGATGAAAACATACACACAATATTGTCTATATAGCAAGGGCACATGTAATTACTCTTTAAAGTTTAAATAAGAATTTCTAGAAAAACATTTTTTAAGAGTCATTACTTGCTATCAAACACACATAATATCTAAAAGATGAATTTAATAGTTAAATTTAAACAATGTCAACCTCATAACTATACGATTTTAAAATCAAATCCTTTGTCTAACAAAAATCTATACAAAATATTAATCAATATTAATACATTATTAAAAATTTATGTAAAAATCCGGGCGAGCACGGGTGTTGTAACTATATAAGTATAAAAGATTTTACATAATGTTGTAAACTAATCTTGTTTAACAACTTTGTATATAAACCCATGCAAACTTTACTATTGCCAAAATAGAAATTTATATTTTTAACCAACTATATTTTTAAGAATACTTATGATATACAATTTTGTATGCACAAATAATTAAGATCTAAACATATTGTGACATTTATCGAATCACATTAAGTATAATTTATGCCAAATACTCGTGCATGCACATGGTTATATAACTAGTAATATATAAAAATGAGCTTTGCACAAAGTAAAAAGGGGGAAAATAACAAAAGCTACTTGTTATGAGGAGTTTCCAAAAGCTACATTTCATAGTAAGAAAGTGTATTCTTAGATTAATATTCCAAACATCTATCTTCTCTTTTATTCCATTGCTTAAATCCGAAAGTCTTAAATCAAACACAGCATGAGAGTTAGTCATCTAAAAGTTAGGAGAACAAAGGTAAATAAACGTACTCTTAAACTCACAGCCTAAAAAAATATATAAAAAAAACAAATCAACCTAAATTAGGCTAAACATCTAGTCGCGTTCAAGATCCTCAGTGCCTAGTCCTTGTCAACCAATAGAGAATGATTTGACTAAAAATATACTCTATCCTCCCCTATTAGAGCACACGGTGTGGACACAAATCACACGCCAAATGCTTTCAAAATTTAACTCTTGGCATGCCAAATACTTACCATGCAAAATGCCAAACTCACATTAATAGGACTTGAGCCAATGAAATGGCTTACGCCAAATCTAGTTTGTGTTATTTTATTTATTTTATTGTGAGTGAGGGGGTATTTTTAGTAGGATATTTTGTGGGACCCAATAACATGTTAGTGGTGTGTTATGAGGGAGGGTGTTTTAGTTATTAGGGAGGTGATGAGGTGGCACTGAGGTGGCATACCAATAACGTATTATTGGCATCCACGATACCTTGTGCTCTTATAGCTAAGCAAACTAACTAGGAATGACAACGGGTTTTAGGCGGGACGGCCATTCTCAAAGCCAAACCCAATTTGCAAACTAGGCCTCAAACCCGCCCTAATCCTCATTGGGGATCTTATCGGGGCGCCCCATTGGGGCAAGATGCTCCCCAAACCCGTTCCGATCCCCGTTGGAAATTTTATTGAGGCGTCTTTTCAGGCGCAATGCTCCACCAAACACACATTTTTCCCCTTTTATTATTACTTTTACACTATATTTTATTAATATGATTTTACGCAAAAATGTGAAGGATTAAAAACCTACTATATATTAAGTACTAGCCTTGATAAGTTTTCAACAAAATTAACATAAATAATGATAAACCAACTTCTTTAAAAATATGACACAAAATATATTTTTATAGCCACAACTAACTTTGTACGAAAATACAAGAATAATGTTTTTATTATGTAAATATTAACATAACAAAATATGTATATAATAGATCTATATGTAGATATATATGTTTCGGGGTGGGGCGAGTTGGGGATGCTATGCCCCACTCCCCGCCCCAAACCCGATAAAAATCACCTTTAAAGCCCCAAAGCTTGCCCCGTAACCCGATAAGCATGCTCCACCCCGTCCCAAAAACTTTAGGTTTCGGGTTTCCCCATCGGGTTCCGATTTTTTTTGCTATCCCAAAAACTAACTAAAATAAAAAATAAAAGTGACACCTAGACCCAAACTTGATTAAGCTTTATACATTTATTAAATCTACAACAAAAACAATACCTAATCATCTTAATATGCTTAAAATTATTAACTAATGATGATGAAATATAACTAATATGCTTCAACTAATTCCCACTTCATTCATCATTTCAAACACTTCATATGTGTTTTCTTTCTTAATCTCCATTTTCAATCTTGTCACATATAATGATCTTTTTGTTAGATGTACTTTTAGGCATTAGTTTCAGGGATGAAATTCATCTTTTTAATAGTTAGCGTAAAAGAAATCATTCTATTGCTTTTGAACGTTCTCATCTATACTACTTATAAAGGGTTTAAGATCATCTCTCTTATTAATTATTTTCTGACAACCATAAATAGAATTTTAAGCAAATACAAGTCATCAAATATAATTTACAAGTATGTAAAGCACAAATCATTCTCATCTTAAAACACTATTTCTTACATACAATTAATACACCCATTCACCAATAAATACAATTCTCTAAGCACAATGTACACAGGCGTGTAATACAATTATCACTCTGAAATACAGCAGACAAAAACAAAATAACATTTGTTCGCTGAAAAATTTAGTCATAGGGTACCCGCACTGCATCGCGCGGGTACCCTGCTAGTATTTTATAAAGGGTGAAGTTATGATTTCATCCATTATTTTGAGTCAATTTATAGTTTAACCAATTAACTTTTTTGGGCGATGTTTTATTTTTAACTTTTATTAAATGCTTTAAAGGTTTCTTACGACATTTTTATCATTAACTTTACATGTTTATTTAATAATCTTACGTTTGAATGTTCATTTGATTTTTATGTATTGGGAGACCACTAAACTATTAAACATTTTACTTTTAGGCCGTCTATTTATGAAAACTAACTTATAGGCCACCCATTTATAGGTTTGCTTTCGTTTATACCAATTTCGAATAATTTTATCTCGAAATTTTTTGAGACAACGAGAATAAAGCTAAATATTACATGTTAAAACAACACAAACGAGTATTGAAATATAAAATATCAGTTTTAGCCATTATTTAAATGCAACTTTAGTTAGTTGAAAGTGAATTAACACAACTTACTACTGTTTAATGTTTATATTGTTGATTTTATTATGTTGATATGTTATAGTTAGCTTTATTCTATTGTATAAATATCCGATAATAATTTGAATAAGGTTGGTATAAACGAAAACATACATATACTTGGGTGGCTCATAAGTTAGTTTAAAAAAATGTGTGGCCTAAAAATAAAATGCTTAATAGTTGGGCGGCCTTTATGATACATGATCATTTTGTTTACTAAATTTACATGTTATTGGTTCGAATAAAGAATACTAGTTCATGACTACGGGTGCTAAAATCACCACGCCCAAAAGAACCGAACTGGACTGCTTAATCTGAAAAATGAGAAAAGTTGCAAGTAGGCAATTCTAGACACGATCAATTTCTGCAATAACCCTTGTTCTCCTTCTTGATAAAGACTTCTCTTCTCTTAATATTACTCGAATCCTTACTGGCATTAATGTGGTATTGCACAACTTCATATTGTTGCAGGGAAAGAACTTGGAACACTTGATGATTGGACTAAACGATATAATCGAGGCTACTAAGAATTTTGATGACGCATACTGCATCGGGTCTGGCGGATTCGGTAAAGTATACAAAGCAGATCTTGAACATTTTGATAGCAGTGATTCCTCGTTGATAGAAGGAGTGGATAAATTCGATTTACCCAAAAAAACGAAGCACGGTAGCCATAAAGCGCATTAACAACCAAGAAGGAGAACATGGGTTCATCGCAGAAATTGAAACTCTAACTACTTGTAAGCATGATAACATAATCTCTCTCCTTGGCTTTTGTTTTGAAGGTAACCGTTCAATGATCCTAGTGTACGAGCATGCTTCGAAAGGAAGTCTTGAACACTATTTGGGAAACAGTGATACTGTGACTAATCTTACTTGGGTGCGACGCATAAAAATATGTCTTGATATTGCACAAGGGTTTAATTACATTCACAACAACACATATCATGGCAAACAAAAGATGATACACCGTGACATTAAGAGCGATAATATTCTATTGGGAGATAATTGGGAGGCAAAGATTGCAGATTTTGGGCTCTCCAAATTCCACCTAGTAAATCAAACGGCCAGCACTATCTATACCAATATTATTGCAGGTACATATGTGTATTTGGATCCAGAATATCAGAAGGATGGTAGATTAAATAAGAAATCAGACATTTACTCATTTGGAATAGTATTGCTTGAGATCTTATCCGGGAGGTTGGCCTATGATTCAGTATACACCAAGGTGAATGAGAAGGGAATTGCACCCATTGCAAGAGATCATCTTAAAAAAGGAACAATAATGGAAATTGTTGATCACAAGATAAAGGAGGAGACTGATGAACATGTCTTTTCTTTAAGCAAAGGACCCAATAAAGAGTCCCTAGACATTTTTTTAGAAATCGCATTTCGATGTGTGGCAGAAACTCAAGTGCAACGTCCAACAATAGAAGTTGTCATCAGAGAACTCAAAAAAGCGTTAAAGTGTCAGGTACGTCACAATAAAAAATTTAGATTGCAGGTAGTAGTTTCAGTTTATTTTTTACTTATCAAATCAACTTACTGACCTATGATTCACAGGAGAACCATAAGGACAACCTTAAACTGTCACTTAAAGACGTAAAGTTAGCCATGCAAGATTTTAGTCAAGAAAATATCATTGGACATGGAGATTTTGGGAAGGTTTACAGAGGAGAAGTTACTCACGCTCATGGACGTAATATCATTGTGGCAAAGCGGTTTGATAGGAAGTCTGTCGCAAAAGATGATGAATTTATGATAGAGCTGGAAATTCTTATGGAGTATAAACATGAAAATGTCATTGGTCTTGAAGGCTACTGTGATGAAGACGATGAAGAAGTTATTGTATGTGAGTATGCATCCAGAGGTAGTCTTGATAAATACTTGAGCGATGATAGTCTTACGTGGGTGATGCGGCTTAAAATATGCATCGATATTGCAACCGGGTTGGAGTTTCTTCATCGAACTGTTTCAAGTCGAGGAATGGTAATACATGGGAACATCAGCAGCAGCAATATTCTACTATTTCATGATTGGAATGCAAAAATTACCGGTTTTGGGCATTCCTTAGTATGTCCAATAGATCAGAATGCAGACTATGTCATCGACAATGTTACTGGTACAATCGGCTATCGTGACCCACTACACTCGAAAACAGGCTTCTTAACTAAAGAGTCTGATATATTCTCATTGGGTGCGGTTTTATTTGACATATTGTGTGGGAAACTATCATCCGAAAAGCTAGATGATGAGTATTTGCATTTACCCTTTGTGGCTAAACACCACTATCATGTTGGAAAACTTGATAAGTTAGTGTTCGAGGGTATTAAAGAACAAATTGTGCCACAGTCATATACTACATTTACAAGGATTGCCTTTCAATGCTTACATCTGTTAAATTTTGGGTTGGTAATCTGTAGCAAACATATCATTCTATCAATTGCTAATGGCTTTCAAGTTATGGCTTATTGCAGGATTGATTACAGGGGTTTAACCTGGACAAAAGATTAAAGATTTAAAGTTCCAAGAATCTCATTTCTGCTGAAGCCTTTCTTCGTTTCTGCTGATGAGTTACTACTAGCCGTTAGAGGGGTCTTAGTGAAACTTTATCTCCTATATAATAAGTCCCCTTATCTAGGGTTACATACACTTGAGTGTGCAGTCTTTTGTATCACTCTCTTCTCTTCTCTTAGATCATTTCACTGATCTTGTCTTGTCTTTACATTCATATGATTATTGTCTCATTGACATTAATCTAATCTTGTAACATTTGGATACTATTAATCTAAGCTGACTATTGCAGCTTAGATCTGAATAAAGGTTCTGTTGTTTATCTACTGTTGCCTATACTTTCGTACATGGTATCAGAGCTTCAGGCTCATTGATTCTCTTCGGCAACTATTGGTGGTTTGGGGTTATTGCTATTGGCGTAATCACTAGGTTATCTTCTACTTACAATTAGCCCTAGACTAAGTGAATCTAGGGTAATTGTGATTTGTTCTTCCGCTGCATATTTCTCTGTAAGTCTATATCTTGTCTCTTCTTCAAACATACAGTACTTAAGTCTTTGTGGGTGCAAACGGGTACACTAACATCTTGATCTGCCACCTTTGAGTGGTACGAATACCTGCTCTGGTTTACCCTAGTCCACAGGCTTGGTGCTTGTTGTTTCTTAAATTCAAAGTCTTACATATCTATCTATTTGGTCTTATTATTATCTCTGTCTGTTTTATTTTTCTGTCTTACTGTCTTTATTATGGTTGATGGTGATAGTGCTGGTGGTGGTGGTTCCACTGAGAAAGGCTTATCCTTTGGGGATGCTTTGTACTTACACCCTAATAACACTAATGGGACTCCCATTATTTCTATCAAACTCACAGGAACTGAAAATTATAAAATATGGAATATGGCCATGACCTTTGCCTTAAGGAACCATAATAAGTTAGGGTTTATTGATGGTACTTGCATAAGAAACGATTCAAACCCTAATCTTGCTAATCAATGGGATACTTGTAACTCAGTTGTGGTTACTTGGATTCTTAATTCTCTCAGCCCTGAATTATTTGCTGGGGCCATCTATGCCAAAACTGCTTATGAAATGTGGAATGATCTTAAAGATACTTATGATAAGGTTGATGGTTCAGCTATTTTCAATTTGCATAAAAATATAAACTCTCTTAGTCAAAGTGGGTCCTCTCTTGCTGATTACTACAACAATCTTAACTCTTTATGGAAACAATTTGATTGTATGATTAGCTTGCCTCCTTGCACTTGTGAGGCTGCAAAACATTTTGAAAAACATAATCAGCTAATCAAGTTAATGCAATTTCTTATGGGTCTTGATGACTCCTATGTTCCCATCAGAAGCAATATTTTAACCAGAGACCCTTTACCTAATGTCAAAACTGCCTTCTCTGTTGTCTCTGGAGAAGAGTCTCACAGAAATGTATCATCTGGGAATAGCTCTGCTAAACCCAATGCTACAGCTTTTGCTGCAAAAACTTCTGATGGTGGAAAATTTTTTGATAATAAAAGAAGTTTTAACAACAAAGTTTATGGTCATAATACTGGTAACAGCTCCAATAGCAGAGGACCAAACATGAACCTCAAATGTACCAATTGTAAAAAACCTGGTCACACCATTGATAGATGTTATGATCTTGTTGGCTATCCTGCTGGATATGCTAAAAGAAATTTTAATGGTAAACCTTTCAGCAGTAACAATGTTTCTGCTGAAACCAATCTTGTCACTGATAATAGTGCCAGCAACTCTCCTGTCTCCTTGTCTAATGAACAGCTCTCAAGACTTATGAGTCTTCTCAATGACAACAATGTGTCATCTGCTAATGCCAACTTGGCAGGTAAAAATTTTTCAGGAACCTTCTTTAATGGCAGTGTCAAGTTTAATATAAACTTCAACAAGTTTTTTAACAACAACACTAAGACATTATCTGGAAACATCAGTCTTGGTTGGATTGTTGATTCTGGTGCAAATCAGCACATGACTGTGACTGAAAATTTTTTAATCAATGTTGTTAACATTTCCAATCTTGGCTTAACTGTTGGACATCCCAACGGTACTCAGGCCTTAATTACAAAAATTGGTGATTTAAAGATCAATAATGATCTAACTCTCTTTGATGTACTTGTTGTTCCTGAGTACAATGTTAGTTTGCTGTCTGTTCATAAAATTGCTAGAGACAATAAGATGTTTGTCGGGTTTAATGAATCTAATTGCTATATACAGGATTTACATCAAAAAAGGATTGTGGGGATTGGTAAACAACACAATGGGTTATATATGTTTGATATTGATTCTTCATGTAAGATTATTTCTAATAATTGCATATCTGTTTGTCATGTTTCAAAAAATCTTTGGCATCAAAGACTTGGTCATCCCTCTGACCAAGTCCTACACATACTTAAACCCACTCTTAAATTTGATAGTACATCTGAAACTGATCATCTCTGTGATACTTGTAATAAAGCTAAACAAACCAGGGAACCATTCCCTCTAAGTGAACATAAATCAACTAAAATTGGTCAACTTGTCCATCTTGATGTATGGGGACCATATAAAGTCACTAGCAGAGATGGTTACAAATATTTTTTAACTGTTGTTGATGACTATTCCAGGGCAGTGTGGGTTTATATGCTTAAGGGGAAGGATGATGTTTATGTTTCCATTGTTAACTTTACTCACATGCTATCAAATCAATTTGAACACAATGTCAAGATCTTTAGAAGTGATAATGGGACAGAATTTGTCAATAATAAACTTCAAGTTTTTTTCCATGAAAAAGGAATTTTACATCAAACCTCTTGTGTCTATACACCACAACAAAATGGTATTGCAGAAAGGAAACATAGGCATCTCCTTAATGTAGCTAGATCCCTCATGTTTCAGGGGGAATTACCTCTAAATCTTTGGTCTGAATGTGTTCTAACTGCTGCCTATGTCATAAACAGGTTGCCCTCTTCAGTTCTGTCTGGCAAGTCCCCGTTCTTCCTTGTGTATGGGCATGACCCTTCACTCTCTCTCCTTAGAGTCTTTGGCTGCTTATGCTATGCCACCATTCTCAACATCTCTGATAAATTTGGTAGTAGGTCTGAAAAAAGTGTCTTTATTGGTTACTCAAATGAGAAGAAAGGCTATAAACTCTTGAGCCTTGAAACAAAAAATATCTTTTACTCCAGAGATGTCAAATTTTATGAAACTGTTTTTCCCTTCAAAATGAAAAATTCTGTGTCAAAACCTTTTGTTGAAACCTTTGTACCAAAAGATTTAAATCACAAAAATTTCTTTGACTCACAAATAAGTCCCAATGATGAAGGGAGAGTGACATCCTATGATGATGGCACAGTGGTAAGTCATCCCACTAGGATTGACGAACCAGTTGCAACATCTATAGATGATAATACACACCCTGAGGGCAACATATCACATGATTCACATTCTGCTGATGCAGTTTCTGATCCTGCTGATACAACACCTGATTATGCTGAACAAGAAAGAGGCTTGCCAGCCATTACTACTAGAAGGTCAACCAGAGTTTCCAAATTGCCCAGTAATCTTAATGACTTTATTATAGAAGGAAAAGTCAAATATGGTGTTGAAAAGGTTGTTAATTACTCCAACCTTAACAAAGATAATTACTGCTTTGCATCTAGTCTTAATAAAAGTATTGAACCTACCTGTTATGAAGAAGCTATCCATGATAGTAATTGGGTTGATGCTATGAATTCTGAAATTGAAGCCTTAAATGAAAACCATGCTTGGGATATAACTGATCTACCTCCTAATAGAATTCCTATTGGCTACAAATGGATATTTAAAATCAAATATAAAGCCAATGGTGAAGTTGATAGATACAAGGCTAGACTAGTTGTTAAAGGCTATAACCAAAGGGAAGGAATAGACTATGATGAAACTTTTTCTCCTGTTGTAAAAATGTCTACTGTCAGGCGTCTTATTGCCTTAGCCGTAAAAAACAAATGGCCTCTTTTTCAACTTGATGTTAATAATGCTTTCTTGTATGGAGATCTTGATGAGGATATCTATATGACCATTCCCAAAGGGTTCTGTAATGAGAACAATTAGAATAAAGTTTGTAAACTTGTCAAATCCCTATATGGCTTAAAACAAGCTCCCAGGAAATGGAATGAAAAACTTGTCAGTGTTTTAAAAGAAAATAACTTTGTTCAATCTGTTAATGATCACTCTTTGTTCACCAAAACAGAGAATAACAAGTTTATTGCTCTGCTTGTTTATGTGGATGATATTGTCCTTACTGGAAATTGTACTGATGAGATAAACCGATTCAAAGAGTTCCTAAAAACAAAGTTTCATATTAAAGACTTGGGAAATCTAAAATACTTTCTTGGCATTGAGGTTCTAAAAACTGGGAATGACATTTGTCTCTCCCAAAGAAAATATTGTCTTGAACTCCTCAAAGAATTTGGTCTCCTTGGATGCAAACCTGTGTCCACTCCTATGGAACCCAACTCTGTCCTTCCATACATTCCCACTACTGATGACCCCTTGCTTGTCAACATCACTGGTTATCAGAAGTTACTTGGGAAACTTATCTATCTCACCCATACAAGACCTGACATCTCATACTCAGTTCATTGTCTGGCACAATATATGCATTCTCCTTTAAAGTCTCATCTGGAATGTGCCCTCAATGTTCTGAGATATCTAAAAGGAGCTCCAGGAAAAGGTCTAAGGTACAATTTCAGCAACTCTGAAAATCATCTTGAAGGATATAGTGATGCTGATTGGGCCAAATGCAAGAAAACCAGAAAATCTGTCACAGGCTATTGTGTTTTCTTTAATGATTGTTTAATCTCATGGAAAAGTAAAAAACAAAACACTCTTTCAAAATCTTCCACAGAAGCAGAATATAGATCTATGTCTACTGCTGCCTGTGAAATCATTTGGATTCAAAAAATCCTAAAAGACCTAAAAGTTGATATCAATCTTCCTGTTGATCTTTTTTGTGATAACAAATCTGCTTTACAACTTGCTGTCAACCCTGTTTTCCATGAAAGATCAAAACACTTTGAAATTGATGTTCACTTCATCAGGGAAAAAATTGCTAGAGGTGTTATAAATGCAAAAAAGATTGGATCTTCAAACCAAACTGCAGACATACTCACAAAGAACCTCCCTGTCTATCAGCATAAATTTTTGTGTGAAAAATTGATATTGTTCGATATGTTTGCTCATCAGATTAAGGGGGAATGTTAAATTTTGGGTTGGTAATCTGTAGCAAACATATCATTCTATCAATTGCTAATGGCTTTCAAGTTATGGCTTATTGCAGGATTGATTACAGGGGTTTAACCTGGACAAAAGATTAAAGATTTAAAGTTCCAAGAATCTCATTTCTGCTGAAGCCTTTCTTCGTTTCTGCTGATGAGTTACTACTAGCCGTTAGAGGGGTCTTAGTGAAACTTTATCTCCTATTTAATAAGTCCCCTTATCTAGGGTTACATACACTTGATTGTGCAGTCTTTTGTATCACTCTCTTCTCTTCTCTTAGATCATTTCACTGATCTTGTCTTGTCTTTACATTCATATGATTATTGTCTCATTGACATTAATCTAATCTTGTAACATTTGGATACTATTAATCTAAGCTGACTATTGCAGCTTAGATCTGAATAAAGGTTCTGTTGTTTATCTACTGTTGCCTATACTTTCGTACAACATCACAGGAGAGAAAGACGACCAACAACTGATGAAGTGGTCATACAACTCAAGAAATCATTGGAATTTCAGGTTAACTTTGATTCATATATATCTAAACTATGGCATTTAACTGTTTTATAAACAGTAAGAAGGTGACTGTATGAAACATGAGTTTATTAATTTATTAATGTATGTATAGGAGGACTATGAGAAATGGGAGCCCAAATTGCCAAAAGACTATAATGAAATAATCCAGATGTCAAAGTGCCCTGAAATCTATTCTAGCATCAAGAAAAAGGAACTTTACAACATTTTTTCTAAGGGAATCCTGCTTCAACAAGACAAAGTGGTAATCAAGTTCATCTTGTATCTCGTTTATTTGGTGTTTTCCAGTTTTCTATATATATCTTTTCCTTTTTGAGCGATAATTTGAGATCACACATGCTGTTACACATGATAAAAATTGAGTCTGGTTTATATTTTATTTTATGTAACAGTTGCTGTCATTCGATGGTTATGGAGATAGAAATAAATTGGTATCACCGGCAATATTTTCTTACATAAACAGTTGTCCACATGAGTGGAAATCTCTTCAAGAATCAAGGTTATTCTCTTTACCTCTCTTAATTTATCAGTACATAAGTGATAAGCATACATATGCATTGCTGTTAGATGTACATATTTCTTTTTCTTTGAAAAAATGTAGTTACTTTACCGGTTTATGTGTGACAAGCTATTTACGGTAGCATAATAATTAATTTTTACAGCCTTCTTATGTATTTTGAACTTGCATTGCGGCTCTTTTTTCTTGCAGTGTTGTGTATTATATAATAGAATTTTTTTCCAACAAAGGTACTTTTTTCGCTTGTCCAAAGGTCTGGAAGTTAAGAATTTGATAAATTCTTAGATTTTGATAAAAAATTATCTTATTTTCATGAACTGGATTTCTTAGTCATTCTGATGAGCGAGAGAGTTATAAATGCCCCATATTGATAAACTCGGTGCTTTATGTTACCTTTTCTTGTCAATTTAATCTGTATATATAATACTATTAAAGGGTAGATAAACCCGGGTGGAACAACATCAAATTCTTTGTTGCTTAGACTCCTACATGAAGATGGTAGATACCTAACAAGGTTATAGTGTTTAATCGACTAATGATAATCGTCACATATTTGGTATATGAGTATTATGTTTGATATAACCTGCTGTTTGAAGTTTCGTAGCTGGATGATTCCTTTCAACCAGTGGTAGAGCTATTACCCTATTTTGGGTCCTCTGTTCTAATGAATGATTTTGCTAGCTTCTTGCTAGTCTATTTTTTTATAGCTTGAATATTTGTAATATGTGCAGGTTTGGGACAATAGTGGAGATGTTTGATATATCCAAATTGAACATCAAAATAAAGACAAACGCTCAACTTTTATCTCCAAATGTTGTTTATGGATCTATTTAGTCTTCAAACTCAGTGATTCAAGACAATTCTCAAGTAAACCCATGTATGTTAACCTAAAGTATAGAAACAGACTCGAAAGTCTACATGCATATTTCGCAACATGGAAAGACAAGGACTGGATGATGATTGAGTTATACCAATTCCTAAATCTGAATGAGGATATCGTCTTTGATTTTCTACTTGAGAGCTTTTCATCGTACCATTGTGGAGATGGTTCAGTTTATGTTGAAGGCATTGAATTTCGAGCCATTGACGAAGTAAGTTTGCAATTATATCCCATGGTTCCATTCTAAACTCTTTTTTTTACATTATATAAAAAGGCCGGATGCATGCCAAGAAATTAAACTAAAACCATGTTCTATATTGCATATTTAACATGGTTTGTATGCAGGTGAAACATAAAGAAAGAAAATTGAAGGAAGTCCAACAAGTCTTGAAATCAAACTTTAATGTTGATCAGTTGCAACAACTGCCAGCTAACTTTGAAGAAATATTCAAGATATACAGAAACTACGACGAGTTGTTCTGGTTGGGTGAGGTCAACGAAAAGAAACTTCTTGTGCTCTCGGCAAAGGCAGTTTTATACAAATTCTCTAATGTGGATCTTTTTACTTTAAAACCATTAGCCGATTCAAGGTTTGCTTCTTATATTATAGCTATTTTTGTTACCATTTCCTTTAACTAGAATCGGCAATTCCTGACACTACATGAAACACCACCCAAGAATGATACAGAAATAAACGGGTTATGGTTAGTGTAAACACGTTTCGAGCCGTATTCGGGTTGATTTGGGTTAAATATGTCGGCCCGACAACCCGTTTAAGTTTTTTTTAAAGAAAATATTAATTTTATAGCTGTTTAAAAGTGTTATATGGGTTAAACGGGTCAACCTGCGAACCCATGCATTTAACCTATTTAACCGGTGTAACTCGCTAAACCGCCAACCGAGTTAGATAAGTGGGTCAAATGGATCGAGTTCAAGGTATGTTTAAACAAGTTGGGGTTGACAAGTTTGATCCAATTACTTTTACATGTCATGTCTGGGTTGGGGAATATCCCGAATCCCACACGAATTTCCAGCCCTACGCTTTAACCACTAAATGTTTTTTTATTGTACATCCAAATATGTAGAAGTCACATGAAAAACCAGATTTTCTAACCCAGTGTTTTTTATTTGTAGTTGACAATTAAAAATTCGTGAATAATTGGTTGACAAAAGTTTCACTTCTTGGATGTAGTTTCCTGTCTTCTTTATATATAATTTCGTTCCAATCTATCCAATATGCAGATTTCGAGAGGTGATTGAGCTTTTACCACAACAAGTATTTCATCTTAATTGCACGATCAAAAGTCAAATGTTGTCCGAAGATACAGAATACGTGTGTTACCTTGTGTTCAAGCTTTCAGAAAAATGTCAAGGGCTGCATTTATTGGGTTAATCCCAATCGACCCAACCCAGCGACCCAAGTCAACACCCACAATGACCCGGTCAACGAAAGTCAAACATACGAAAAGTCAAGAAGCAGTTACAAGAAACGGTTATGTAGCAGTTATACAATAACTGCCACATGTATTGAACCGACACAATGCTTCAAATATACCGTTTCATTATGTATAAATACTAGAAACTCTGTAACAAAATATTGGGTTAATCCCAATCTACCCAACCCAGCGACCCAAGTCAACACCCATTATGACCCGGTCAACAAAAGTCAACGAAAGTCAACCTCAACGAAAGTCAACAAGAAGCAGTTATATAAACGGTTATATAGCAGTTACACTATAACTGCCATATCCTTTAACTGACACAACGGTTCAACATGTACATTTTCACTTTGTATAAATAGAATAGAACATGTAAAGAATCATTCATGACATATTTATAAGAAATAGAGATTATTTCATACTTTTGGTATATTTTGATTAAAGATCCGTAAAACTGGGCCAACAATTGGTATCAGAGCCTGAATCATCATATACCATTTACGTTATAGTTTCAGAATCAAAGAAAAAAAACTGTTTCGGAACTTTTTGCAAAATAAATTCGGACACAAATCATAACATCATTTCTGTGTTCCTATTTCTGTCGCAACAGGGGAACAATCACAACCGTGATTACTCTCACCCGGCATCAGAAAATCATTCGCAAAGATATTTTTACCGAAAATAGTTTCTTTTTTTACCCAATCCAATAGGATCAGAAAACGAATTGAATCGTTTTTATATTGATTCAAACGAAAAAACTAAACAAAGTCATCATTTAGGGCACAAATTAAAGATTCGAATTAAGAACAAACACACATGTTCGTTAAACGGAATCAAGCCCAGAAGGATCAATTGAAAACCCCAATTGATTCATTAGCAAACTCCAATCGCAAAAATTCTCACGGATCAGAAAACCCCCAATTAATCCGAAACCCTAGGTTTCAAATAAAAGGGTTAAAGGTGCTCGTAAAAAGAACGCCACACCGGAGACAGTAAAAGGACGGTCAAAACCACAGCCATCATAAAAAAGAGGCCGGTCAACCGTCGGTTGTATTGGAGAAGAAGAGAGAAGATCACAAGTTATCTTCTGAAGAGAGAGAGAGACACTGAAAAACACACAGTATCTCAAAAAGAAAATTATACGCGTGGGGTTATTATCTCAACAAAAAATAGAGATAAATAAAAGAAAGTAAGGACGCGTGTACAGTTAAAGGGCCACTCAAGGATTTTATTTTAGTTAAGGCATCGGGTTAAACCATCAACCCCTCCAGGTTCCAAAGTTTTCAAAACCACTTTATTTTACATTATATATTTTGATATATACAGTTTTTAGATTGATAAGTTATTTTAAAACATTATTAAAATCTTATCATATTTTGTTTAGTATATTTAACCTAGTTTTTACACTACTTAGAATACTGATTAGGAATAATTTGTAAGGAGTAATTAACCTTAGGTTATTCAGTTTAAATTTTATAATCTCCGAGGATAGTTTAAAAATTGTTAAAACTATACCTAGAAAAGTTTTACACCCATTTGAGGAAGATAAAACATAAGAGCTCATTTTTTAAGAAATAAGAATTTTATAAAATATAGACACTTTTGTGTTAAAATTCTTTATTGGAGATTTATTTGTCATTTTAAGATATGACGAAAGATAGTGGTAGTAAGGAACCTAGTACTAATAATAGTACACCCCAATTTCAATGCCCAATCCTAAAGCCCGTGAATTACTCATTATGGGCAATTCGAATACAAATCATTCTCGAAGCGAATGGTTTATTGGAAACAATTGAGTCGAATGAAACGTCTCAACCCGATAAGAAAAAGGTGGAAATAACCAAGAAAACATGATCAACCTGGATTTAAGGAAGATCACAACAACGAAGGTGGAAATAACCAGAAAAACATGATCAACCTGGATTTAAGGAAGATCACAACAACGAAGGTGGAAATAACCAGAAAAACATGATCAACCTGGATTTAAGGAAGATCACAACAAGAAGGTGGAAATAACCGAAGGAAAATTGATCTACCTGGACATAAGGATGATCACAAAAAATTAAAAGCTCAGATGGTGGATTTAACCAGAAGATGAATCAAGAAGACTTAAAGACAGCAGAGATTGCAGAAACAACAGAGAGTGCTGAAACAACAGAGAGTGCAAAAACCGCAGAGAGTGCAGATATCGCAGAGAGTGCAGACACCGCAGAGAATGCAGAAACAACATAAAATGCAGAAGACAGCAGGGAGTGCAGAAGATTCTAAAATTCGATCAATTATGAAGCGAATGTTAAAGGAAGCAAAATGAAGTTATGTGAGACGACTACAAAAGACTTAAAGACCTACGTCGCAGCGATTGTGATTAAGGGGGTGAATATTGGGTTAAACCCAATCTACCCAACCCAGCGACCCAAGTCAACACCCATTATGACCCGGTCAACAAAAGTCAACGAAAGTCAACCTCAACGAAAGTCAACAAGAAGCAGTTATATAAACGGTTATATAGCAGTTACACTATAACTGCCATATCCTTTAACTGACACAACGGTTCAACATGTACCTTTTCACTTTGTATAAATAGAATAGAACATGTAAAGAATCATTCATGACATATTTATAAGAAATAGAGATTATTTCATACTTTTGGTATATTTTGATTAAAGATCTGTAAAACTGGGCCAACAGCATTGTCCAGTAAAAGTACGCGACATACTGCACAAAGAAAACAATGAGACTGAATTTGTTTATTTTATAACCCCAAGCGCATTGAACATAAATGGTATCACTCGGGTTCCGAAACAAAGGGAAGATGGATGGATGGAGATTCAACTGTGGAAGTTTAACTCAGCTCATGAATTCAAGGATGGCTCTCTTTCTATTGATATGAAGTTCACAAGTCATGAAGGAACAATGTCTGGCCTCATCGTATGTGGTCTCGAGTTCCGGCCGGTGTAAGAATATATTCCCATACTGTTTGAAATTTGTGTTTACTTTGAGTATCAGCAAAAGGCTATTATTGTATTTATGTTAAAATATAGCATACTTTATCATACTAAAACTGGTTATGAGTTTGCAGTGACTTATTGTGTGATTTTAAACTTGTAGGTTTGAAATCAAGGTTGATGGACCGCCGTTACTTCTAGATTCTATAAGGTCTGAAAGTGATAAGATGAGGAAGTCTGGAGGGCTGCAGAGTCATTTTCTAACCTGTCCAAGCATATCTACATCGTTTATGTGTGTTTTTTTTCTCTTAAGTCGGATTGTTCTAAGTCTTTTGTATCAAAAAATGATGTATAGTTAGATACGTGTGGAAAGTCTATGTTCTCTTTCCCGTATGTACATCTAGGGATTTGTTCAAATGATCCTTTTATTTTATCTATGTGGCAACTACAATGTGATTGGCAAAGATATATAGTACAAAAGATGACCTTTTATATGACAGGCGAACTTGATTTTAGTGAGATATGATTGGTAATCTTAAGCTCTTTTGGCAGGCTATTCAATGCTTGAGTGGTACTGGCTATTGTACCCAACTTGGAGACTCTTTATAATGTTACTTGATGGATCAGGTTTCCAGTAAGCTTAGACCGTTTGTCTATATCAAATGCGTTTCGTCATCAAGAGTTCAATGAATTTGAACACCCGAATCTTTTATAGGTTGTTGAATGGAACCCAACTCGTCTTCATCTAGGGATGAAAGTTGCAAGTCCTGTAATTAAATTGAGTTGCACTCCAACTGTTTGATATATGTCTGCTTGGATAAATTAAATTGAATTGCCTTCAAGTAAATGGCCTTTTTAGTGGAGATTTGGTTTATATTGAGCTAAATCGGATAATTTAGTAGCACCCCTCAAACCTATTTGTTATAAAAGGAAGTGCCAAATGTGCATGATATAATTAATGCAGACCTTCTTTGAAGGTTTTTATCGGGAGTGATCAAGAAGATGGTAATTGTTGAATGCTCATAGAGTTTAAGGTTCTTATGTGTTCATTGGGTTATGAGAGTTGGGCTGTATACTTGTATAGCAACTGTTGGCGTGAAAGCAAATTGTGCTTTAAGGGACGGTTTGAAGCTTATTCTAGTTCATCATTTCTGCTTTTAACGGGGACGTTTTAGACTTCATAATGGCCCTCGATATGATAACCGTGTTTTAAACATGAGTCATGCATTAACAAGATTATAAAGATATTATTAACCAAGAGGATTATAAAACATGGAAAAGTGATTTCACAATTGTTGTAAATCCTGTAAGTTGAACAAAAACAGTCAAGCTACCAAATAAAGTGATTATTATTTCTAGAGGTAGGCAACAGGCTCATTTATTCGGGTTAGTTTATATTTTTAACGAGTCAAATGGGTAAAATCAACAAGATTAACTACTAATTAAAACAACAGAACGTAAGTTGCATGTGTAATATCAACACAATGCAGTTATATTTAGATAAAAACCTCAAAAAACATGAAACCATAATCTTTTCCAAACCAAAAGAGATAGATAAATTATATCGTAAAATAAAAAATATCCTAAATGCATATGGCTGACTTTGACTACAATCGTTTTCCAGATACGATTTTTTATCCAAGAATATTGTTGTATTCTCTTTTAGAAAAGATGGGAAATTAAATCTCATATTATTAGCTCAATCTGAAAACCATCAACAATGTTCCATGCACATGGTGTGTAAAATTACCAACTAACCCTCAAGCAAGGAAATTCAAAATCAAAATCTGCATCATATTTTGGCCGTACAATATACGTGTACTTTACAAAATGTACCGTTTTGGTAAGCGAACTAAAATCCTTTCCATTTTTAGTTGTGAACTTTTATGTTTTGTACCATGAAAGTAATTTCTCACTAGCATTCCTATTCCCCTAGAGAACGATATCAATCCCGAGGCTTACCCTAATACTACATTACAACGATTAGGTTCACTGCCTAGGTGGTTGAAAAACTTGCTCGAAGAAAAGAAAGTTTCCTTTGACCCCGAACGCACGTTGTACGCGTATCAATAGTCATTATAGTACTTCCAACCAACTTCCATGCGATCCAGAAAGCTCGTGGAAAATTAATGTAAGGCACATTGAAGCTTCAAACCACACGAAGAAGCTCTAACCAAGGCATAGGTAATGTGTTAGTAGAAAGAAAACCACGATCACAACTTCTAATGATGCATCCAAACTTTGACCCAGCCTCCAAACCGATAATAAACATCTAGCACAGACCAAGAGCTTGGAGAAATCCGTTACCAAAGTTCACAGTACATCGATAGCAACCCATGTAAATGGATAATAACGATCGTAAGACCAATAAAATCCAGCATGGGATTAATCATCTTCATGACACCACAAAGACGAACGAGCATGGAGTGTAAAGATCCATAAAGGACACAAGACAACCCCAACAGTAACATGATCAATTGCAGCACTAATAACACAAGCAATGCCTAATAATACGCAATTCAGATCGAGAAAAAAAACAAAGAATAGGGTTAGTCAAACCCTAACCTCCAAACAGCCGCCCGAACACGACCATCACTTAACACCTTACGTCCTCAAATCTGTACGAATTGGTGAATTATGAGTCCTACATATCTGAACATAAGAAAAGCGAGACATAGGGTATATCCAATCAACCCTAACATACCAAAAAACAATTCTCTAGATGCACCATATTAGATTGAAAATCAAGAGAAGATATCTGAGAACAAAAAGCAAGTGGTTTTTCAACAAGAACAAAAAAACTTGACTTCCACATGACTTCCACTCTCCCAACACACATACATAGATGAAACCAACAACAACAACAACAACAACATACCCAATCCCGCTAGGGCGGGGTATGGGGGAGGTATGAATGTAGACAGATCATACCCCTGCCTCAGGATAAACCCGGGAGTAGAGAGACTGCTTCCAACTAGACATACATAGATGAAACCGATACCCACTGAACCCCACGTTCATGTAAAACAACACCATAATCGACATGCCATGAATCAGAAACCCCATGGGTTACATTAAATCTGATAATAGAACCGAACCCTAAAAAAATAAGGTAACGATTATCCATGATGACCACCATGTATTCGATTGACCAAAACAAAAACCATTACGACCATATCGATCCAAACAGGTCGTACCAACACCATATGATCCAAATAAAAAAACCCTAACGAAACGATTATAAAAATAATCGAAGGACAGTAAGCGTATAGGGTTAAAGAGCCGACAATCAACGAAACCCTAATTAATGAATCGATTAAAAAAAATGACTGAGAGAAAGACGGTTAGGGTTTAGATAAGGGAGACGATATCAAGGAAGCACTGAATCGAGAACAAAGCCACACCATATCCTAGAGAATAACACCCATCTAAAACCGATTGCATATCATTCAAAGAATAATAAAGAGGTGGTTTTAATGGCAGTTTTATTGATCGGAATATGAGGGGGAGGGGTGGCCGGATATCGCCTGAACCTCCACCTAGCACTACCTCTTAAACATTTTGTTGCATTTGTTACATTTTGTGTTTTATACACTTTACTAGAGCTTGTAAAATTAGTTTGAATTAGTACACTTAAATTGTTGTATTTTGATATTTGGATCTTGATATTGTTATTTATGTAACTTTGATTTGTGTATTCAAATAGTTGATCTTGTATTATTGTATATTGCATAATAACTGGATCAAAATTGGAATAAACGGCTAGATGGTGTGTTTTTTTCAATTCCGTAGCAAAGTTGCAAAAATGTTGCAAGTTTTCTGCATAATTTCGTTTTGAAAAACTCGTTGCAAATTTAAACTGTGGCCAATTTGTTGGAAAAAATATGTTTTGCAAATAATTCCTTTGCTTCTAATGAATTTTTTTCCGTTGCAAAACCATCACAAATACTTTTTGGCCGTTGCAATTCCGTAGCAATTTAATTTCCATGGAGCATTAATACAACGGGCATAATCTATTGGAATCTGTTGCAAATAGTCATTCACAATGGTATTGCAACGGATTTCGACTGTTGCATTTGTCCAGTTGTGTTGTAGTTAATTGTTGAATTGAACCATCAGCAATAACCACATGTGATTTTACTTTCGTATAATCATGATGGATTTCCAGTGTATTGGAAAAACACTCAAATACTCCGGCAACACTGTTTCTATTAGCCAATATATTGTTCCTACTTTGTTATTGCATTGGTGATTATATATGATTGTCATTAATAGGTTGTTCATCATTTACATCAAATGCCATTATTTTTCTTTTACGGTTTTTCATAGTTATTAACCAAATACTATATAAAAGAAATAAAGAAATGATTCATAAATAAGTAAGCAATGCATGTGTTGAAATGACGAGTTTTTATTTTTTTTAATGGGGTGGTTTTGATTTTGCTTTGAAAACATGAGTCTGCTATTATTTCTTTTGTAATATGGGGTTAGTTTCACATTTTTGTCCCACACTATTATAAAGATCATGCATTTTTAACCTTCAACTAACATAATATATTTATATCATGTATTTAACATTTTAATGTTATGTATTTTATAACTTTACATGATCCTTTAATATTGTTATCTTTAATTTAAAATTAACTTTTCAATAAAAGGAAAAATGCAAAGGTTTAACTAAAATAATTCTAATAGCATGAAAGTATTTTTTTTATATGTAAAAAATATACAATATAATATCGTATTAAACAACTATGTCTAAAAACGACAATGAGGCGGGTTTGGGGTGGGGCGGTAATCCCCATCCCATACCCGATTACCAAAGTCCACCTCACACTCGCTCCGATTCTCATTAGGGATCTAATCAGGGCGTACCTTTGGGGCGCGATGCTCCCCCAAACCCTCCCGTAACCCGTTTAGGGTGCCTTGCCCTAACCCAACTAGTTCGGGTTTCCTCGTCGAGTTCATGTCATTTTGCCATCCCTAGCTGTGTGGCATATTTGAATAAGTTTAAACACACCACATAGACTCCACAAAGCTAGGGATGAAAAAAATACCCGAGCTCGATGAGGAAACCCAAAACCCGAACTATTTGGGGTAGGGCGGGGCATGCTAATCGTGTTACGGGAGGGTTTGGGGGAGTATCGCACCCCAAAAGGGGTGCCTAGATTAGATCCCTGATGGGAATTGCCGTGAGTGTGGGGAGGACTTTGGTAATTGGGTTTGGAGATGAGGATGCCCCCTTCCAAACCCGCCTCATTGTCGTTTTTATACATAGCTGTTTGATACTCCCTCCGTCCCATATTAAGTGTCCACTTTCAAAGTGCACAAAGTATTAGAAAATTCCACTAACTACACTTTCCACCAATCAAATATTATTTTTACCCACTAAACTCTCATCTCATTGGTTGAAATAGATTCTGGACACTTAATTTGGGACATCCCAAAATTCTATTGTGGACACTTAATATGGGACGGAGGGAGTATGATATTATGTTGTACTTTTTTTACATATAAAAAATACTTTCAAGCTATTAGACTTATTTTAGTTATAAATTTGCAATTTTTTTAATCTAATGAAAACTTAACTTTAACTTAAAGAGGATATAAATATTAAAAGTGCATGTAAAGTTATTAAAATGTTACATACATATTATGAATACATTATGTGGGACAAAAATATGAAACTAACCCCATTTTAGAAAGAAAATTTTAATACACCATGTTTACAAAGCAAATTCAAAACCACTCCAACTAAAGGAAAAAAAAAAAAAAAAAAAAAAAAAAAAAAAAAAAAAAAAAAAAAAAAACTCGTGGAAATAGAAATAACGTCATAAGATAAGATCATCAAGAAAATGCAAATTAAGCATCAATAGGTAAAAGCATATATCATAATCTTATAAATATCATCACATATAGTAGTAGATATATTACGTGAAGTGTGTAGCTGAACACCCTTGAGAATAAACCACTATAAGTTGAACCCGAAAAAATCAAACACAAGAAATTGACATGAGACCATTAATTTAGGCAACATATGAGTTTAAAATCTTGCGTTCTACAACCAAACTTAAGTAGCATATATCATTTTCACCACTTATGGTCAACTTTTGACAACTAAATTAATGGTCAACTTTTGCCAACTAAACATGTCTTTTTTTTACCACTAAGGCTAGTCCCAATCGATCGGGCAACCCAAAATCTCGTCCTCAACCGATGTTCACATCGGGCATCTCAGTTGCGTGGGTCGGTTGGCACATCGGTCGTCGTGGCCATTTTGGGGATGTCGAGTGAAATTCCACCCGATGTTAACTCCATCAATTCCAAACCATATTTTGCCCGTTTGGGCTAAAATCAAAACTATTTTAAAAATTTGACCGTTTGGTCATTAAATATATATATATATATATATATATATATATATATATATATATATATATATATATATATATATATATACATAGGGAAGGGCTATTTTCAGAACCAAATAAATTGCGAGAACCAGCATCAACCAATCAGATTTTTTCTTATATTAATTTGTATAATTTAATTCAAAAGGGCATAATGGTAAAATTAATTTTTTTTTTTTTTTTTTTTTTAGTTCCAGTAATTCTAGGATATATATATATTTTTTTTTACATTGTGTGCACATGTGTTTTGCATTATTTGATAATTGTATTTTCCGGATTTTTTTTTTTTTTTTTTTTTTACATTGTGTGCACATGTGTTTTGCATTATTTGATATTTGTATTTTCCGTTTTTTGCATAGGTGTTTTGTATTTGCACATGTATCTAGAAAAATATTACATAAGTATGTATACAAACAACAAAACTTTATTAATACATCTATGCAATTTTATACAAACAACAACTTTATTAAAAATATAACATAAATATGTTTTATTACATAAATTGTATTTTCTCATTGTACACATGTGTTTTTCCTCATTGGCCACTTTCTACACATGTGTTTTTCCTCATTGGCCACTCTCGATCTCTTTGTACACATGTGTTTTTCCTCATTGGCCACTCTCGATTTCTCGATCTCTTTGTAGGCATATGTACACATGTGTTTTTAATCCTTGTACACAATCCTTTCCATAACAGCTGAAATTAAACAAAAAAAACAAGTTCATGAAACTGTAAAAACACATATGCATAGAAGGTTTAAAATTCAGGACTGTAAAAACACATATGCACACTCAAAAACACATGTGCACACTGAGACGATAAGTGCAATAAAAGTAAGATTTGAACCGTTGTCTATTCCACCATTCGCAAACCAATAAAACTCACGATACCAAACCAAAAGCGTTCGCTAGAGAACCAAAAAATCTAAATAATTGAAGCAGGGCCTCACAAAAAAATAAACACTCACTAGAGAGCCAAAACTATACTAATTGCTTAAATTACTTTTTAAGTTTAACAAACTTGCTACAAAAAACCATGTAGTGACAAACACGTAAAGCAATATTGGCAAGATGTAATTTATCCATGTATTATCTTAATCAGTCAAATGCTTTAATAATATTCAGGTTAAAATCATGTACTTGTACCAATTAAAACTAGCTCTCATAATATTTTGATACATATATTGAACAAGTAGCTGCTAACAAAGTAACAAAACTGGAAAATATTTGCCTATCATAACATAATGGAACTCAGACAAAAAAAACTGGTTTAACTGATTTAGGAATCAACATTCGCAATAGCATATTATCCACCTCACGTGGTACAATAACCGCAAAGTAAACTAATTACCACAAAAATCATTTATACCTGCTGTGAGATATACAATTTCAAACAAATGTATCCCCTCGGCTCACCTAATGAATCGGACCAAATAAGTAAATTCCAAACGACGCGCACTTGTAATACCAAACACCCATTTTGGGACAGAAAAAAAGTGAACTAACAGCACCCTTATGGGCTGAAATAACAGATTCAAACGCACCCTTTGGGGGCTGAAAATAACCAAAGCCAAACACCCTTGTTTGTGCAGAAAATTCAGCAACAAAACGCCCTTTAAGGGCTGAATATAAGCAGCACCAAACACCCTTGTTCCAATAAAAAAAAACCTCTACGAGATTGACTCCTATCCTTTTCGTAGATCCATTTTCGTAGGTCCAAAGCAGTTGTTAAAACCAAAAACTATAGACATGTTCATATAAAAAATAAAAAAATAACTTTTAATTAATACAAAAAAAAAATTAAAAATAAAAATCAGATGACATCAACACCAATGAAATCACCAATCAACAAAGAATCCACAAAACTTTTATGCATATACTATTATATAAAACCCACATCTGAGTTCCAGAAATTAAAGCAATCGAAACAAGGATTTGTAGATTAATATAAACAACACACATACCTGTAATCTTCTAATGATTAGGGTGATTGCAAAAAAAAAAAAAACATAATAATAAAAAAAGTGACGGAGGGCCAGGTTATAATAAGTTACGGTATAAGTGGAGGCTATGATTTTTATTTAACCTAATTATGGGTAGACGGTTTTGGATTTAGGATGCTATTTTTATGGAACATCAAAATATCTAATTTGCCCTTTTCTTCTAAAATAAGTTACAGATATTTACATAAATGCCATCTTGCATTGACATGATATACACTATGCATAATTAGGAGTACAAAGGTGGTTCTCGTAGTTCTCGCAATTTATTTGGTTCTCACAATAACTCTACACTATATATATATATATATATATATATATATATATATATATATATATATATATATATATATATTATACCAATTTTATCGCTCTATAAATACCAACTTCACCTCAAACACAATTCACCACTCACCATTTCTCATCTATATTCATTTCAATCTAATTCTCATCTAACTTCAAAATGTCAAAGAAAAATACCCCACAATCAAAAAACCGACGATCACGACTACCCCAAAATGCCCCGAATATAAATTTCTCGCCGGAAAACAACTTCGAGTTAACCGGCATATCACCACAACAAAACCGGCCTATTTGTTTTCGTCCACAAAGTTTTGATTATCAATCACAACTAGCACAACCAAATCAAAACCAAAACCCGTTTTATGTTAACCGTCCTTTTGTCCCACCGCAACGTCCTTACCACGATTACCGGCAAGAACCTAGTGGGTCGTCGTACCATCCAAACATGGACTTCGTTTATCCTTCTCAACCGTATCAACCTTATTCCCCGATTCGAAGTCCTAATCTTGACATGAATTTGGAAGATTATTTGCCGGAGTATAATACACAAAACTACCCAAGTCAAGATGCTTCGATGGGCCAAGGTTCGGGTCACGGTTCACACCACGGTTCGTTCCATGATTCCATTCCCGTTGATGATTCTGATGATGAAAAAACCGCTTCCGCTGAAGAAATGTCCCCCATCAAACCAAAACAGCCATCAAGACGTGCTTCAAAGGCCAAGGACAAAGGCAAGAAGCCAGAAACAAGCAAGGCGAAAGGCAAGAAGCCCGTTGAGCTATGGACAAAGGAGGAAGAGGTCGCGCTTTGTAAAGCTTGGGTTTATGTGTCGGAAAACTCGGCGAGAGGAAACGCCCAGAACCGCTTCAAGTTTTGGGAGTTAGTGATCCACTACTTTAAGAAAGAAACTGGCAAAGACCGAACCTATGACTCCATCACTACCAAATGGAAGAGTAGGATTCGTAATAGGGTTGGTAATTATTGTGCTATCTTGGAGAATATCAAGAATACCCATGGAAGCGGTGAGAATGATATAGACGACACTTCAAAAGCTCTTAATTAGAGAATACCGTATGACGTACGGTCATGATTTCACTTTGGAGGAGTGTTGGAAGGTTTTAAAGGGTCATGCTACTTGGAAGAACGTAGAGATGTCGGCTTTCGAAACGAATAGTCAGAAGAAAACAAAGGGTTCTACCACTACCTCTGGTTCAACCCAAGCTCGTGATCCTTTCGATGTCCACGATGTTGATGATTCTGATGAGGAAGGGACTAGAGAATCACGACCGGTTGGTCGTGACAAAGGAAGGAAGAAACCATCCTCCTCCTCTCATGATGATGATGTTCCATCAGACTCATTTGTACAATCGTTGGCCAAAACTTTCTTCAAGACCAAGAAGCCGTTAAAAGGGGAGAAAGGTAAGAATAAGGAGGGTTTAGAAGATACTTGGTTACGGTTTAGGGAAAAAGAGCTCGAGATGAAAAAAGAGAAACTAGAGCTCATGAGGCTTTCAAAACAGGAGTCCGACATAATCTTCTACAACACCCCAATCGACCCAAAATTGACCGGCCGCCAACTAGAAGAATTGACGAAAGTCAAGGCAACAATCAAAGCACGTTACAATTTAGATTATTAGTTTAAGTATTGTAGTGTTTATTTTAATTTCGTATTGTAATTTTTTTTTTTTTTTTTTAATTTCGTATTGTAATGTTTTTTTTTTTTTTTTTTTTTTAATTTTAATGAATTTAAATTTAATGTTAAAAATGTTTGAATTAAAAAAAAAAAAAAAAAAAAAAAAAAAAAAAAAAAAAAAAAACACAACAACTTGGGTTATCGACTGTAGAATCCGAGTCATGTCTGGTCGCTGGAGAGAGAAAACTGACGTGGCGCTGGATGACTCAGGTCATCCCAGGTCACGATTGGGACCGGCCTAACCAAATACTACTATCAAAAGCCTAAAACATCTACGAAAATAGTCTTTTTGACTACTGATGGCCTATTTGACTACTCGCCATCGATTTTGTTGTGTAGTGTGAACGCACACATCATTATATCCAAATACCTAAAAGAAAAGACCATTAAAAGCTTAACACAAAGAAATATACTTTTGTGGATAGATCTTCAACTTTAAAATTATATAAGAACCTTAATAATTTACATTTGAACAACACATCAAATTCAAAAAGGAATTAGGGATGAAATTAATCACTACAAAAGGAAACCGATGAGGAATGAAATTAAACTTTACAAAAAGGAGATTAGGATACCTTTCCCTAAAAAAGTTCACAGCTATGCTGGAGTAATAATCAATTTCTTTTGCATTGTCTTCTCTTTTATAAAATTTTAGTCAAAAAGATATATTCAAGATAGAGTAATAATGCAAAAAGCACACCCACGTCTTAGTCGTTGTAGTACAATAATGCAAAAAGCACGCCTCATGATCACATCGACATCTTACTCGTTATAGTTCAATAATGCTAAAACAATCACTCCTTTGTGTGATGCTAATATACAAGTAGTCAATAGTCTTTTAATAATAATAATAATAATAAGACATACTGTATATATAGATAACACTTGACGGGAGAGAGAGGCTCATCCACAACCTCATATGCAAAACGCACACTAAACACACCAGCTACCTCACTCCTTCTCTCTGTGTATTTGTTCTTCCAGTTCTTGTGAGAAGTACTCCTTCAATTCGCATCATTTTGTAACCCCAACTTAAACGCCCTTTTTAGTAATGACTTCCCATGAATACAAAGACATAATGTTTTCACCCGATGACTTTGCTCACCTTAAAATCCCCCTTGAAAGTATCCTATCAGCCACCAACAACTTTGCTGAAAAAAATTCTACCGGAGATTCTGATTTTGGAATTTTTTACAAGGGACAACTCATGTGGTCTGGTGAGTTGATTACAATTCGTGCTGAGAGATGGTTAAATAAAGAATGGGATGATGAAAAAGAACAAGAGTTTTGGATGGAGATTTCAATGCTTTCTAGTCTCAAGCATAAAAGTCTGGCTTCTCTTGTTGGGTTTTGTGATGAAAATGATGAGAGAATCGTCGTTATCAAGTTGGAGACCAGGTTTAGTCTTGAAAACTATCTAAGTGACTCGAGGTTGTTGACATGGGTGCGAAGATTGGAGATATGTGTCGGTCTTGCGAACGCATTGAGCTACATTCATTATGACGAGCCACGCGATTTTAGCATTGTACATCGAAACATCGACAGTGAAACCGTTCTATTGAATGATAACTGGGAACCCAAGTTATCTGGTTTTGAACTTTCAATGAAGGTTATAGCATCTGAAAGGCACAATTCTTTCAATACTGATGAAGTATGGAGTACGGATGGGTATACAGACCCAACATATATAGAGACTAAAAGTGCACACCACAAGTCTGATATGTACTCCTTTGGAATAGTAATGTTTGAGCTACTGTGTGGCAGGAAATCAGTAATAGCCAGCGACTATAATAAGTATTTGGCTCCGCTAGCCATTACCCATTATAGGGAGAAAAAGCTTGATGAAATAATTGATTGGGGTCTACGACAACAAATGGACTCGCACTCATTCAACATGTTCGCTGAAATAGCGTATGACTGCTTGAAAGAAGAACGACCGCAACGCCCAGATATAGATGAGATTGTCCCAAGACTTGTGAAAGCGTTGGAACTCGCACGTGAAAACATGCCTGTAAGACATCTTCTTTAATTTATACACCTTCACTACATCAGTTTGCAAGTTAGCTAGACCCCATAAACCTGATTATAGATAATTAATAGCCACTTAATTGATATGATGTCTTCCGGACCTCACTGTATACGACTTCCCAATATATGCAATGCAAATTTAAAGCAAATTAAGATTTTTCAAGGTGACCAAAGAGACCATATCTGCTCAGTTCACATATAGTTTTGTGGGTTATTAACGTAACTAAAATTCATGTTATTCGATCCGCCACCCATACCAATCTTTTAATTTTTCTAAACTAACAATGAATTATATAAAAACAACGGCTTAGCAACTCGCTTAAAGCACAAAAAACGCAGGTGTCGTGATTTGCCACTCGGCCGCTAGCAACTTATTGCTTGTTTTTACATTTAATGGCAAAATGAGAAAGCTAAAACCTTTTAGTACTTGCTTACCCTGTATCTTTAAAAAAATTACATGTTTTGTACAGATTTTGAATTTTGCATTAAAAGTTGTTAGCCATAAAATTTCTTATTTTTCATCTATTGCTCACGAGTCAGGAAGGCTAAACTAAAGAATGTGATTGGTTAATAGATTGTTCTATTTTTTTTCGATTGCTAAATCAAATGGTTTTCAATTATTGATTCTTTTATACCAATATACCTATACATATTTGTTGTATTGACCACATTGTACTTAGGTTATCCAATATGATAAATTAAAAATGTTTATACAATTAATACATCATCAAGTTATAGAGAGTATAATTTTTGATATCATAAACATATTACTACTATGGATGAACCTATTGATAAAGCTTTTTATATCATAAAACACAATCAATATTTAAAAAAATATATATAATAAAAAAAAATATAGACCTCTTCAATATTATAGACTTTTTAATTCCACATAGGATTGAAATGGTCGTCTACCATGGTTTACAAATTTTTAAATCTCTTTAAAAAGCATTAGATCTATTGATAAACTACCATAGTGGATACTTTTAAATAAAAAAAAAAAATACTTTTAAACCTCTTTTACCGGGGGTAACTCTTTTACCCAAAAAGTACTTCAAATCAGATGCACAAGGACAATCAACATTTTCTATAAAGCCAGGAGCGAATTCAAGATACTGTTGTCTTACTTTTGACAAAACTGTAGTGAATGTGTTGATGTGTGACTATTTTCACTTCAAAATTTCCTTTGAATAAAAATGATGAATAAAAATTGCACGTTTTAGATGTCATTTTTTTTTTGGATAAATGGATATTTACCATGGTAAATTTTTATAAACATATAATGGGGAGTTTTGAATGAGCTATAGTGGACTTCTCAATAAAAAGGAATAACTAAATTAACCTACATATAATAATACCCTACCGAATAGACTTGCAGATAGACCAATAGAAACCCAAAAAAAATTAATACGGAGTAAAAAATAGCCATAAAGTAAAACTATCATGACCCAAGAGACCAAGTAGCACTTCGGTATGCCTAAAATGTCTTTTGCCATACAAAATGCAATGTAACAACACGAACAACCAATCTTGTAAGCATAGTATAGGGAAGACAAAATACAATGTAGCACAAACGAAATAATTAAGAAATTATAAAGTCATTATCAACAATAAGATAGTAAAACTTATACAAGTGTCGCATGGTGACCAACCTTTTACATTTTAGCTTAAATTTGACTTTTGGGCCATTCAACCCCTAAATTTGAATTTTCCAATTAATTGATTATCGAAGGAAATAGTGTTCATCTTAAACTATTAACAAAAAGGAGAAACTCAAATACAAATCAATTTGATATTAAAATTTAGTTACAGATAATAAATGTAAATAAAATAACTAAATAAAACTTAATAACAAACGTTGCACGTTAATTTTACTATCGATCAGTAGTTGTTAAGGATATCGAATTCTGAGAAGGAAAAAAAACATATTTGAAATATTAATAAGAATAGCAAAACTTGTAGATCTAGTTAGGATTTTAGAAATTAATAAAGAGGACGGTTGGCGGAAGTTGCCTATATTTTTACATAGGATGGAACTATTAAATAGTAATCAAGTCTTTATCACTAATACCTTGTACTGCAAAATACTTTCCAACATACTCGTGTCTTAGTGCTCTCCAGTTTCATTCACAAGTTGGACAATCTCCTTGATATTCAACCCTTGCATACATCTCAAACTTCAGAATACTATCAGCATCTCCACTTGTTCTTTTTTATACTAGCATCAACCATGATCGAGATGATACAACATATTTCTAAAACTTTTAACACAAAGGGATAGTTTCTTCACTCTCAAAGTCAACAGTTTGGCTTTTAAAGTGTACGTCCAATACAACATCAAACAATATCTCTCCATTCCTTTCAACATTCTCAAAAATCCTCCAATTCCTGTTTTGCCAAATACCAAATAAAGTATCCCGCAGCAGCTACAAAAACATGTCTTTGGAAAAAAAATGTCTTCGGAAACAACAAAGTATAATGCCAAAGAGAAATGATTGGGAGGCCTAAAAGTTATGCCTAATTTTGTGACTAAATATGTGTGGCAACAATTCATTGGTTGTATTAACCGGACCCACTCTTTCACAATCCAATTAAGTAATGACACATAAGTTAGTCACAAAATTAGTTATGCCTTTTAGGTCTCCCAATCTTTTTCCAACGCGAAATTAAACAATTTACTATTACACATAGCACATGCCATAGTTTTTTTCTAGATTACACTTTATGAACATATCCTATGTAGGCTACCTGCCCTTAATTGTCATCCGCAACTCAAAAACATGTCTTTGAATGCAATAAGGGAACCAAACAAGACAATTCCAATCCATAGTATCCATTCAAAACTGCATCTGTAGACAAAGAACATGTAATATGGACGAACTCCACTCACCACTATGCAAAGTATATATCACCCATGTAGTAACATACTTGCACCATCTGATTATGGACCAAAATGCTTCAAAAACGCCACAGGAGCAAATGTTAACTGCATTTCCTAAACTGTAAAAGGATCTTCTTTTATTTTTTATCCACAAACATAGCTATAAAGTGCAAAATATATGCAGATTTAGTCTCAAATTCAAGATCGAAATAACATACAAGGCAAGTATATACCCCAACATGTGTTTGAAATGGCTCAGGAATTTCATCAAACACGTTGTACGTACTTCATTAACTCTCTTATTTTGTTATCTTGTGTATTAATTCACCTTTTTACTTGATAAACAGATAATGTCTTCACTTCAAGACGATCTCGCTCACTTAAAAATCCCCCTTGAAAGCATACTATCCGCCACCAACAACTTTGATGACAAAAATGTCATCATCAAAGGTGATTTTGGAAAGAGTTACAAGGGACATCTCTTGTGGTCCGGTGAGTTGTTTAATATCAATGCTCGGAGGTTTAATAAAGAAAGGAATCAAGCAGAACAAGAGTTTCGAACGGAGATATCCATGCTTACGAGTCTCAAGCATAAGAATCTGGTTTCTCTTATTGGGTTTTGTGATGAAAAAGATGAGAAGATCATCATTACCAAGTATGATGAGACCAGGGGAATGCTCTATGAATATCTAAGTGACCCAATGAGGTTGACATGGGTGCGAAGATTGGAGATTTGTGTCGGTCTTGCACATGCATTGAGTTACATTCATCATGACGAGCGGCGGGATTTTAGCGTGATACACCGGAACATTGACAGCTCTAGAGTTCTATTAAATGATGATTGGGAACCCAAGTTATCTGCCTTTGAATATTCCATGAAGATTGAAGCGTCTAAAAGGCACCATTCATTTCTTACTTATAAACTTGAGTATGTGAATGGGTATGGAGACCCAACATATATAAAGACGACCAATGTGAACCGCAAGTCGGATATGTACTCGTTTGGGATAGTTTTGTTTGAACTACTTTGTGGTAGGAAATCAATAATTGACAACAGAGATGATGATCATTTGGCTCCACTAGCTATTACCCATTATCGAGAGAAAAAACTCGATAATATAATTGATCCGGAACTATGGAGACAAATTGACTTGCATTCATTCAACATGTTCGCGGAAATTGCGTCTGAGTGTTTGGACGAAGAACGATCGCGACGCCCAAATATAGATGAGATTGTCCCAAGACTTGAGAAAGCTTTGGAACTAGCACGTGAAAACAGGCCGGTATGACCTCTAAATCTTCTCTTTTATGGTTGTGCCATAATATGTTTTCTCTTTTCATTTATATTAATGTCAACCAAATTTTAACGAAACGTTATGGATTACAAACACAAACCGATTTTAATATATCGAATCACTTTTGATAAACACAAAGTTATATCGAACTTGAGTACTATAATCAGTATTTAACACTTCATGTTCTATTCATATTATTTTACAACTAATTTATAGTTTGGATGTAATTTTTAATCTTAAAAGTTTTGATCAATTATTAATTTAACCATTTAATTTTGTCTTGAAACATTCTTAACTTTCTTTCACCTTTTAAATCCAAAGAATATATGATAAGATTAATATAAAATGGCAATTTTAATTTAAAAAAAAAAAAAAAAAAAAAAAAAAAAAAAAAAAAAAAACTACTAAAATTTCCATGATTTTCAGTTAAAAACTTAGTTTTTCTTAGCAACGTTTTTATCATTAGGTAGGAGGGAGTGGGCACGGGTAAGGGATTCGGGTACCCTTACCCGAGCGGTAACACCGCCGCCGCCCCTTCGGGTATCATTGAACGTTTGATATAACCCCCTAACTTTGGATAAATATTTAACAACTCAACTAACTTAGACAATTTTTTTATTTATAACATTAAATGACCTATTATTTTGATTGCCCGTTGCGACACATGATACGTCATGTTTTGTGATTTTTAGTTATTTGCTATGGATTTTTCTTGTGTTTAAATAAAGGGGTAGTATGTTTGTTTTGACCATTCTGACTTCTTATTTCTTTCTTTAAACAGCTAAGATGTATAGTTGACATTCAACGTCGATAACAGGATATATTAATTTATTTTTATTTTTTGCAAATTTGAAGAATCGTATAAGGGCTAATAACCTTTTAAAGCACTATACTTGTCAAAAAGGGCAGTTCTGCGAAGCGAACTAAAAAAATAACTCTTTTAGACATTAATGTTGACATTTTTGTCTTTCTTTAAGTATCATGACCATATTATGACCATTTTACCCTTTCTATATTTTTCTCGAAATATTTTTTTTTTCGAAATTCTTGTTCCAAATTTTTTTTTCTGAATTTTTTTTTCGAAATACTTTTTTTCAATTTTTTTTTCGAAATGTGTTTTTTTAGAATTTTTTTTTGTGACACGCGAAAAAAAATTGATTTTTTTTGTAGTATTTTGTAATAAAAAAAATTTCGATAAAAAAATTCACTTGTGACAAAAAAAAATAATCAAAAGTGAATAAAAAACAGGCGAAAACGTATAAAAACAGAGTAAAACGTATACAAAATTTTGAATTTTTTTTTTTCGAAAATCTTTTTTTTTTTTGAAATTTTTTTCTGAAATAAATTTTTTTTGTGACATGCGATTTTTTATTTTTATTTTTAGATTAAGAAAAAATCTGATTTTTTTTTCGAAATTCTTTTTTTTTTTGAATTTTTTTTCTGAAATATATATATATTTTTTTGTGACATGCGATTTTTATTTTTATTTTTTAGATTAAAGAAATTTTCTGAAATGTTTTTTCGAAATTCCTTTTTTTTAAATATTTTTCGAAGGGTAAAATGGTAATAATACTTAAAGAAAGACAAAAATGTTAACATTAATGTATAAAAGAGTTATTTTTTTAGTTCGTTACGCAGAACTGCCATTTTTTACAACTATAATACTTTAATAGGTTATTAAAACATCGTATAAATCCCCTTAATCCAAACACAATTTATTTTTAAAAAAAACTGATAGCTTAAGCACCAAAATCCAACGTATCATGGGTCATGTCGGGTATCCAAAGAAATAGGTCATTTAATGTCATAGATCAAAACATTGTCAATAACATTATCAATGTTGGTTGAATGTTAGTATTAAACGGTTATCCAAAATTAAGTGATTAATTCAAATGGTTAAACAATATTAAGGATAACATCGTTACTAAAAATATGTTAAGGGTTTCAAACGAGCATTAAAAGTTAAGTGATTTTCTTAATGGTCAAACGAATATAAGGTTAGAATTGTCAAGGGTTTCAAATGAAAAAAGAAGTGAAGTGGATAATTAACCAAAAGTTGAAATTAAAAAGTTAAGTGATTTTCCCTTTGATCTCTCATCCCTTTATTACAACTCTTACCAACAACAAAATATTCCATGATTCATGCATACAAATTAAACAGGGATATGTTAAAGCCTTGCATAAAGCTTTTGATAAATTATATATTATGAACGGAAATATGAAAACTAAACTTTGAAAGTAAGTACAGTTATGGTAAAAAATTTATTTATGTCGTTTATTATATCAATATTTTTGTTCGTATGCTTTATTTTTTATTATTATTATATATATATATATATTCTCTTCGTATGCTTGTATACACTTTTAGTCATCCCTTTTATCAGATTCTCTAACAATTGTATTTTTATTTTATTTTTTAATCACAGAAGCAATATAAATGGGAACGTCTAAGTTTTCTTCAAAGTGTGTTATGTAATTTGAATAAATTTTTTAAATATCTATTCAATACATGTAAAAAAAATAGGGCTAATAACCTTTTAAAGCACTATACTTGTCAAAAATGGCAGTTCTGCGGAGCGAACTAAAAAAATAACTCTTTTAAACATTAATGTTGACATTTTCGTCTTTTTTAAGTATTATTACCGTCGAAATACTTCTTTTTTCGAATTTTTTTTTTCCAAAATATTTTTTTTTTTATATTTTTTTTCGAAATACTTTTTTTTCAATTTTTTTTTTTTCTGAAATGTGTTTTTTTAGAATTGTTTTTTTGTGACACGCGAAAAAAAATTGAATTTTTTTTTTGTAATATTTTGTGATAAAAAAAATTTTCGATAAAAAAATTCACTTGTGACCAAAAAAATAATCAAAAGTGAATAAAAAAACAGGTGAAAACGTATAAAAACGGAGTAAAACGTATAAAAAAAAATTCTGAATTTTTTTTTTAATTTATTTCCGAAATAATTTTTTTTTTAGATTAAAAAAATTTTCTGATTTTTTTTTTTGCAATTTTATTCTGAAATATTTTTTTTTTTGTGACATGCGATTTTATATTCTTATTTTTTAGATTAAAAAAATTTTATGAATTTTTTTTCTAAATTGTTTTTTTTTTAAATATTTTTCGAAGGGTAAATTGGTCATAATACTTAGAGAAATACAAAAATGTCAACATTAATGTATAAAAGAGTTATTTTTTTAGTTCGCTACGCAGAACTTCCATTCTTGACAAGTATAGTGCTTTAATAGGTCATTAGCCCAAAAAAGTATGGGATAACAAGTAAGCAAGTATAAATATTTCAAACTAATTTTTTATTGCTATAGAAGTATATACAAAAGTTTAAAAGAATTTATCATATTACGCTTACTTGGAGTTATTATTACAATTTTTTTAACTTATTAATTAATTAGGTAATGAAAAAATTGTCATCACTAAAAAAGTAAGACATAGAAATAACAATAATTTTGTTTTTTTTTCCTTACATAGCTATTTTAACCGAAGGACGAGTACAATAAGAAAAGTAATATAGGATATAACGTTGACATACGTAATACAAATCTTCAGTGGCAATAAATGGAAAAGAAAGAAAACCAACTTAATAGATATCACTTAGGATAAAAAAAAAGGGACGTTCGGTGAAAATCGCCAATTATACATATACATACAGATGATGCATCACTTGTCATTAATTTATGTATTAATTGAATATGGCCATTTCACATCCTTTTGTAACCCAAACTCTGCTTGTTTTTGTAATAGATACACTCTTCGCCCGACCACCTTTCTTACCTAAGAATCCCCCTTGAAGATATAGAATCGGCCACCAACTACTTTGATGACAAAAATGTCGCAGGCACAGTTGGATTTGGAAAGAGATACAAGGGGAAGCTCTCGTTGTCTGGTGAGTTGATAGATATAACTGCTCGAAGGTTAATTAATAAAGAATGGGACGAAATACAGCAACAGTTTTGGATGGAGATTTCGATGCTATCTAGTCTCAAGCATAAAAATCTTGTTTCTATTGCTGGGTTTTGTAATGAAGTTGGTGCGGAGACCATCATTTACAAGCATGACTCTAGGGGAAGGCTTGGCTACTATTTAAGTGACCCGGTGCTGTTAACATGGGTGAAAAGATTGGAGATATCTGTCGGTGTTGCGCTTGCATTGAGTTACATTCATTATGATGAGCCACGCGATTTTAGCGTTATACACCAGAACATTAGCAGTGACTCAGTTCGTCTGAATAATGACTGGGAACCCAAGTTATCTGAATTTCAGCACTCCATGAAGATTAAAGCATCTGAAAGGAACCATTCTCTCAATACTGATTTAGTTTGGTCTACGAAGGGGTATACAGACCCAACATATGTAGAGACTAGCAGTGTGAACCACAAGTCAGATATCTACTCCTTTGGGATAGTATTGTTTGAATTACTGTGTGGTAGGAAAGCAGTAACTGATGATCAGGATAATAAGTATCTTGCTCCAGTGGCAACATTTCATTATAAAGCGAAAATACTCGATGGCATAATTGATCCGGTTCTGTGGAATCAAATGAATCCGCGATCATTGAACGTTTATGCAGAAACAGCATATGAGTGCTTAAATGAAGAACAATCGCAATGCCCAAATATGGATCAGATTGTCACAAAACTGGAGAAAGCGTTAGAACTTCAATTGGAATGTGAAAATGCTGTAAGATGGTTTTTTCTCTTTATCTTTCAATCAAAATAACTATTGTATAATACGAGCAACGTTTATTTACTTATGGCTATATTTGTTGTCATTGATGTTAAAGGAACACTCATCAGTTGGAACATCATCCAGTCATGAGGAGGTAATTAATTTTTTTTTTTTTTTAAGTCTTCTTGTAATTAAGCCACTGAAATCATTAAAAAAAAGAGGAAAATGTCAGAACAACAGAAATGATAAACAAAGATGCGAACAGGGGTAGAATTATTTTGACACTTAAAAAAATTTGGAATAAACTATACACTATTAGGTGATGATACTTTATAATGCAATTTTCAGCTTCTTATTAATGTTTTCTTATTGACTGTAAATAATAAAAACGCACAGGGTGGAGCAAAGATGTTTAAAGTTAAATTTTTACAATATTTTATTCTTAGTAATGTATAAAAAAACATAGCTTATGGATTGCTTAAAATAAGTAGTGACCAGAAGTGGTTGTCAATTTGTCATTGTTGTTGGGTACTTCCCCAAAATAAATCGGGAATTTGGAGGTTCAAAAAAAAAAAAAAAAAAAAAAACTAGACAAGGATATAAATGTCTTTTCGTGTTAATATATCGAGTACAAATAAATACACTCCATTCACATGTCACTACGGAGTATTGTATTTGTCTTTAAGGTGGTGGTTGAGAGTTATAGTTATATTGAGGTTCAATTTATACATGCAAAATCTTTTCCCTGTTGACCAAAAATCACATTTGCCAACAATTTTTCATAATTATACACAACTACACAAGATCCCCTCTTATACTTGGTTTCTCACCATATTTCCTAGCTCTTTGATAAATGTTAAAAATGAATGATTAACCTTACTGAAGTGTCCCACCTTGAAAATCTGCACACTTCATAATGTTGTCTTCTTTGGTACATATAGGGATCAGCGAGTCACTTAACACCCACAGGCGTTGAATCCAATTCCAGCAAAAAGACAATGTCTTCCCTAAAATACCTTTCTCACTCACAGCTCAGTTTTAAAGATATAGAATATGCAACCAACAACTTTGCTCCTGAAAATACCATCAGAAAAAAAACAGTTGGAGCGGTTTACCAAGGCCGTATGTTGCATTCCGGACAGTTCAACGATATTGTTGTATGGGCGATCTATAGTGCATATCTAAAAGATGCATATGAGAGCAAAAAGTTTAGGATGGAGAAGTCAATGCTTTCTAGTCTCAGTCATACGAATCTAGTTTCTGTTATTGGGTTTTGTGATGGAGCTATGATTACTGTATACAAGAAGGAGGCCAACGGAAGTCTCAACAAATATCTAAGTGACGAGACCCTCACATGGATGCGAAGGTTGAAGATATGTCTGGGTGTTGCAAATGCATTGAGTTACATCCATTATGATCCTGGACGGGATTTTAGTGTCATACATTGCAACATCAGGAGCTCGAAAATTTTACTAGATAACAAATGGGAACCCAAATTATCTGGTTTTGAACTTGCATTGCAAAACACAGTAGCTCGGAGGCACCGTATTCTTCTGACTCGTGATATTGTTAAGAATGCATACCTGGACCCAAAGTATAAAAAGACCGGCGGTATGACCTACAAGTCAGATGTGTATTCATTCGGTGTTGTGTTATTCGAAGTCTTGTGCGGGAGGAGTGCAGTTCTTCCAGATGAAGAGTTGGGAGAGGGGTTATTAAGTCAGCTGGGCAAATCTCGTTTAGACGATATGATTGATCCACATTTACGAGAACAGATGGACCCGGAAGCACTCAAAATCTTCTCAGAGACAGCATTTTACTGCATACAAGAGGAACGTGCGAAGCGTCCGCATATAGATCAGGTTGTCAAAAGACTTGAGAAAGCTTTGGAATATCAGTCGAAACATGAAAATCCAGTTGGCCGTACATCATTCAATCGCTTGAAGGTACGTCATTTATTTACTTATACTTTTGCACAAACTGAGTTTTTAATTGAAGGCCGATTATCCTTATAAACTAAAGTTATTCTATTTTACCAACTGTTATAGTCTATTTAAAACCATATAATCACTAATCCATTATCTATACTTACTACAAATGTCTGCACGTTTCTAGTCAAGCATATCATAATATTTCTATCAGAAAAATATATTATTATGGCGCATAACTTTATAATTTTGGTTTATAAATGATTTCAAGCTGAGTTTTTTTTTTTTTTTTCTTTTTTTTTTCCTTTTTTTTTTTTTAATTTTTTATTTATTTATTTTTTATTTTATTTTTTTTAAATTGAGCTATGCATGTAGTAATATAAATATGTAGTACGTACATTTTCAATAGATACACAAAAATAATTGATAATTATCTCAACAAATGTTAACCACGGTGGCACGATCTTCTTTTATGAAACTAAGAGTTAGTTAGAATAGTTATTGATATGAATTAATAGCTTCATAATTATAAATAATTGTTTTATATAAGTTAATAACATGAAAAAAGAAATTAATATGATAAAACCTTTCAAAGACACTATATTTCGCAAGATGTACTTGTAAATATTATAAGTAAGTTAAATTAATATTTTCAAAAAAGTAATTGTCAAATCTTATATAAAGGAAACAACAAATAAAGTAATAAACTGTATAAAAGTATACACAATATCTCATTCACTCTATTTTGTTTAACGATTATAAAAACATATAGTCATAAACCATTCAATTGAATAATAAAAGAGTAATTTTTTATTTTTATTTTATTTTATTTTTAATTAAAAAAAAAGTGTGCGCGAGGCCACGAGGGTAGAACTCATGACCTCTTGCATGAAGGACTAAGTGTTAACTAACTAAGCTACAACAGCATTTTATAAAACACTCCATAACTAAAATATTTATCATTGGTTTGATAGCTTAGCTTATGAATAAACATGGTCCGATCAAAAGTTTGAAGTTAAAATTAGGGATTTGAACTAATGACCTTTAGCATGTATTTTGTGAACATTTCTTTTCTTATTATATATGTATTTAAATTAAACTTTGCAATTATAAACCACGATCCATGAATGTATATTATGCAATATATAATGTATAATTTATAATATGGACGCATAAAAATAAATTTACGTCTATTAAAACTTTAATAGTGGGTTCATTTGGAGTGCGTTGAGGAGATTTTTTTGATATGACGTATTGAAATAATTGTCTTCTGTTTTATTAATTGAAATAATAGATGAACAATTAAAAAGATTTGAAACTTGTTACTATAGTTGTTTTCAGTGTTTTGAAAATCAGTTTTTTAATTGACTCAGTTAAGCTACTGGTTGATGGTTCAATTGGTTTTTTTTTCTCAAAATAGGCTTACGGTTATTTAGTCAGTTCGCGGTTTAACCGGTCGAATCATTGAGGTCAACACGGGTTTTAAAATATTAGTTTATTTTGTGAAATACTATGAGAGGCAATCATATTAGCGTTAATTGAGAGGTGGTGGTGAGGGGATGGGGATAATCTTTTATATACTAAGAGAAATAAGTTTTTTATGCAAAAGAAATTCGGTTGAAAAACTCAGTTGTATCAATAAAAGATTTTCATTTTGCCACATGGTAAGTGCCCTTATCAGTTAATAAGAGTGTTATAAATAAGAAGGATAAAATTGTCACAAAATACATACAATAGACTGAATTCAAAAGTATAATGTATAAAATAAGGAAAAAATAAAAATGACTAAACAATAAATAAAAAGTGGCAAGTTGGTTATATTTTATCTTTTGCCTAATTTTTAAATAACCGCCAGACTTTTTAGTTAAAAAAAATGTGTTTTGCTAACAACATTAAATGAATATATTACAATATGAATAATTCTTAATAGAAGAAAATCCAGATGAAAATGGAAACAATCCCAAAAAATGTGGATATAATATTAACCACAACAATTAACGTTGTTATAGGGGGAAAAAAATTAAAATTATTTTGGTAGTCATTGAATTAGAGAAAATTTATTCTAATACACAAAATCCTGTATGACAAACACTATATTAACATAAAAATATCGTTATTTATAAATAAAAAAAGGCACAACATATTAAATTTACGTACGTGATATCTAAATTAAAAGTTATTTATATTTGGTCCGTGTGCACGCATGAAATATAAAAGATAAGAACTAAAGCTATATAGGTTTATGATTTGACGTAGGTTTGAGGGACAATATTGAGAAAGACAAAATATGATACTATAAAGTTGTGTTTTATAAATTAGGATTTGAACAGGATTGCATTTTGTTACTCTTTTATCAAAAATCAAATGAAAAGCAATGGATTGGGCTACTAAATACGATTGAAAACATTATAAAAAGTTAATATGTGAAAATGGGCTATGCACGAAATAGAAGTAGAAGGTGTTGGATTATAAAATTCTCTGTATTAATACGTTTTATCAATCATGTATTTATAGTGCAACTAAAATACAATTCTAAAACACTAACGGACCCAAAGCCCATAAGCAGGTTTAGGCCGACTAATATGATACTGCCCAACACTCGCTCACAATTCGAGCGGCAAAATTGTAAAAACTCAAATTGGAAAAAAAATATATACTAAAAATAAAGCTATAGATTAAAAAAAAAAAACAATGATAGTTATATTGATAAAATTTCAAGACTTTGATATCAACTAATCGCAGCGGTAAATATAATCTGAAAAATAAGTATTTTTCATTCTTTTTCGCTGGCGACTATCCGGACTTATGACGAAGATTGATGAGGCGCCGAATGGTATTTTCTTCGAATTTAATTACAAATCAACGGCCGGTAATGACATCAGCTACCTCTTAGCAGATTGAAGGTTATAAGTAAATCAGTAAGCCAATGTTATTATTTGATTCCCGTGGCTTCTTTGACGCGTGACGGCGCACCGTCGTGGCTACTCTTGTGATTTCAAGATGTTTTTCTTCGTAGCTTAAATACCAAAAGTTAAGCTACTTGTTATGAGGATTTTTCAAAGCCTGTAATTTTAGTAATGAAATGTATTCTTAAATTTAAAACCCCTTTATTCCAAACTTCTATATTTTTATTTATTCCATTACTTAAATTGAAAAGTCGTAAGTTAGGCGTACCCTGAGAGATTGTCATCTAAAAGTTAGGAGAATTATGGTAAATAAATTAACAAACCCTTAAACTAACAGCATAACAAGATTAAAAAAAAAACGCCAATCTAAATTAGAGTAAACATCCAATGGGGTTCAAGATCCCACCCGGTCCTTGTCAACCAATAAATAAAAATTTAACTAAAAGTAAATTTTATCCTCCCCCAATTATAGTTAACTCAACTAACTAAAAAATCAATAAAAACTATAGACATAAACTTGATTCCGTTTCATACATTTACACAACCTACAAAGAAAGCATACCCAAACAGGAAAATTAATCTTTTTTAATTATAGTATAACTTTTTATTTTTTTATGTCCCAAAATAATTATCCACTTCTAATTTTTACCAATCAAAAAAGACCTTAATGGGTAAAAATAATCCCACTTTTGTTAGATTGTGTACTTTTTTCGGGTGACAATAATTTTAAGAAGAAGAAAGTGATAGAGGTTAAAATTATTAAGTAATGATAATGAGATATAACTAATATGATTCAACTAACTCCCACTTCATTCATCACTCGAAACACTGCATATGTATATTCTTTCTTAATCTCATTTTCAATCTAGTCACATATCTTGATCTTTTTGTTAGATGTACTTTTAGGCGTTAGTATTAGGGATGAAAATCATCTTTTTAATAGTTAATGTAAAACAAATCATTCTATTGCTTTTGAACATTCTCATATTTTACAAAGGGTGAAGTTATGATTTTATCCATTATATTGAGTTAATATATAGTTTAACCAATTAGTTGAACCGGTCTGCTTGATTTGAAAATGGGAAAAGTTGCGAATAGGTGTGACAATTCTAAACAAGATACAAAACACAACTTAAAACCAGCATGAACTTGAATTGGTTTGAATTAGGGATAAACAAAGCTAAAGGCTAGAACATTTTCAAAAAAATTTAAGTGATTAAACCAACTCAAAGTTTAGGGATAAAACCATTATTATTTACCGTTTTATGAATGTCACTTAATTATAAAAACTTCTCTTCTTTTAATATCACTCCAATCCTTAGTGTTGCACAACTTCATAATGTTGCAGGGGAAGAACTTGGAAAACTTGAAGATTGGACTAAATGATATAAAAGAGGCTACCAAGAATTTTGATGACGCATATTGCATCGGGTCTGGCGGATTTGGTAAAGTATATAAAGCAGATCTTGAATATTTTGATAGCAGTAATTCCTCGTTGAAAGAAGGGGTGGATAAATGCGATTTACCCAAAAAACGAAGCACGGTAGCCATAAAGCGCATTTACAATCAAGAAGGAGAACAAGGGTTCATTGCAGAAATTGAAACTCTAATTACTTGTAAGCATGAGAATGTAATCTCTCTTCTTGGTTTTTGTTATGAAGGTAACGGTGCAATGATCCTGGTTTATGAGCATGCTTCAAAAGGAAGTCTTGAAAACTATTTAGGAAGCAGTGATAAACTCGCTAATCTTAATTGGTTGCAACGTCTAAAAATATGTCTTGATATTGCACATGGTTTGAATTACATTCACAACAACACATATCATGGCAAACAAAAGATGATACACCGCGATATCAAGAGTGATAATATTCTATTGGGAGATAATTGGAAGGCAAAGATTGCGGATTTTGGGCTCTCCAAATTCCACCCAGCAGATCAAACGGCCAGCACTATCCGTACCAATATGATTGCAGGTACGTATGTGTATTTGGATCCAGAATATCAGAACAAAGGTAGATTAAACAAGAAATCAGACATTTACTCGTTTGGAGTAGTGTTGCTTGAGATCTTGACTGGGAGGTTGGCCTATGATTCTATATACACCAAGGAGAATGAGAAGGGAATTGCACCCATTGCCAGAGATCATTTTGAAAAGGGAACAATAATGGAAATGGTTGATCACAAGATAAAGGAGGAGACCGATGAGCGTGTGTTTTCCTTAAGTAAAGGACCCAATAAAGAGTCTTTGGACATATTTTTAGAAATCACACGTCGATGTGTGGCTGAAACTCAAGTGCAACGTCCAACAATAGAAGTTATCATCAACGAACTCGAAAAAGCATTAGACTCTCAGGTAAGTCAATATTTTAAAATACAACTTTTTAATTTCTTCATATTCTTGATAGTAATATGTGGCATTTTATACATTATACTTTGTGTAAACAACATTTTCTCAAACTTTTACTCAATATAAGCTCTTGCCGTTTAAGTTTTTTCTTCGTACATAAGTTTTGCAATTTATTTGTTTTGATCTTGAACTTTATATAACTTAGCACTTTAAGTTCATGACATGCTCCTGATTTGTCGGTAAACCTCATGACTCTCCTCTTCCATGCACTACAGGAAAATATACTTTTAATGACTGTAGTTCTAATGACACAAAAGAAGTGTCATTAAATCTAACTTTTTAAAAAGTGTGAGCAAAAGGTCAAAATATTGAGATTTAGTGACACTTTTTATGAAAATTATGTGTCATGAAATAAAAAAAATTATCCTTCCATTTTTTTTTGTCATTATAAGTATACTTTTACCGACTTTACTTTTACTTACACTTTTTTAAGTGTAAGAAAAACACCTAAAAAGTCAAGTAACATCTTTTTCCTTTTGTTGATATTTCTATACTTTTCACGACATTTTCTACTATTAATGACACTTTTCATTGTGTCACTAATGGACAACTTTTTTGAAGTGATGTATATATGTTCTTTTCTTTAATTGGGAATTTGCAACAACCAACCTTGATTTACAACCATAACGTTGACATGAACTTGAAGACTGAGAACCTATAATGCAAAATAAAAAAAATTCGAACAAATTCTAGATGGAAAGTAGCTTCATTATGTATTTGACTTAACAAATCGACTAACTGTCCAATAATTCTCAGGAGAACCACAAGGACAACCTCAAACTGTCACTTGAAGACATTAAGTTGGCCACGAAAGGCTTCAGTCAAGAAAATATCATTGGACATGGAGATTCTGGGAAAGTTTACAAGGGGGATACTCACAGTACTCATGGAGATAACATCATTGCTGCAAAGAGGTTGGATAAGAAGTCGGGTCAAGAAGATGCTGAAGTTTTGACAGAGCTGGCAGCAGCTAAATTTATGGCAGAGTTGGACATCCTTATGGAGTATAAACATTTAAATGTCATTGGTCTTGTAGGCTACTGTGATGAAGAGGATGAAAAAATTATTATATATGAGTATGCATCCAGAGGTAGTCTTGATAAGTACGTGAGCGATAATAGTCTAACGTGGGTGATGCGGCTTAAAATATGCATCGATATTGCAATTGGGTTGGAGTTTCTTCATGGAACTGTTTCAAGTCCAGGAATGGTAATACATAGGGACATTAACAGCAAAAACATTCTACTGTTTGATGATTGGAAAGCAAAAATTACCGGTTTTGGGCTTTCCTTAGTGTGTCCAACAAATCAGGATGTAGGCTTTGTCATCGACAATGTTACAGGCACAATCGGCTATCGTGACCCACTACACTCGAAAACCGGCTTCAACACTAAAGAGTCTGATATATTCTCACTGGGCGCGGTTTTATTTGACATATTGTGTGGGAAACTATCATCTGAAGAGCTAGATGATGAGTATCTTTATTTACCCTTTTTGGCTAAACACCATCATTATGTTGGAAAACTTGATAAGTTAGTGTTTGAGGGTATTAAAAAACAAATTGTGCCACAATCATATACTACATTTACAAGGATTGCCCTTCAATGCTTACATCACTGGAGAGAAAGACGGCCAACAGCTCATGAAGTGGTCATACAGCTTAAGAAAGCATTGGAATTCCAGGTAAGTTTCTATATTTTGACAAATATTGCCTTTAACTGTTTTATAAACTACACAAAAGTAGCTATATGAAATACGAGTTTATTAATTGACTACTTTATGTATACACAGGAGGATTATGAGAAATGGGAGCCCAAATTGCAAAAAGACTATAAAGAAATAATAAAGAAGTCAAAGTGCCATGAAATTTATTCTACCATCAAGAAAGAGGATCTTTACAACATTTTTGCGAAGCGAATCCTCATTCAACCAGAAAAAATGGTAATGAGTTCATTTTCAAATCTCACTTATATTTTTTTGCATCTTCTGTTCTATGTATCCCTTAGTTTATTAGGGATGAATCAAAACTGTATGCATTTATTACACATCCTAACGTTGAGTCCGGCCTTTTTTTTTTTTTTTTTTTTTTTGCATTATAGTTAATGTCATTTGAGGGTATTGGTGAAAGAAATGTAATGGTTTCAGCGACATTGTTTTCCTACCAAAACAGCTGTCCACATGAGTGGAAATCTATTCCAAAATCAAGGTTATTCTCTCTACCTCTGTTTGTACTTATACATTGTTGTTAGATGCATAAATTTATGTTCTAATCTACAATCTAATACGATTAACAACTTTTAGAATAAGAATAATAAACAACTGACTTTCATAATCGGTATAGTACAATAATGTTTGTTAATCAAATGGTTAATAGACTCGAAGAACAGTAAATAGTAGATTCCTTGTAACTTGTACCGGTTTGGTCCTTGAGCGTCTTAGATCTTTTCATATCAACTCTAAAGTCTCTTCAAGCTTTAATTTATTTATACGTTGAACCTTGATATTTACTGAAAGTACACAAAAGTGTTTATAAGTTAAAACATAATAATTAGGTAACAGTGATCAAGCTTAAGGTTGCATGACATGTACTTTTCCGCTCATCCAAAGGAACGGAAATTATATCTTAGACAAAATTCTAGTTTTTATAGGAATTGGATTACATAGTGCTGATTTGAAAAAAAATTGTATTTATGTTAACTAAAATGACTTTTCTTCCTATATAATACTATTTAAAGGGTGAATAACATGAATAGAGCTACTTTAAAGTATGCATGGAATTCATATATAAGATTTTAGTGTCTTCTTGACTAATTGTAATAGTCTCAGATTTATGTATGATATTTACATGTTGCTTGTAGTTGATATGTACTATGTAGCTTGACTCTGTATTTTTTTTCTTTTCAAAATGTGGTTGAGGTACGCCCTGTTTTGGGCCCTCTGTTTGCACGGCCATGAATCATAAATTTTACTAGCATCTTACTTTCTATTTCAAGATATTATCCCTCTAAAAATAGTTAAATTAATGGCTAAAAGAAAATGATCACAGTTGATTATATGCTAATTATTGATACAACAAGTTTCAGTTTTGAATTTAAGTTTTTTCCCATTTCCCAAAGAAATTGTTTTCTTATTTATTTTGGTATAAAGATATACGGAGTACTAAATTCTAAAGCAGAAGTGTACATCTTGGGGAATAATGGTTATGACTGACTGGGACTTGAATATTTATAATATGTGCAGATTTGAGTCAGTAGCGGAGATGTTAGATATTTCCAAATTGAACATTGAAATAAAGACAAACGCTCAACTATTATCTCCAAATGTCGTTTATGGGGTCTATTTAGTATTCAAACTTAGTGATTCAAGAAAATTTTCAAGTAAACCGATGTGTGTTAACCTGAAGTATAAAAAGGGACTCGAAACTCTACATGCATATTTCGCAACGTGGAGAGACAAGGACTGGATGATGATTGAGTTGTACCAATTCTTGAATCAGAGCGAAGATGTTGTTTTTGAGTTTCTACTTGAGAGCTTTTCATCACACTATTGTGGAGAAAGTGCGGTTTATATTGAAGGCATTGAATTTCGAGCAGTTGACAATGTAAGTTTGAATTCCTTGTTTCTATTATAAACTCTTTTGTTTATATACAAAGAGGTCGGATACATGTCAAAAAATTAAACTAAACCATGATCTATGTTGCATATTTAACATGGTTTGCACACAGGTCAAACATGAAGAAATCGGAAAATTGAAGGAAGTCCAACATGTCTTGAAATCAAACTTCAATGCGGATCAGGTACAACAGCTTCCAACTAACTTTGAAGAAATATTCAAGATATGTAGAAGCTACGACGAGTTATTCTGGTTGGGCGAACTCGACAAAAAGAAACTTCTAGTGCTTTCAGCAAAGGCAGCTTTATACAAGTTCTCTAATGTAGATCTTTTTTCTTCAAAACCATTAGCCAAGTCCAGGTTTGCTTCTTATATTATATCTATTTTTGTTACAGTTTCCTTTAACTAGAGGTGGCAATTCCTTACACTACATGAAACACGACCCGAGACCGATACAGAAAAAACGGGTTATGGTTGGGTGTAAACAGGTTTCGGCCCGCGTTCAGGTTTGGTTGGGTTAAATAGGTCAATCCGAAAACCCGTTTAAATTTTTTTTGAAAGAAAATTTTATAGTTGTCTAAAGGTGTTATATGGGTTAAATGGGTTAAACGGTTCAACCTGCCAACCCATTTAACCTATTTTACCAGTGCAACTCGCTAAACCGCCAACCAAGTTAGATAAGCGGGTTAAATGGGTCGGGTTCAAGGTATGTTTAAACAAGTTGGGGTTCACATGTCTGACCCAATTACTTAAACATGACATGTTCAGGTTGGGGAATAACCCGAATCCCACACGAGTTGCCAGCACTAAACTTTTTTATTGTACATCCAAATATGTAGATGTCACATGAAAAACCAGATTCTCTAATCCAGTGTTTTTTTTTTATTTGTAGTTGACAATTGAAATTTCGTGAATATATAACTTTGTTCCTTAATCTATCCTAAATGCAGATTTCAAGAGGTGATTGAGCTTTTACCACAACAAGTATTTCATCTTAATTGCACGATCAAAAGTCAAATGTTGTCACAAGATACAGAATACGTGTGTTACCTTGTGTTCAAGCTTTCAGAAAAATGTCAGGGGCTGCATTGGCCAGTAAAAGTACGTGACATACTGCACAAAGAAAACAATGAGGCTGAATTTGTTTATTTTATAACCCCAAGTGCATTGAACATAAATGGTATCACTCGGGTTCCGAAACAAAGGGGAGATGGATGGATGGAGATTCAACTGTGGAAATTTAACTCAGCTCATGAATTCAAGGATGGCTCTCTTTCTATTGATATGAAATTCACAAGTCATGAAGGAACAATGTCTGGCCTCATCGTATGTGGTCTTGAGTTCCGGCCAGTGTAAGAATATATTCCCGCACTGTTTGAAATTTGTGTTTACTTTGAGTACAGCAAAAGGCTATTATTGTATTTGTGTTAAAATATAGCATACTTTATCATACTAAAACTGGTTATGAGTTTGCAGTGACTTATTGTGTGATTTTAAACTTGTAGGTTTGAAGTCAAGGTTGATGGACCGCCGTTACTTCTAGATTCTATAAGGTCTGAAAGTGATAAGATGAGGAAGTCTGGAGGGCTGCAGAGTCATTTTCTAACCTGTCCAAGCATATATACATCGTTTATGTGTGTTTTTTTTCTCTTAAGTGGGATTGTTCTAAGTCTTTTGTATCAAAAAATGATGTATAGTTAGATACGTGTGGCAGACTATTCAAATGATCCTTTTATTTTATCTATGTGGCAACTACAATGTGATTTGGCAAAGATATAGTACAAAAGATGACCTTTTATATGACAGGCGAACTTGATTTTAGTGAGATATGATTGGCAATCTTAAGCTCTTGTGGCAGACTATTCAATGCTTGAGTGATAATGGCTACTGTACCCAACTTAGAGACTCTTTATAATGTTACTTGATGGATCAGGTTTCAGTAAGCTTAGACCGTTTGTCTATATCAAATGCATTTCTTCACCGAGAGTTCAATGAGTTTTCGAACACCCGAATCTTTTATAGGTTATTGAACGGAACCCAACTAGTCTTCATCTAGAGAAGAAAGTTGCAAGTCCTGTAATTAAATTGAATCGCCTTCAAGTAAATGGCCTTTTTTTAGTGGAGATTTGGTTTTTATTGAGCGAAATTGGATAAATTACAAGTAGCACCCTTGAAGCCTTTTTGTTATAAAAGGAAGTAGGGATGAGCATTTCGAACCGAATCCCGGAACCGAACCGGTACCGTACCGAAACGGTACCAATTTTTGAAATACGGTACGGTGCCGGAACTACGAAATAAGGTGAAAAAAAAATCGGGACCACTAATTCGGTACGGGACCGGTACCAAATCGGGAAATTCCCGTAAAAAGCGGGAAAAACCCGATTTCCCGGTACCGGTACCGATACCGGTACGGTATCCGAATCCCGTTCGGTACGGTACCGGTACCGGTACCGATATCCGAATCCCGTTCGATACGGTACCGGTACCACTAATTTATGCTCGGGACTTCAAAATTTCCAAATGAACAAAAAGGAAGAGCTAAATATGAGGATAAGTAGCACGTGAATATTATAAGAGCTAAATATGATATCAATTACTTTAGGAGAATACTATAAGAGCTAAATATTGTTGAATAGGTAAAAATTATTATTATTTCACAAAGGACATCAATAAAATCAAATTTTCCAAAGCCACAGAAAGGAAGATGATAATAATATATTGAGTTGCACACCAACCGTTTGATAAAATGTTTGTTTCACTAGTGCTGTACATTAAGGGTGTTCATGGGGCGGTTCGGTTCGGTTAGTTGAGATATTTTAACTATCCATCACGGGGCGGGTAATTCATTTTACTACCCGAAACCGATTCGTGTTAGGCGGGTAACCGGACACGCGGTTACCCGAAATGAGCGGTTATCCGCGGTTCGGTTCACGGTTAACCATTTTAGATGTTTAAACAAGTTTAACCGTATGAACAATAACATAATCTAAAAGGTAAAACCAATTTTAGTGTATTAAATAATATTGAATAAACTAAATTCATTTTAAAATTATTTCGTCACAATAATTATGTTCAAATAAGCATGCATGACACATTAACAAAAAATATTTGTTCGATGTTTATATGTTACAAACACATTAATATATTTTTTCAAATAGATGTTTAGTAAACGTGTACATTAGAAGCACAAAATTCGTTATACAATAAGAGTAGTGTAATAATATAATCGATACTTGTACTATTATTTAAATATTTAGTTAAAAACCTTCATGTATATTATATACGGTTCGGTTCGGTTAACCATGGATATCTAAATATAAAAACCGAAATCGATCCGTAATAAGCGGGTTTTTTCAGTTTCGGTTTTTATCTGTTTCGGTTTATTGGGTTTCGGATTGAGCGGTTCGGCTCGGTTTGTCGGTTTCATGGTTTTTTTGAACACCCCTACTGTACATTAGTCATGTTAATTTGCGAGACCATTGAGACTTGTTACTTCTTATAATTGTTTTACGTATGCTAATGGCCTTATTTTTGTGGAGATGAACTGTGTCATTAGTCATTACATGTGACATCACAATGTGAGTACGTGGTAGTGTCCGGTTGTTTGGCTGTGGGTTTTGCTACGGATTATGTGCTTATAAATTGAAATGATTTGCACACCAACTGTTTGATAAAATGACTGCTTGTAAAATAATCGTATTAGTGAAACAAAGGAACCTCCGCTAAATTAAGAGAATGTTGCTCGTGTCTAGTGTAAACTTGAACTTGCGTTTATGGAATGTACATTTTTTAATCATTGTGTTTGTTAGTACATGTCTGTAGAATAATCGCTTCCTGAAAGTTATCGTGATAAAGCATCAGGTTGTGTGAAGATGGATGTTTGGTTCGATTCACGTTTATTTGCTAGTTACATATTAAACATGAACCGTTCGTGTATTAGTTTTATGCAATTGGATAGGTAAATTAACCCATTACACATACATAAACTGCAGGATCTTTATGGGCTGCTGTTTTAGAAAATAGGGGTGGCCTTAGTTATCCTGACGATTTGTATGTAGAATGTGCCGATCAGCATCAGGGTTGGTTTCAAAGTTCTTTATTGACCAGTGTTGCAACCAAAGATATTGTGACCATCAATATATTCTTAAATTTAACTGATTTCATTATTGTTACGTAGTATTATATTTTCATGATATGTGGCACGAAAAGCTCCATATTCTACGTCAAAAGGTGTATACGCACATATATGGCAAGTACAAGAGATCACTTTGACTTAATATTTTATGTTTTTAAAATATACTGACAAGCGTTCAATGCATAACATGTTAATAATTAAAGAAAGAACAGCAACTTTTTTATTATATATTGACCACTCGTCACATCAAAAATTCATAGGCTGCCTTTAAATTAGAGGTATCAAAATGTGCCCAGAAGCAAAAAGATTGGCTAAATGGGCAAATTTTTAAAAGCTTTGGGCACATTTAGCCCCCTACTTTTTTTGAGATGGGCACAATTAGCCCATTGAAAACTTAAATGGGCACTAACGGGCACATTTTTTCCCCTCAATTGTAGAACATTACGATCGTTTTAAAGATTTTTTTTTTATATAATATATTTAAGTTTTTTAATATAAATAAGATACTACATTTAAGGAATTTATTTCGTCGTTTTAGGACTTTTATTAAGCGATTTGTATAACATTTGCCCGTTTGGCCCGTGCCCATTCTAGCCCGTGCCCGTTTTAGCCCGTACCCGTGCCCGCCCGGCCCGCCCATTTTGCCACCTCTACTTTAAATCATGATATCATAAGAATGCATAGTTAAGATCACCTTCCAACACTAGGGAACATTTTCCCATTAGGGACAAGAAAACAATCTCTTGCAATCACATAGGACTCGAGCATTCTTTCATTCACCAACAATGTGCCTGTAAAAAAAAGATGACCAGTTTTTTTACCAATTAAATTGCATAAGCAAGTAATCATTTATTCGTCAAATAAACCTGCATAAGACAATATGAACAAGATATGATGAGCTTACCCATAGGCTCTGAGATCAATATATCTGCTTTCTCAGGCAATTCTACGTCTTCAACTTTGCCCTTGATACATGACGATGCCAAGAATACCTCCAAATGATAAGCATCCAACAATATAAGCAACCAAGCTTGTACTAGGGACACTAACTGTAATTCGTTGTGCCAAGAGAAGATTCCCAGCAATAAGCTTTTGAGCATAGTCAGCCATTTCCGATGCTTCCACAGCATAAACATGTTTCGCATCAGCCTAAACAAGAGAAGAAACAAAGAGGATGAGAAACTGTGTGTTGGTGTTTGGATGTAGGATTTATGAAATGGAAATATAAAGATTCCAGGATTGGGTCGAAAAAGAAGATACATAAGTAACTCTATTAAAACATGGTTAATTGGTTTTTAAGTAGCCGGTACAAAACTAGTTAATAAAACATATTTTGATCCTTGTATACTTGGAGCCAGAATATGATATCCAAACATTAAACACTGATTATCGCAATTTCAAGTCCCAATAATCAGAGGATTCCAAAATGCAAATCTAAACACCCATATGTTATGGTCCCGACTTATGGATTTGGTTATGGGTCTTTTTAGGGTGAAATCAAGTGACGGGTTAGAGTATTTCTTTGTTGTTATGCCCTTTTTGTTCGATTTACTCATGAATTTTAAGAGCTCATTACAGAGAACTCTTCGATCTCATAAACACACACTTTTCTGGAAAGACAACTTGTCTGTCCCTTTTCTTATTATTACATATATATAAGATAGACAAGTGCAACTGCTTACCAGTTGTAACTGCAAGGTTTGCAGTAATTAACTAGCTAAATTACATAACTGCTTAATACTAGAAAATAACAGGAATTTATCAATAAAAACATAGACATATAAGTTGGACTACTCGGTTACTTTATTGCAGCAACTAGACTTATAGTGATATAACATTACTCCCCTTCCCGACAATGAGCTTGTTCACAAGCGAAAGAGGATTCCACAGAACCAACAACTGAGAAACACCATTACACATGCGATACAGACGGTTCTGGATCATCATCAGAAGATTCGGAAATACCAATGTAAAATAATTGGTTGCAATGGTGACCTGGTGAGTAGATTTCATCACAGTTAAAACAGAGATTCTTCACTCGTCGCTCCGCTATTTCAGCCCTTGTTAAACGCTTGATGTAGTGACTTGGTCGTTGTATGGATGATGACGTGTTAGTTTGACTCAGATCAACTCGTTGAACATGCTGTTGTGTTAACTGATTTTCAGATTTACGTCGTTTATATAAACGCGCGACGTACATAGCAGATGTGAGATCAAGTTGGTCGTTGTAATTCTACTTCTATTGAAATGTAGTCTTGCAACCCACTGATGAAAATCTCCACTTCTTGTTCTGGTCAAAGATGACATGTACGAGCAGCCAATTTCTCAAACTGTCGTTGATATTCCTCAACAGATCCGGTCTGTTGGAGTTTAACCAACTCTCCTAACTTACTACGACTACCATAAGAACCAAATCTTCGGCGACAATGGTCCTTAAACTCCTCCCAGTCCATATGTGGGCGATCCCTGTCCAGTTTTAAAAACCAATACTGTTCATCGTCCTCCAGATGTGGCGCCACCATACTCATCTTCTCTTCATCCGCAACCCGCTGGTGTCTAAAATAGTAATCACAACGACTCATCCATGGTGAAGGGTCTGTTGACCCATCATACCGAGGAAATTCCAATTTGCAGCGACAGTTTGTGACCCCACTTCCTCCACCACCACGATCACAACCTTCTTCGTTGCGTCGATTGACGCGAGATTCATGTGTGGCGCTGTTGTTAGTGTTTTCTCGGCTTATTTCATCAAACTGAGATTGTATTGCTTATCCTCGTCGTATCGCTTCATAAAAGCCTCAAATTGTTGCTGAAAGAGTTGCATCGAGTCTCCCATGTCTTGTTGCTCCGATACCAAGTTGTTATGGTCCCGAATTATGGATCTGGTTATGGGTCTTTGTAGGGTGAAATCAAGTGACGGGTTAGAGTATTTCTTTGTTGTTCTGCCCTTTTTGTTCGATTTACTCATGAATTTTAAGAGTTCATTAGAAAGAACTCTTCGATCTCATAAACACACACTTTTCTGGAAAGACAACTTGTCTGTCCCTTTTTCTTATTATACATATATATAAGATAGACAAGTGCAACTGCTTACCAGTTGTAACTGCCACTACAAGAAAAAATGGATTTAGTGACCACACGAATATGGTCACTAATAGCACATATTTGGTCACTAAGTTGATTTAGTGACCAGATGAGAGTGGTTACTCGTCGTCACTAAAAGTCCGTCACAAAATGTAATAGTGATGACATTTGAATATGGTCACTAAATAGTGACGACATAAAGTGGTCATTAAAATTTGTGACAACGTATTTGATCACTTATTCTCGTCATTATGTGGATTAGTGGTCACTATTTTGATCAATTAGTGACCGAAATAGTGACCAGTACATAGCAACATAGTGACAGCGTAAGTGGTCACTAATTTAAAAAATAATAGCAAAAAAAATCTACAAAAACCACTTTAATACAATTATTTCACAGAAAAATGAAAAAAGAATTATTCGAAACAATAAATTTCCACAATTAATAACATCTACATATCCATATTTCTTTGTTCCAAAAAAAAAAAAATCACCATTACATCCACTTGATACCAACATAATACATAACAAAAACAAAAATAACCCACCAAGTACTTAATAACAGTTGGTGCTACCTGAATTCTGAATCAAATTCTGCAAGTTGCCAAGCTACGTAAACTAACTTGTGCCTGAGATTTGAGAGAGTATCATGTAAGATACTTCAAAGTCGTTATGTATATACATCAATCTGATCACCTCTGAAATAAAATTCTGTTTTGACCCTTTACTCAACCCGCCGACCCTCGTGTATGACTCAATAGACATCAAACAATTACAGGTACATTTTAATTTCATCAGAACCTACGATAAATAACTACTTAATTAGGCATCAAACAAGTAAAATTCCCGATTGCTGTAAACAGCTAGTAATGCATAGCAGTATGAAGGAGCTCACTTAGATTATGTAAATTGTTCATGATATAAAAATCTTTGCAATCAAGCACCTCTCTTGCATTGAATTTAATATAACTTTGGAGCCAAAGTAGCTTTTCAGTCATCTTGAAGTAGCAAATAGCAGATCGAGCAATTATGGGGCTTGCAGAAATACATGTCATATGTCAACCCCTTGCTATTACTTATATGTCCTACAATTAGAAATAAGAAAGCAACAGACCTGCTAATTAACTTAACAATGCTAACTTGAAATAATTACCTTCCTCCAATTCATTTACTTGGTTGCTTTTTAGCAGAGCGTTGACAGCTAAATTTTGTACCCGTATCCATAAGAAAATTGCTTTCAAAACTTAATTATGTTAAATATTTTATTTAGTTTAAGAGTGGCATAAAGAAATTTGCAGACCTTTAGCTCAACCGTGACTTTTCTATAAGCACCAGGACGAATCAAAACAGACTGATTGACCTGTTTTCCAGGAGATATGCTAATCTAAACATCACAGTACCACAAAATTTCATGGCAAAAAAGTAAAATGGTTCATATATAAAGTAGGATCATTAAATCAAGCTGACCTCGTCTGAGTAGCAAGTCTCTTCTTCATTATCCCCTCCAAGATCCGGAATCCCATTATCTGACACCCAAAGTATCTGCAAATATTACAAGGGACTCAGAGACTTGGTTTTAAATTGCGTGCGGCGATCCGTTGCGCTCGAGGTCCAAAAGACCGATGCGTGATGCGCGATGCGGTTGCGAGCGCAACACGGACGCGCGGCGATAGGTAATAAATAAAAAATGTATAATATTTCTACTTAAATTACTCTACAAGTAAATGATTAAATATGGAATAAGTGACGTGCATAATGATATTACTTAATGTTATAACATCAAATATGTCAACTTAATGGTTTGACCAGAAACAAAAAGTCAACTTAAACGATAAAAGTCAAAATTAAAACTGTTGCGAAGTGATGCGTCCATTGCGTCCGATGCGAGCAATACACTGTTGCGATGTGATGCGTTCGCATTAGGCCGCATCCTGGAACAACCTCGCATCAGGTTTCGCGTTGCGTTTTTTCAAACGCATCACTCTGATGCGCGATGCGAGCGCAACGATGCGCGCAATTTTAAACCAAGCTCAGAGATTAATTAGCAGACCCAATGCTTAATAATATTGTACCAGGTTAAGGGTTCAAAGAATATCAAACAAAAGGTAAACCAGAAACAACCTGTTGTTGATCACGTAATACGTGAATTCCCTTAATGTTCTTTGTAAGATCTTTTCAGCATCTTTTGGGTTCCCAACATACTCCACCTGGATATTTTCCCATATAACGGTTATAATATGTTCTTATTTAACGAAAATCAAACAGGATCATATTTAGTTTTTTAAGTTTATAAGTACCAAACCTCACCTTAAAACTGGAAGTATCTCTAGACAAGGAAGGTTCTGATAAAGCTTGGCAAGCTTCACGAAACAGTTTCTCTACAATATTCGGCGTTAACTCTTTATTTTGAACCAGACTGACCATTACCACATGTCCACATGGATTTTCGAATATGATGGAAAATATACAAGATAAATGCCAGTGCCCCGAACATCAAAGCTGAAAATAGAAAGGTAACAAATTACAATTGATTTTAACCTTTTTCTTATTGTAAGCAGTTTTGAGAGCATCATAATAGAATACTGGAACTTACCTTTTGTACAAGTAGAGAAAAAGGATTGACGATTCTAAGTAACAGCACTCTGTAGTGGTTTTCATATAACTTTTATGCGGGCAGTAAGTTGAGGCACTTCACACGATGCCAAAAGCAAAGCTTCATATTGCAGACATGAGAAGTACAGTCATTAGTAACTAACCCTAAAAGGGTCTGAAAGGATTAATAACAAATTCAAATAAGCACATTATATTGTCAGTCGTGATGTGTCTTATTGGGAGCATTATCTATAACCAGAAAGAGAAACAAAGATAGATATTGACCTTGAAATTGATAAGAAACAACATTTTAGGCTAATTATGTTATTACTTTTCTTCTTTACTTTTTTGGATACCCAATATAGTTAAGCCACAATTAAATAACACTAATCAAACAGGCCCACAATTAGATTAGTAGAAACTAACCAGCTGTACGACTACTGGCATAAAGAGAAAGCACGGCCTGAATATCAACATACATTGCAGGAACATTGGAAGTCTCAAACATGAATTGAGTCATCTTCTCTCTGTTAGCCTTAGGGATACCTCTCCTTGACTGTGCTTCATCACCAACGTAAGCATCATTTTTGTCCACCATAACACCGGTATGTCTTGGTCTACCAAAAATACTTTGGAAAAACTACCCTCGAAGCATCATCACCAGCAAACACAACCTACAGATTTCATAAAACAAACTCAAATCAAAGCAAAAAAAACAATTAAAATTTTGAATTAACAAGTATCGAATGATACAAACCTTCACCATTCCAGTACCATTGTCACAAACTAGGGACTGAATATATTCGGTATCGGCCATTTTCTATGGACTGTAATACAAAAATAAAATAAACAGTCACTACGCCATTCGCTTGTCAACTTAAATAACAACCTTCAATCAGTTGCTAAGGCATGCATGAAAATACTAAGGCATGCTCATTTCACTTTCTTCCTAACAATTATCTAAATCTCACTTCACGAATTTATTATTCAAAAACATCAAGTTCAAGTTTCAGCATAATGTGATTATATATATACATAATGCTAATTATGCCTTTGTAAGCATCTAATAATCAAACACAACTACTTTTTATAATGGTGTTGGCCTTCAATCATTTTGAACTTCTTTTTTCTATTCGAATTTCGAAGGGTAGCACTAAAACAATTAATCCACCTTTACTCATCTTCGTATCCTTAGTTTTCCAATTAAGTTAGACAAATCAAGCTTCAACTTTTGCAACTAACTAACTAAACTACATTATCTTTTTTTTGAATTCACATCAATGTAAGAAAACCACAAAGTTAGTTCAAAACCAAAGAAACTCACCCACGACTATTACTATTACGACTCCCCACATGTATAGTCGCATATGCCATGCCTGCTATTGGGCTAACAAGTGTGAAATAACATGCTGTAACTGCAAGTCTAAGAACACGCTACATTGCCATTGTCAATTCACTACAAGAACAACTACCTCGGCTCATTATCTATCAAATCACAAACATTAGACACCTTGAGTTCCAACATTATATTAAGTAAATGCAATTAGACAAACACGTCACAGGACCATAAACACATTAGTCAAGTTGCTCTCAACACATACGCAAAACATAGTCGTAACCATAAGACTAATTAATTATCTACAAGTATGAAATAACAATACAAACTTATAGTGCTAATCCTGCTACAACATTTCCCTTGCGCCTTCTATCAAGCACTTGTCATGCGTAAAAGGCCTACCATTATCAAACACTGAATTTGCTACAACATTTCCCTTGCGCATTTTATCAAACACTTGTCATGCATTAAAAGGCCTAATCACATTAACATTACACTTATAAAAGAAAATTTGCATAGAGGACTAAACACATAATCAACATCTAACCAAACAAAATTGCAGGAAATATACCCGAAGCAATTCCATAGAACTAGAGGCAATTCCGGCGAGTTCGAAGCAATTCCGGCGAACCAGAAACAATTCCGGCGAACCAGAGGCAATTCCGGCGAGTTCGAAGCAATTTCAGGGAACTCGATTGGTATTTAAGGTGGAGATGATGGTGTGTGTTCCAGAGGGTTTGGGGAAAGAAATGGGGACGGAGGGAAAAATGGATGTGGATTGGTTGAGAACTTTAGATATGTATTCTATTTTTATAATCTGATATTTCAATTATTTAGTAGGAAAACGTTTAGCTAGCACATGTGCATTTTTTTGGCATTGCTCGTTTATATGTCAGTGAAAATTATATAGGGCTGAGCAAATCTACCTGAAACTCGACTTGAATCGACAAACCGACCGAAACTGGACCGAATCAAACCGACTCTTTTCGGGTCGGTTTCGGTTTTGTATATTTATTTCGGTTTTTGTCGGTTTCGGTACGGTTTTGGTTTTGTCGGTTTTTTCGATTTCAGTTCAAAACTCGAAAACCGACCCGAACCGAAGTATTCGATTTGGTTTCGGTTTTGATATATATTTCTCAGTTCGGTTCTCGGTTTGAATTTTTTCCTTTTTTGGTTTTCGAGTCGGGCTGGTTTTTTCTAGTTCGGGTCAGGTTTGGCCCGAGGCTCACCCCTAAAATTATATCACGTACACAACGCACTAGCAATACATGTCACACAGTGATCGACATTTTTTGTCATTAACTTCTAAAATTGTAGTGACCGGTAATGTCGTTACTTTTTTATATCGAAAAAAATCTCATATGTACTTAGTGACGAAATTAGTGACCACTTTTGAGATCGGTCACTAACTGTTTATGGATGACAAAATATTAGTGTCCATGTACTATATGGTCACTATTTTGCTTAAATAGTGACCAAAAAAAAAGTCGACACTAAATTCTAGGCACTAAAGGCCATATTTCTTGTAGTGAACCAAACGCACCCTTAATTACTTTTCTATGGAATTACTTATACAATTGAATAGAGTTAATTACATGAATGGTCCCTGTGGTTTGTCGAAAATTACGGATTTAGTCCCTATACTTTTTTTTGTGGATTTAATCCCTATGGTTTGGATTCGTTACGGATTTGGTCCCTTGACCATATTTTATGTTAGTTGACCGTCAAATGAGTATTTGGAAAGCTGAAATGACAACCTCGTATTTGTTTCATAAATGGTCCCTATGGTTTATGGGCTATCACGAATTAGTCCCTGATTTTTTTTTTTTTTAATTTATTTAACTACTTATATAAAAAACATTTTGTCGAAAATTATTTAAAAAATTCCGAAAATTTTATTAAAAAATTATAAAAAATTCCAACACTTTTATAAAAATTTTATAAAAAATTCCGAAAATTTTATTAAAAAATTTTAAAAAATTTTATTAAAAATTCCGAAAACTTTATTAAAAAAATCCGAAAATTTAATAAAAAAGTTTCTTTTTTACAGAATTTTTTATAAAAACTTTCTTTTTTCTTTTTTGAATACTTTTTGACGGAATTTTTTATAAAATTTTGCCCAAAAGTATTCAAAAGAGAAAAAAGAAATTTTTTTGTCGAATTTTTTTATTAAAAAATTCCGTAAAAAAGTATACAAAAAAGAAAAAAGAAATTTTTTTGTCAAAATTCCGTAAAAAAGAATAAAGTTTAAAAAAAATTTAACAGAATTTAAAAACAAAAAAATTTTAAAAGAAATTTTTTTTCGGAATTTTTTTTTAAAAAGAAAAAATTTTATTTTTTCTTTTTTTCCGAAAATTTTTGACGGAATGTTTTATAAGATATATAAATTTTTTATCGGAATTTTTTTATAAAATTTTTAGAATTTTTAATAAATTTTTTTATAAAATTTTAGTAATTTTTATAAACTTTTTTATAAAATATTCGGAATTTTTTACAATTTTTTTATAAACTGTTTGGAATTTTTTATAATTTTTTTTATAAAATTTTCGGAATTTTTTATAAAATTTTTGACAAAATGTTTTTTTATATAAATAGTTAAATAAATAAAAATAAAAAATAAAAAAACAAGGACTAATTCGTGTAGCCCACAAACCATAGGGACCATTTATGAAACACATACGAGGGTATTTTTGTCATTTCAGCTTTCCAAACACTCATTTGACGATCAAGTAACAGAAAATATGGTCAAGGGACCAAATCCGTAACGAATCCAAATCATAGGGATCAAATCCGCAAAAAAAAAGTATAGGGACTAAATCCGTAATTTTCGACAAACCACAGGGACCATTCATGTTATTAACTCAATTGAATATGACAGCTTCTCCAAAACTGTAAATTTCAATACGTTGTTGCTATGTGATAGGTTGTTGCTATGTTTTAACTTTCAGATTCAATCATGGGTAATTTTCTGTTGAATAATCTTAGTATTGCAATCCTTGGACCAAGATGCCCGAAAAGGGCTATCACCAATAAAATTGAGAGCCAACGCAACTGTGAAGGCTCAAATGGCGTCATTCAAGGTCAGTTTAAACAGCAATTTTACATAACTAAAGATCGCTCAAATGGCGTCATTCAAGGTCAGTTTAAACAGCAATTTTACATAACTAAAGATCCTACATAAGGTCATGTACTTTTACTTTTACATGTAGTATCGATGTTTTTTTTTACATATTCAATTTATTAAGGATTAATAGAACATTAAAAAATTTTACTGTTTGTCTACGGAGATTTGGAGTATGGGCTGATTGGGATCATCCGTATCTCACCCTTGACCCCACTACAAGAAAAAAGGCCTTTAGTGACCACACGATTGTGGTGACTAATAGTACATCAAAGTGGTCACTCGTCATCACTAAAAGTCCATCACAAAAAGTAATAGTGATGACATATGAATATGGTCACTAAATAGTGACGACTTAAAAGTGGTTATTAAATTTTGTGACGACCTATTTGGTCACTTATTATGGTCATTAAAGTGATAAGTGGTCACTATTTTGACGAGATTAGTGACCAAAAATAGTGACCACTAAACAGCAATGAAGTAGCGATCATTAAAATCATTTAGTGACAACATATGTAGTCACTAACCATGTCGTAGACACCAAATTAGTAGTCTCTAGCAAAAACCCGACTACCAACCAATATTGCTGGATTTATAAATAAAAATACCAAATAAATCAAAAATCTGTTAAAAGCAAGAAATTTACCATTAAAATCATAAAGCAAAGTCAAAATTATTCCATCAACTACAAACAATGACCGAGTTGCAACCTTTTTGTTACCAGAAGTAAAAAAATTGCCTTTTGTTTATAACTACAGAATCATAAAACCGAAAAATGAATTCTCCTGGACAGACAATGCTTATGAACCAGCTCTGTCAAACTCCTCCCCAACATCTGCAAAGAAATAACAACAGAATCATAAGGACTCTTTTGGTTATGGCTTTGCACACAGTACATACACACTATTTTATAAGATGATTGACAAGACCCACAAATAACGCAATCTAGCTCTTTATTTTTATATATTACAAGCATATGTAGAACGCACCTGTAAATATAGGTGATAAGACCACCGGCTTTATCATCTCTCTGAGAGATGCACAGACAACAATCGCAACACATCTCCCAAAGTCAGGTTATCCTTGTATCCCTGTGAGAAATGTAACAGAAAATCTTCATATTCGACACTAACAAAGCTAAGTCATGACCGTGAAGAAATATATTGATATATCAGGGATTATCTATCTCTTTCAGACCTCAAATGGATTCACTTACCAAATGTGTTAGTCAAAGATTTTCCCATTCTTCTTCAACTTGCCAATGTAAGGCATACTAATCTGATAAGAAATATATCATTTCCTTGTTAGTTCAAAAAGCTTATATAACTATATAGTATATGTGATATCCACTTATGTTGAAGTTCCATTTTCATCAATAACTATATATGGTGTCAAGATGGGCAAGTGAGGCAGGAATGGTAACACATCAAATGAGGTTTTGGTTGAAACAAGCCATTTTGTTAGGGTTGAAACTTGAAAACATCAACTTGACATGTTAATACACTGTAAATTTGTAACTCTTTTAGCCGATGAAATTATTATAATAATCTAAATCGTTCAAAGTGCCCTCTGTAAATTACGTATGATGGCTGCACAATTGATAAATTTCACTATGTGCAACAAGCTTATATTATGGATACGCACCTTCTTCTCTTTATCTGCTCGCTTTCCATTTGGTTTACCCATTTGAAGTTCCTCGATCACTAATCCATTAGGATAAGTTCTGACTTGAGATGGTTTAGCTTCACTTGATTTTCCACCACATATATTCTCCTGCTGTTTGTTCTTCTTCTTTGCACTCACCCGTTTGATATAACCAGCAGATTATTATAATTAGAATTGCTAAACAATCCAAATTGGTAAGCAACAGGAAATTTCTATATCTATTTGTACAAACACACTGATAAACTAAATGAAAAAATAGAAATCATATGGTATACGGTTATTCACTTTAACAAGTGATATTCAATTATGTACTTACTTATATTTAAGAAAACGAAATATATATAAAAGATACTTACATGTTTGTTCCTGATTGGCTTGATTTTTCTTAGCTATGTCATTGTTGGTCATTCAACCTTTGCAGGCTGAATGATGTAACTTTTATATATATTTCAAAGCACATAAACGACATTAACAAGTTATATGTTGTTTAATTATAGCTGGATATATGATCATATAAATCCAAGACCAATAAAAAGCATATTCTCAACACACTTGCACATGCTTTCTGTTTTTAATTAGTTATAAATTTATATAGGAAAAAAGCTAGAAATGCTTAATGTACTTTATCAAAATAACTCATTGTGCTTTCTCAACTTTTTTTATTGTCATTATACTTAATGTTGTTTCCGGTCGATATCATTATACATAACCGTTTTCATTATATTCGGTTATTTTCTGTCCGTTTTCGTAAATCGTCCATTTTTATCTGTTTTTATTTTAATCTGTCCGGATAAAAACAGATAAAAACGGATTAAAACCGTTTTTATTATCCATGTCAAAACGGTTTTTATCCGTTTTTATCTGTTTTTATTCGGACATATTAAAATGAAAACGGATAAAAATGGACGATTTACGAAAACGGATAAAAACGGACAGAAAATAAACGAATAAAATGAAAACGGTTATGTATAATGACAATAAGTGAAGTAGAGAGAGCATAATGAGTTTTTTTGTAAAATACGTTATGAATTTATAGCTTTTTTCCAATTTATATACTTGGTTTTATAAAAGTAATGCATGCTATATAATACTATTAGTTAACTTAGAAGATAATTGGTGGTTAATTAACTTCAAAAGTTAATAACTAAAATAATAATACACTTGTTTAGCTTTCTCTCTTATTATGAAAAATAAAACAGTTTAATAGTTTCCAAAAGAATAGGAATCCATACAATGATCAAAAACTTATCTACAAACAGCTTAATCATCTGGAAATGTATTGATTCCATGACACGACAACTACTTTTATGTCTAGTGCAATTCAATCATGTTTAATCAATTTACAATAGTTTTTTATGCAGCATGTTGTTTGCATGATCTAGTCATATAATATACTCTAGATAAACAATGGAGTTTTCTTCTTAAAATGATAATCAAAAAGCAAAATAATCATATTAGAGAGCGAAAAATAGCAAAAAGATTAAGCATACTTTCATTTATCAACATGTGTCACTGCTAGAAGAGGTTAACAACCTCCTGAGCAGTCCTACCAGCTGCAGCACACCCCAGACCACGAGAAACAAAATGGCTAGATTTCCCTACCTGTGTAAATGAGGTATGAGCAAATGTACCTCATCCATATACGCACTGAACAAAGAAAAGATGCAGGTGCAGCAGATCCAATGGTAAACTCCTTGGTGGTTGCTTTTGTGGTGTTCCCATCTGCATCCAAAACAGAAAGCCAAAACTACAGATATGCTAATCACAGATTCTAACGCCAAACTAATACATGCAGTACTGAGTAAGTTGTCATGATTCCAACCAAACCGCATAGAGCAAAGTTCTACCAAGCAGATGGAGCTTGTTCTGTGTACAACATCCACTGTGTCGACTGCATAGGCAATAAACAATTAATACATAATTCAACTCTAGCAGCAAAATACAAAACAGAGTTTGTTTTGTCGTGTAGGCGCCCAACGAGGTAGGGAGACAGGGAATGTGGGTGGACTTTAACACAACCGTGGGATATATATTAATATGCAGAAATAATTAACTGGAGAATATCCTTTCTGGAGTAATTAAACTGCCTTTACTGCATATTCACATGGGTTCAGTGAGAACTAAAATTGGACAAAGAAATGTCTACTTTCAATTTTGCAGCGCTGTACTAAAAACACCTTGTTATGAACAACTATGCTCACTAGTGACTGTTCAGTTCGATGCTCCATTCCATTTTGGTTCATTCGCTTCATTTCCCCATACAATATGCAGCCTATGTAATTTTCTTACAAAATACAGGTATAACAATCATATTCAAAAAAAAATTCAGGCTGCCGAACTATAATGGTTGTGCTCTATCATCACTAAAATACTCTCTATTTACTAACACCACAACGTCAAACCATTCCTTCTCTTCTCACTCACTTATCACCTTTATCCTCATAATGGCCACATCATTTTCTCACCATAAACCTACATCTCAGTACTTCACTAACAATCATGCAAAACTTTCATCTCCAGTAGCGAACACCCTCGCCTTAACCCACATAACCAGCTCTCATAGTGATACCCTCTTACCTTTACTCACGTAATAGCCTACCTCGCTACAACTCCTCCTCACCCCTCCCATTACACAAAGCCTAGAATAGGTTCACTTCAACAAAGCTACATTCGTTTGTAGTACGTAATAGACTATTGCCATCTTCATCACAAGGAAGTACTTTTGTTTTCGTCAATCAAAAACAAATCGTAGCTCAATTACCTCAACATTATCAGCCAAAAATATTTCCGTTGGTCAATTATTCTATACGATGCGTCAATGCATACTAATTGTCACAGACAACACGCATTCAATCAATTCTAATTCTAGATTATATAACTATATATTATCTAACAAACAAATCATAATATGATAAAGTAATCAGCAAAAATCGTAACAATATGTAAATGAATAGTTGTATTATACATAAATTGATTAAACATGAGTGAATTGCACGAGACATAAGATGAACGGTCACGGTTAGGTTATCAGGTAGGGTTACAGTTTTCGGCGACAGTTAGAGAGACGGGTAACAGTTTTTGTTTTTATCTTAGGACTTTTACGAGTATATTTTATATATGTTGACTTTTATTATGACTTATATCAGTATTTTTTTTGGACACTATTTGTAATTGTTTAATGCATACATTTGTGTGTCAATAAAAATTTAAAGTGTGTAAATCTATTCTTTTTTATTATCTTTAACTTGTATGAAATTTAGTCATCATATTTCACAAGTTTTGTATTGAATCAGTGATCAACAACTTCGGGATTGCCATGTAGGGATGAAATTGGGATAACATTTTTCGCCATTAACTTTTTAAACTCATATATATAAAAACCACCCGTTTAAGTTTAATTGTTAGGGGTGGATGCAAATTTCTTATAATTAATTCTAACTATGGTCGATCCTATTTTGTGGTCATAGAGAGTTTAAAGAGATGAGCTCTATGTTGAGACAGATCTTGCCGTTGAGAGGAAAATATGTGACTAATTCTAAAGAGAGACTTTAAAAAAAAAGAAAAAAAAACACAAGATTAATATCGATTGAATTAAGGAGCGTGGATTACCAATAAACTAAATCATGAAGGACTGAGTCATAGAAAAAAGTGAGCATTTTGGTTTGTTGTTTTAGATTAAGCATTAACAAAATTTTATGTATTCTATGAATTTTGTTTTTGAACATTTTGATCATGACATATGCACTGACGAGTTTCGATACATCTTATATTAAGTGATGGATGCTAAATTATTTTTATTTGATGGTACAATTAATTATAAACAAAGTCTAGAAAATGACGGGGTTTGAAATTTTCAGAACTCATAGCTAAATTAACATGGGAAAATTTTGATATTCTTGCAATTCAGGTACATTCAAGATTTGAAATATGTAAATAAGTTATGTGGCTAAATTCTATTTCATTTTTATGGGTTTGGTAGCTTGTCACTATCTGTATATAATAAAACAAGAAATTTCATCTTCATCACTTCGTAAATAACACTTCTATTTATTTTTATTTGATGGTCTACAATTAATAGTAAATAATGTATATAATATTTAATTGAAGTAATATGCTTATGAATAGCAGAATATGATTCACAAATGTATAAAAGTATTTGTTTTGTTTTTTAATTTTAGTGTTAATAACTTTAAGTTTTAAACTTTCATAAAAGGTTACATTTATTTACTATGTTCCAAAGGTAAAACATTATGTATATATTTAAAATAATGATGCTATATACTTATACGTTAGGTAGTTATACATGTAAATTATGAAAACCCGTAATTTATCAGACTATTATATAGTACCATTGTTTATTATTATCAAAAAATGCGAAAATTATATTTTCTGATGTTTATTGTTTTCCTTAAAAACGACACGCAAGCGTTGGACACCGCCATAGTAGTTGGTTTAAGTCCAATAATTATTTTTCGGAGTCAAAAATATTGTTATTATATTATTTTTATAAAAATGTTCACAAAAATGTATTTTACGCATTTTTTTTCTCAGGGCGCCAAACCGGGATACCACGATTTCATTTAAGCTCTAACGGGACACGATACACAAAATAAATTTCAAATTATACGTCCTTTGTCCCTCCCTATGGTTTGCCGCTCCAAAAAATTAACACAATCACATGAGCTTATAAATTCTATCAAATGAAAAGGACATTATACACTAAAGTTGGTTTTAACTCAAAATAGACACACCATTGTGTCTCACTTTAGAAAACTTGGTCAAATTATTCCCCATTTTTCTCTTGATAATTTGATCGAGCACATGTGCAAACACACATATAAATTTTCATTTTCCAATCAAGCCTCTCATGTTTATTTTAGAAGAAGCAAATGATAATGACATTTGCTACTTTACTTTTTCTTTTACCCAAATTAGTCACACAACCTTTCACACACCAAGATATTGACCAAAGTTATACTCCCTCTTTGTTATAACTGTTGAACAAAACAAACACACCCATGGTCATATGTTGTGTCAAATTCACAAGAACTTCTTAAGAATAGCACTAGAAAGTGATGCTTGCTTAAAATGGCTACACACAAAGTTGTACTAAGATTTCACTAGGTTTCACACATGTGATAACGCTCAAAATGAGCATGTTTTTAGTAGCGTTATTGTTGGTTTTGTGTATGATAATCGGCTATATTTATTCATAATTGTTGCAAAAGTGCAAAAGAAGCGTATTTGTATGTGAATGTAGTCAGGTATCGTAAAAGGTGAAGAAATGAAGAATTCATGCACATTTGGATAATTGCCGAGGAAGAAAGACAAGTGAGGAAGCTCATGGACTCAATGATTAGGAAACACAAGGATTTCTAAGTGTCTACATCAAATACATATCAAGTTTCATCTTGAAAATCAGCATCGAAAGCAAAGAAAAAGGCACGAATCGAGAAAAGTCAAAGAAAGTCAAGATTTGGAATACGGAAGGCTCCCAGCCGATCAGTCGGAGCCCGCAACCGGATCGGCTGGGGAATGGCCAAAATGCAACTGGATCGGCTGCGTCGCAACCGATCCGGCTGGAGCACCAGCAGTTACACTTTTACTCATTTATTGATGCCTTAACTTCTATTAATCATTTAATAACCTATTGAGGACATTTTTGACTTGATAGTAAAGGGTTCCTAGCTATGTAATGCACCTAGACTTAGTAGTTTAGTGTGACACATCCAAAATAGTAATAGTTTACACCAAAGCTATTACCAACCCTTATTATTCATCTCAAAAGTCCTATAGCTGCTGTAAAACGTCCAGGAGTGTGGTGAGACCAATTCTCAACCATTGTGTAATCATTCGAAGTTGTACGGTTAGGCTAAGATGATTAGAGGCGCGTGGTTGCTATATTCCACAATTTTCTAGTTCTTGTAATCCAAAGCTTAGGTATTCTATTGAACTTTGCCATGAATCTCTATTCTATTTAATTATTTGAATCACCTTGTTACTACTTGTGTTATGTTATAATTTTCATGGAGTAATTCTTGAATATACTTGTGTGTAAAGATGTAGGAAATTGTAGGAGTGTTCTTATATGTGATGCATGTAAATGATCTTGTTTAAATGAGTTTCTTGGAAAAACTACTAGTCTTGTTTCATTTGTTGGTAAAACATTTTCAAGATAAAGGACCGAAAGAATTTCTCTTATGTTTTATTCCAAAAAGTTAAGTGACAAACTAGTATGGGGATATGGTGATTGACACTCATCATGTTTACTTGTTAAAACAAGACTAGAAACGTTTTCATCACGAAAGCGAAAGATTCGTAGGAACAAGTTGAATAAGAACCTTTACAAACAAATGGATTTTCGAAAGAATAAGCATTAGGCTAACGACCGAAAGGATTACCTATATGTTTTTATTCTCAAAATGATTTTACAAAACATAAACCATGGATTGGAAATCATTTGCTTATGATTTGTGCAATGCATCAAAGTCTACACCAAGCCTTCATGAACACTCTTTATGATTACCTATGGACTTCACACAAGTATATGTTTCTTAATTTGGATTTTTACAAAACCAACACTTTGAAGGAAGCCTTGACAAGCTTTGTTGTCTCAAACACTTTAACAAATTAAAACCTAAATCCCTTGGGACGACCTCGACTTACCCACATTTGCTATCACTTACGAGTATACTTGCTCGTATGTGTTAAAGTAATTACCGAATAAATCGTGCGTATAAATTTTAAAACTTGCACACGGAAAAGACAAATCAAGTTTTTGGCGCCGCTGCCGGGGATTTGAGTTGTTTTTTTATTTGTTTTGTTTCTGTATTTTATAGTTTTGAGTTTGGTTTCAAGTGTTAAATAAAAAGTAAAAAAAAAAAAAAAAAAAAAAAAAAAAAAGTTTAGTTTTTCGACCAACCGATCGGCTGCGCGAGCAACCGATCTTTTGGTCCTCTCGGTAAAAATTATGTTTTTCTTTTTCTAGTTTCTAGTTAATCTAGTGTTTTGTGTTTTAGTTTGTTGCTTATTTCCTATCGTTTCTAGTTTTTTAGGCTACTTTAGAAGCTTGCTTATGCTTCTTTTTTTTTAGATTTTTTTTGGGTTATATATTATTCTTAAGTTTTATTTAATTTCTAATTAATTATGTCTTGATTAGTTTAATTATCTAGCTAATTTTCAGTTTTAGATGTTTTAGTTAGTTATAATGATTAGTTAATTAAGTCTAGTTAATTTTAGTTTATGCTTAATTAGTATAGTTAATTATTTTAATTAATAGGTAAATGAGTAGTCACACTTATTAGAGTTTAAGTTTTAATTAATTGTCTTTAATTAATTTTAATATTAATAAAATAATAAAAAAATAAAAAATAAAAATAAAATAATTTGTTTTTGAATTTCACTCCAGCCGATCGGTCGGAACCCGTAACCGGATCAGCTGGACGTATTTGGTCTTGAGGCATACCACCAACCGGATCGGTTGGAGCCAACTGATCCGGTTGGAGCTCTCGATAACAATTTTTTTATTTTCTTAATTTCAAGTTTTAGCTTTTGTTTTTAGTCTTAATAAGTGTCTTTACTTGTTTAGAATGTCTTTCTGTAGTTTGTTTTGATTTTAACTAACTCTAACGCTAATAATTTGGATGATTTGTTTTTGTTTTGTTTTGTTTTGTTTAGATAAGTTTGATATGGATAGTTTGAGTGATATTTCCGAGTATCTTTGCAACTTGGATGAAATGTTTAAGGATACCGGTAATTCATTGGAGAAGATTGGAAACATCTTGGAGGAGAGTAAGAAAGAGTTAGCCATTGATTCGGATTGTTTGGAAGAAGTTGGGGAAAACAAGGTTCATGTTCCCAAGAAGAATAGGGTCGTGATTTTCACGCAAGCACCTCTAACGGGGTACGACTCACCTTTCATGAGGTTTGGGACACCGTGTAGTGTTGAAGGAGTAAGTGCTTGGGATGCTCAGCTTAACATGGCTTATGGGGACAACTATACTGTGGACAAGGTACTTGACAAATTTGGCCACGTTCGTTTAGACTATGAAGCCTATGGGAGGAAAATTGTCAAGAATCTTCGGATCAATATCCATGGTCATATCTTTGAGGCAGATTTTGTGGTTTTGGAATAAGGGAATGCGGATGAACCGGATGTATGTTTTTGACGCGATTTCCTCGTGACAACTAAGTGTCAATTGGACTTTGCTCTAGGTGAAATGAGAATTAATATTACTGATTTGGAGGAAGAGAAGGAAGTGAACGACATGCTCGTGGAATTGTGTGAAAACATGGAGTATGGGAAGAAGGAAAATGTGGAGATTCTGAAAATGGGAAAGGCGAGTAGGAAGAAGACCTCATCAAATAAATTAACTCCCACCACCACTATCACCACCAAAACCCATGATTACACACCATCACCACCAAATTCACCAAACATCTTTAAGCCCTTAACTCAAGAGGAAAAGGAAGCCATCCTAGCAAACCTAGAACAAAAATTCCTTGAGCTTAATGAAAAGAAACCCGTGATCGAAGTGTTACAAGATTATGTTGTTTACCGCAAAAAGCTCGATGCGGTTATGTTGGATAGAGCACGTTTGGAAGACAAGAATCTTATGGATGAGGATAGGGATAGAATTTTATTTCGGGGGATGCCGCGGAAAGAGAGTGACCCGGGTAACTTTGTTTTACCAATAAAAGTTAACGGGACCACTCCGGTTTATGCTTTGGCGGACACCGGATCAAGTGTCAATGTGATGCCATATCCGTTATTTAAGAATTTAGGACTAAGAAATCCTCAACCAAATCATTCAAAGCTAACCATGGCGTACAACTCTCAAGCTAAGGCTATGGGGGAAGTAAAAAATGTGAGGGTACAAATTGGCTATCAACCTTATTTAGCCGATTTCCTAGTCTTGGATATACCCGTTGACAAAAGTTTACCTCTCTTACTTGGAAGACCTTTTCTTCGCACATGTGGAGCTATAATAGACATGGGGAGGGGGACTATGACAATTGATGATGGAATTTCCAAGCAAACTTATTATCCCAAGCCAAGGGGTAAAGTTTTGGAGTTTATGCAGGACTTGGATTTTTTTGATAAAGATGATGATTTGACTAGCTTTGAAGTTGGGCGTGATGCCCAAGGAAATGCTATGTATGGACCACTTGCCCCACCGTACTTTGATCTAGAAGATGAAATGGAACGTGCACTTGCTATGGAAGCTTTTTACAACCCGTTTAAGAACATTATTGTGTACAAAAATCTTACGGACTTCCTAGGATCCTTGCCCGTACAATTGAAAAACTTGGAGTGGGGACCCGAAGGAGCGAGTGTATACAAAAGATAAAAAGGTGATGGGGAATGGCCTGTAAAATTCGATATACTATGCCCAAGTGGAAGGAGATTTTTTAGAAAGTTCAAAACTCATGAAACATATCGTGAGTTGACGGGAAAATTCCAAAGCGAGGATATCTTGAGACATGAATATTTTGAGGGGTGACGAGGAGTAGAATATCGCAACAATAATAACAAGCATTTGGTTGCTTGATCTTCATATTTTGATCAAATTTATTTTTTGCACTTAGGGATTTTGATTTCATTTTGTTTTTATTTCTTATTATTATGGTTTGAAGTTATTTTAATCAATTCATTTTGAATTTTAGTTTAAGTTTCATGATGATAAGTTTGATGACTTAGTCTTTGAGTTAGATGTTGAAATTTGCAAATGGTTGGATGAATGTTGTGTGCATATATAATCGAATTTTTGGGTAAATAATTTTTGATTAAAAGGTAAAATGGCCAAGTAAAATTAAAAAGGTAAAATTATGCAAAAATGCAAACCGAAATAGTTGTGTCCATGACTGAATCGGTTGGAAGCAAGTATAAGTGCCAAGAATTCAATTTTTCCAAACACACACACACACACACACACACACACACACACACACACTAATCCTCCATTTTGGGTTTCACAAATTCGACCACTAAGAAGTTGTTTAAAGGTTGTAAGAGTTTTAGAAGATCATCATGGCACCTAAACAAGTAATCATCTGCAATCAATTAGCTTAATTAGGGTTTAATTTGAGTATTTGATTCGAATTGCAAATTAGGTCACCAATTGGGGGTTTTTTATGGGATTCGAATTAAGATGTAATCTTTTAGAATTAAGTTGGTAATTGATATAGGAATGCACTGCAAACATAATTGTAGTAATTGATTCAACATTGAATGAGTATTAGATGATTGAATTTTCGGATTCAATTAGGTTGTACCCTTGAATCAAATTAAGTTGCAATTAATGATTCCTAGCTATTAGATGATTCATTTTCAGTGAATTTTAGATGCCACATGTCGTTAGAACAATTAATTGATGAATTGAAGTTGAGCTTTTAAGTTCTAAGCATGATGAACAAGTGATGATTGGATATTTTTAGATGCGAATTAAGAGCAAATTGAGGTTGTAGAAATCATTAGTGATGGTCAAATGAAGTTTAGGAGTGAATTAGAATTGGAAAAATCTAGTGGGAAGTTAATTGGAAGGCCAAAGCCTTATGAAGATCGGAAGACCGAATTGGCTGCGCAACGCAACCGATAAGTTGGACCAAGGTCAGGGGAGGAGCCGGATCGGCTGCCCCTCGACCGAAACGGTTCCAGGTTCTGTTGTGAAAAAAATGCGAATTTTGAACTTGACCCTAGAGGCTTCTATAAACTTTATCGTTGGTTCTAACACTCTTATATTAACTTATATTTGTGATTTCTACAGAGAAATGTTGTAGGTTGTTCGAGTACGACGCGAATTCCAACGAACCCGCTCGTGACCAAGTATTGCCAAAGGAATGCACGGAAGAAGGTTACCTATAGCATGCGAGCTGAAGGGAATGCAAACCTGAAGTTTAAAGATCTTATCAATGAGGAAAAACACGCTTTTAGGGAACGTTTGTCAAAGTTTCAAACTAGAACTGTTTCGGTTCTGAGGTTGGTAGATTGGGACTTGTTTAATGAATATGAGTGTGAAAATGAGTTGAGGGGTATGATGCGTATGTCTTATTTCTATCTGATTGATGTAGATTCGTTTAATAATTTTTCGTGGGAGAGAGCTTTTAGCATTAATGAAGAAGTTTACCGTGAATGGTGTTTAGAGTTCTTCTCAACAATGTACTTTGAAAGGAAGGTAAATGAGTGAAACATCATAAATGAAATTTGTGTTTGGTTTAGGCTTTGTGGGCAGGATCACGCATATACTTTTCCGGGGTTTGCTGTTGTTCTTGGATTGTATGAACCGGATGAGGTTAATCATCGATTGTCTGAAGCTCATTTCTCAAGGCTTAAGAGGTTTGAGAAAGATTACCCTAGTGTTCCCGCGTATTGGAATCGCGTGGGAGATCCTTCTTGTCCTCGTAGGAATTGTTCAACCCTTAGGAATCCATTGTTAAGGATCCTACATAAGTTACTAGTATGGGGGTCGTTCCACAGAGTTGGGAGTAGGGATAAATGCCAAAAGCCGGACTTGTGGATCATGATGTTGTTGGAAGATTCCAAGGATGGGAATGCGGCTTGGGTTATAGCCGAGTATTTGTCTAGGAAAGCCCCGGGTATCAAGGGCAATAGCAATATATGTGGAGGTCATTATGTGACGAGGTTGGCAAGGAATCTAGGGTATTACAATAACAATGAGTTGGCTAAGTGTAAAGATCCAAAGGTTAGTGAGACGTGGGATGCAAAGAGTTTTGGAAAAGCTTTGAATAGGACGACAAAGACTTTGGGAGCATGGATTGAACCACCACCACCATAGCAACCGGACAATGTGCCAATGGGTAATGTGCCAATAGGTATGACTAGTAGCTTTAACTCGGGTTGGGGTGATTGGAACCGGCACTTAAATGAAATTGAGTGTAGGGATTTTTGGAGAGATTCGATGATGTTGAGGAACAACTACATTAATGATTATTCGATCCCATTCTTTCAACACATGGCTCAAGAAGCCAATTATGAGTTTCCTCCCTACAATCCGCATAATGTTCCACCATATCCTTTCTCTTACACCTCGTATCCTGAACCATATCAGTACCCATATCCTTGCTATGCACCATTTCCCGACCCAGTGCCTGCGTATGGTAGATTACCCGAGGTTGGAGGATCTAGCTATGATGTGGGAGGATCTTCATCTGGAGCTAGAGGAAAGAAGAAGAGGAGAGTTTGTTTGGAGTTTGTGGACGAGAACTATAAGACCGAAAGTGATGACGATAATGATGATGAAGGTGATGAGATGAGCGAGGATGACGAATGATCGTGGATCATTCTTTGGGATTGTGATTTTAAAAACAATGCATATGTGTGTCGAACAATATTTTCACTATCTCTCTCTCTTACTATTTCTTTAGGATTATTATCATACTTTGTTTATTTTTACTTTTAAGTAGTGTTTGGATTGTTTTTAGTTTAGTTTGTTTGTTTTTGTGTGTTGTGTACATTTTTCAGTTTTGTTTGCAGGATGGATATGACGGAAGCTTATTGTTGGTCAATATTTGAAGTTGGATAACTCACATGTTTGCCTATGACCCAATATGCGTATTGTATATTCTATCCCGTGGTATATTTTTGACTATTTCTTTTTCCCATTTTCTTTACTTTGAAGTTTATTTTATTGCATTGAGGACAATGCAAAACTTAAGTATGGAGGAGGGAAGAAAATAGGAAAAATGATACAATTTTTTTAATTTTTTAGTCTTATTTTTGATTTTTAGGTAGAGTTTTTGGATTCAAGTAGCTAGTAGAAAATCTCCCTTGATTGTCTAGTTGTTTTCGCACGTTATTAATATATATTTAAAAACAACTTGGGTATTTTAATGGTAAAAAGAGGTTTTCGAAAATTTTTGATTTGGACCAAATTACGAAAGTAATTCATTTTGGATTCGATAGCATTTACTAGAGCACATTATAGCCTTTTTCCACTAAATTGTGAGGATTCTTTTTGTATAAAACACATCTTTATGTTTTATATTTTGCTATGAGTGTGCCAGTGATTATGTCGATTCTAGAACTTGTACTTGTTATGCATTACGGTTAAAATCACTCTCGAGTGATAAAAATATGTTCAAATGATAAGAGGCAATCGTAGGATTTAACCCAAATGGCCTCCAATTTACATATAATGTTTTTTGCTAACCTCATCGGTTAGTTAACCACTTTCTATGGACCCATTTGTTAGTGCTCATTTTTAGCACTAGATACCCTTAGTGACACCCTTCGAGCCAATCTTTTCGTTTTGTTAAATCCAGGAAATACAAAACACCTTAAACCTTAGCCAACCCATGTCAATGTCTATTGGTTTGTTTCTAGTCGTTTGGAGTGTTGGATTGTTTTGATGACTATGAAGAAGCTACACTTTGTCATTTGTGTGTACCATTTTCCAACAAAGATGAAGGAGACGTCTTTCTCATTTGTATTTTTGTAGTGTATGCTCATACTAAGTGTGGGAGATAAAAAAAAGGATTATGGTTATAGCCAATGTGCTATATTGAGTATATTGATTAGCCAATGAGCTAAATTGAGTTATATATGTTTGGAGATCGATATGTGAAGAAGAGGAAATGATAATCATTTTCGGGAGTGTGGTTTGCATGATGGCTAGCAACATGGGGTTTAGACTTGACTTTATTTTTCTTTTAAACCAATTTCATAAACTATCCCATGCCTTATCCATACCATTTTATAAACCCAAAGCCTTAACATTTTAACCCGAATAAAAGTCCTCTTTGATGAATTTATTTTATTTGTCTTGATACTTGTACAAGCTTATGGTAAAAAGCATTAATCATGACTAGGCATTGAGTGATTTACATATACCACCAATATATGAGTGTTGAGTGAATTCTTAAAATCATTCGTGAGGTGTTTAGTTATGTTATCTAAAGTCATTTGGTTCGTTTTTAAAATTTTCACATATTAAAAGCAAATTAACAATTATTTCTCTTGAGGTGATTGTTAGATTTTTGGAACCACAGTGTCGAGACCATTGAAATCGATTTGCATAAATGCTAGACCTACTCGAGGGCGGGTAGAACTTAAGTATGGGGGAATTTGATAATGCTCAAAATGAGCATGTTTTTAGTAGCGTTATTGTTGGTTTGTGTATGATAATCGGCTATATTTACTCATAATTGTTGCAAAAGTGCAAAAGAAGCGTATTTGTAAGTGAATGTAGCCATGTATCGTAAAAGGTAAAGAAATGAAGATTTCATGAACATTTTGATAATTCTCGAGGAAGAAAGACAAGTGAGGAAGCTCATGGACTCAATGATTAGGAAGCACAAGGATTTCTAAGTGTCTACATCAAATAAATATCAAGTTTCATCTTGGAAATCAGCATCGAAAGCAAAGAAAAAGGCACGAATCGAGAAAAGTCAAAGAAAGTCATGATTTGGTGTATGAAAGGCTCCCAGCCGATCGGTCGGAGCCCGCAACCGGATCGACTGGGGAATGGTCAAATTGCAACCGGATCAGCTGCGTCGCAACCGATCCGGCTGGAGCACCTGCAGTTACACTTTTACTCATTTATTGATGCCTTAACTTCTATTAATCATGAGAGGCCGATCATTTCCAGTTAATAACTTATTGAGAATGTTTTTGGCTTGATAGTAAAGGGTTCCTTGCTATATAATGCACCTAGACTTAGTAGTTTAGTGTGACACATCCAAAAGAGTAATAGTTTACACCAAAGCTATTACCAACCCTTATTATTCATCCCAAAAGTCCTATAGCTGCTATAAAATGTCCAGGAGAGTGGTGAGACCAATTCTCAACCAATGTGTAATCATTCGGAGTTGTACGGTTAGGCTAAGACGATTGGAGGCGTGTGGTTGCTATATTCCACAATTTTCTAGTCTTGTAATCCAAAGCTTAGGTATTCTTTTGAACTTTGTCATTAATCTCTATTCTATTGAATTATTTGAATTACCTTGTTACTACTTGTGTTATGTTATGATTTTCATGGAGTAATTCTTGAATATACTTTCGTGTAAGGACGTAGGCAATTGTAGGAGTGTTCCTATATGTGATGCATGTAAATGATCTTGTTTAAATGAGTTTGTTGGAAAAACTACTAGTCTTGTTTGATTTGTTGGTAAAACATTTTCAAGACAAAAGGACCAAAAGGATTTCTCTTATGTTTTATTCCAAAAAGTTAAGTGACAAACTAGTATGGGGATATGGTGATTGACACTCATCATGTTTACTTGTTAAAACAAGACTAGAAACGTTTTCATCACGAAAGGGTCGAAAGATTCATAGGAACAAGTTGAATAAGAACCTTTACAAACAAATGGATTTTTGAAAGAATAATCATTATGCTAAGGACCGAAAGGATTACCTATATGTTTTAATTCTCAAAATGATTTTACAAAACATAAACCATGGATTGGAAATCATTTGCTTATGATTTGTGCATTGCATCAAAGTCTACACCAAGCCTTCATGAACACTCTTAATGATTGCCTATGGACTTCACACAAGTATATGTTTCTTAGTTTGGATTTTTACAAAACCAAAACTTGTAAAGAAGCCTTGACAAGCTTTTTGGTCTCAAACACTTTAACAAATTAAAACGCAAATCCCTTTGGACGATCTCGACTTACCCACCTTTGCTATCACGGACGAGTATACTTGCTCGTATGTGTTAAAGTAATTACCGGATAAATCGTGTTTATAAATTTTAAAACTTGCACATGGTAGATTACATCAACATGTCACAAGAACACTTAGGTTATTACATCTACTAGGGACATGAGTTCAATATGCTTACACTACATTTTCCAAGCACTAAAGTATAGTCAATGTTGCCCTCTTTTGCCTCCTTAAATCTACCGAGAGAAACACAAAGCAACCTACATTCACTTTGCATAATTTTCTCACACAAAAACTAGTTACATTGTTCTTGAAGCTAACTTAGGAATTTCTTGAGCTCTTTTGGAAAATGATTGGAAAATGATTGGCGTCCTTGTTCCTCTACCACTAAAAACACTAAAAGTACTCCTCTAAAACCCATAACCTGATATTAGTCCAATTCATACAAAACACTACGCATAAACTTCATTCCTTTCTTTTCCATTGTTCATTCGTACCACACCAGGAGCCACAAGCAGCACTTTTGGGTTTTTATAGAAGCATAAAAGGTTGGTTACTAGTGGCTATAAGCTTGAGTTAATAGTGCACACTAGTCGATAACTTGAGTTTCTTGGGCACCAATCTCACTCGAAAATAATTCGCAGTTAGGGATCTTGCATCGTTTTGCGTGCCAACACTCGTTTACCTAATTTTACCATTCGCTCGAGGTGAGTCATAGCCCTACTTTTACTCGTTTAATTACTTTATAAAATCTTTGGGGAGATACATGCTCGTTTTATTTAAACTCATTATTCGCCTTATTTAAACACATGGTTGATTACTCAAAACATTTCTTGCTTTACCTAAATACTTGTTCGATTTACTCGAACTCTTTACACCAATTTACTCTCTCATACATGATTCAATTACTGAAAACATTTTATGCTTCGCTTTGATACTAAGTTGATTATTTAAAGGCAATACTATTTACTCATTTCCTACTTGATCTTTACTCATGAACACCAGTGCATAAATTTAAACTGTTTACAGATTGCCTAAGTTAGGAAGTGGTAACTGCATTACTTGGGTACTTCATTGCCTACATTACTTGGGTGCGTAGTCTCCTGCATTACTTGGGTACTTTGTTGCCTACATTACTTGGGTGCGTAGTCGCCTGTATTACTTGGGGTACTTTGTACCTACATTGATTGGGTACATAGACACCTAGAGGTTTTGGTGTCATGAACTTTGCGCAATTAAAATATTTTCCCTAAATTTTGTATGACATTATGTTCAATGAATATATCATATGCTTGGCTGGTGGTCCAACTTTATTGTTTTATATTAAACCTATAAACTCACCAACCTTTGTGTGGACACTTTTATCATGTATTTTCAGGTTCTCAAGGCGTTAGCTTACTTATGGCGGCTTTTGGCATGGCATGGCATGGTTATAGGATCACGATACTCTGATATTCACTTGGGACCACTTTATTTCTATTATGGGCCTGCATTTCCGCACTAATTTTGAACAATGTAAATTTAATGTTTTTGATTATGAAATTTCTTCTAAAACGGATAACGTTTTCTATACTTTGTGTTGTGATACCACTTTAGTAGCACCTCAACGACATTAACTTCCGCTGAAATCCATTTTGGGGGGGGGGGGGGGTTACAGATTGGTATCAGAGCCAGGTTATAGAGAATTGGCTATTTTTAAAACCTAGACTATAACTACTTATACAAAAACTTAACCCTATGACCTACACGTGCCTGCCTGCCAAGCTGATGCCTCACTTGTGATTCTGTTTGCTGTTATATTTTATGAAATATGTGTTTTACTATTGGATGACTTATATCCACTTATTTTCGCTATATGTTATCATTATTTTCCCTATACGTACGTTTACATATCACATGTGTCACAGCGTTACGCCTTTTCCCCTACGTAATCTAACTATTCAACCCCGAATTTGGATACTTGTCTTAGTCTTTCAAAACAAATTTTAAAAGAATGAGACCATTACTAGTATAACTGAGCTGAGTATTTTAAAGTTCATTGAACCTTGGTTAAATATAGACTGATCACCTGTATTTAACCAGGGACAATGGGACATATCCTGATCACCTATGTCCGCCTCAGAGGTGAATTTTGCAATAATTGGAGTACTTATAATAGAGTTATGTCCAGGTTGGTTTTCGGTTTGATTTCAGAGAATGTTAAAGTTTTTGGTGTGTGTATACGAGCATGGAAATTATAAAAGTTCACCCCTACACACGACACACTGGCATCACAATACTTTCTCATCACAATCTTTATTTTCTTTTCTTCTTATATGGAATATTTTTCCATCACAATCGGGTTATGTTATAGTCACCTCTACCCTAAACCTTACACTTAACTGATGAACCGCCTTACATCACTAGCCGTTATTGGAAAGACCCTCCATAACACCTATAGAAAGAACTCTTGATGGAAGTAAACAACGAAAGGACCAATGAACCATTGCCAAGATCTAGAAATACACGATAAGTCGACTTATAACTCAACCGAAGCCTTAAGACTTTATGAAATAACCTGAGCCACTATCTTTGGAAAAAGACACCTAATCTTCGCACCTACTCCTCTTATGAAATAATAAACTGTGTCACTATTAAGAAACAAAATGTTTTTTAAAGTACCCTACGACTGTTTTGTGGTTAACCTACAAAAAACGTTTTACTACTATATCATAAAAATCAAAACTTCGGCCATACCACTATTTTATAAACAATGGATTGTTTTTCTTTTGTTCTATAAATTTTTTTACAATCTAACTCACAAGTCCTTTTATAAACCAATTTGCTACCTTACCACTACATCACAAACTGAACTACAATTTTCCTACTATTTTGCAAATAATAAATTATTTTCTTATTACTCTAAAAAACGTTTCACCAATCGTTTTATAAACTATCATGTAATCATTCTGGGAACTACTTACTCCCTTGAAAAGTATTTTATGCTACTACCACATAAACATAGAAACCAATATTTTTCTTTGTAACTAAACCAGACCTTAGAAGTGTATCCTACACCTCTGCCTGAAACTATAGATAACAATGAGCTTACCCTAATATTAAACATCTAACCCTATTTAACCTTGACAACTAGACTCTACCCTTACACATTTAAAACATAGGCACACACGTATATATCCTACTACACTTTCTTCTTTGATATTCTTATTTTTAAGGACCTTCCTTCAAAATGTGTTTATATCAAACCATAAAACTCGTAATAATTCTCCAAATTACTCAATTTGATGGGTTAAGATTCTTGTGATCAAACTCTACTAAGACTTTTGAAGAGTGACTAAACGTTAACCTTCGTGAGATTATTTATCTACACCATGTTGAAAAACCCATTTTACTAAATTATAAATTTTTTGAGGATACATCACTTTACAAAGCAAAGAGACATTTATTACTTGAAATACTATTTTGGTCAAATTCGTATAGACACTCACCAAAATAAAGAGTTCAAATACAAATTTATCACTCTTAGAAGAAAAACGCACTATTCCGGAACAAATCTATAATCAGTCATCATGCCCTTGTTGTCAATTTACTTCAAGACAAGTTGGAAACTCTGTGCCAATAGGGTATAGATCATATATGGGGTTAAAACTGAGCAAATCTAGAGAAACACTTGAACAACGTAGTGAGACCCAAACCTGTTACAAGTATCATCACCTCTTCCCAGACACCACACTATCGGATAACATAAACTGAAATCAGGTACTGATTTCCTGTAAGGAGAGTAGACTATAACAAGTCATAATTTTTTGGACTATTATATAGCACCATTATTTATTTTATCAGAAAATGCGAAAATTTTATTTTCGGACGTTTATTGTTTTCCTGAAAAATAAACCGCACGCGTACCGACACTGCCATAGTAATTGGTTTAAGCCCAATAATTATTTTTTTTGAGTCAATAATATTGTTATTATAATATTTTTATAAAAACGTTCACAAAAATGTAATTTACGCATTTTTTTCTCAGGATGCCAAACCGGGATACCACGATTTTATTTAAGCTCTAACGGGACACGAAATACACAAAATAAATTTGAAATTATACTTCCTTTGTCCCTCCCTACGGTTTGCCGCTCCAAAACATTAACACAATCATATGAGCTTATAAATTCTATCAAATGAAAAGGACATTATACACTAAAGTTGGTTTGAGCTCAAAATAGACACACCATTGTGTCTCACTTTAGAAAACTTGGTCAAATTCTTCCTCATTTTCTCTTGATAATCTGATCGAGCACATGAGCAAACACACATAAAAATTTTCATTTTCCAATCAAGCCTCACATGTTTATCTTAGAAGAAGCAAATGATAATGACATTTGCTACTTTACTTTTTCTTTTACCCAAATTAGTCACACAAACTTTCACATTGACCAAATTTATACTTCCTCTTTGTTATAACTGTCGAACAAAACAAACACACCCATGGTCATATGTTGTGTCAACTTCACAAGAACTTCTTAAGAATAGCACTAGAAAGTGATGCTTGCTTAAAATGGCTACACACAAAATTGTACTAAGCATTCACTAAGTTTCACACATGTCACAAGAACACTTAGGTTATTACATCTAACAGGGACACGAGCTCAATATGCTTATACTACATTTTCCAAGAACTAAAGTATAGTCAATGTTGCCCTATTTTGCCTCCTTAAATCTGCTGAGAGAAACACAAAGCAACCCACATTCACTTTGCAAAAATTTCTCACACAAAAACTGGTTACATTGTTCTTGAAGCTAACTTAGGAAGTTCTTGAGCTTTCTTGGAAAATGATTGGCGTCCTTGTTCCTCTACCATTCAACACACTAAAAGTACTCCTCTAAAACCCATAACCTCATACTAGTCCAATTCATATAAAACACTCTACACAAACTTCATTCCTTTCTTTTCCATTTTTCATTCATACCACACCAGGAGCCACAAGCAACACTTTTGGGTTTTTATAGAAGCATAAGAGGTTAGTTACTAGTGGCTATAAGTGTGGGTTAATAGTGTACACTGATTGATAACTTGAGTTTCTTGGGCACCAATCTCACTCGACAACAAGTCGCGGTCAGGGATCTTGCATCCCTTTGCGTGCCAACACATGTTTACCTACTTTTACCATTTGCTTGATGTTAAGATCGTTTATAAGCTCGGCTAGGGATCAATAACAAAGATAATAAACATGTTACACAGCGGAATAATCAAAACAATACTTTGTTATTGAACAAGGTTTTTCATTCACTAATACTCTAATAATATTAGACGTTTATAGGAACACGTCTACTAACTAAACTAATAACCTAGGCGTTTACAAGACTATACGCCTAGGACACACACACACCTTTACTAGACGTCTACATTATGGAAGATTTAATTAAAAACCTACACCTATGTCCTCTTTATATACTAGAGGATAAGGACTAATAAATAAAACTTCTTTTGCAAGCAAGTCCTTCCATCTTTTAGTAGGTTTCCTTCTTGTCATATTAAGTCCCTCTTGTTTCATTCTTTTTGTCTTTATCAACTCAAACTTGTAATTCCCAACAATCTTCCCCTAGTTGATAATGACAAAACCATTTTTGAACGAACTTCCCTAGACGAAGTAGCAGAAGTTGAGATAAATAAATCTCGCCATAAATGAAACAAGTATGTCTTCCTTTGTCTTCCCCTTAATCCATGCCATGCCACTCAAACATCTCTTCCCCTTTTTGTTATTATCTAAATAGGGAACGTATGCAAATAATGATCTTGACCACTACGAACCAATATCATACTTCCAATCTAAGACTTCCAATGCTTCAAATCGCCCACCATTACGTACCATAAGAAAAATGGATCCAAAACAGTAGAAAACTTCAACTAGCAGTAGTAATAATGATTAACAGTAGTAAAAATCAAACACTTCCCCTTGAGTGATGCATGTAGATGGTTAAACTTTTAACAATAAGCTTCCCCTAAAAACCATATGTTAACCATCTTCTTGATTCTTCAAAATCTGTAAGCTCCTTGTAATGATCACTTTGTGAAGAACACCAAATATAACAAACTTGATGAAGAAGTAAAATTTCCCAAACTTGTGTCTTAAATCGTTTACTATCCACGGAACTCCATACTTATACGTATCACCAAATATAAGTAGACCGCAATCCCTTGAAAAGAATCCTCAACTATATGAGACACTGAGCACTACAATGTAACTCCTTCAAGTGATAGCCAATGTGTGCAAAGAGCATCATAAGAAAAATCACACATTGCTAGATTCAACAAGCTAGATGATAAGAACACAAACCAAGCAATTCCACTTCACCTTCAAATAAGTGATAAATAATCATCTTCGTAATCAATTCTTCAATAAATCTCCATAACGAGCCTTTTTTAAATCCTTTTAAGAACATAAATTTCTTCCTCTGTGTGTGAACAATAACCTCTGTGTGTGTCATCCAAAAATCATGCTCAACTTCCCCTTAAATCAAAATCTTCTCGTAATAAACCATGAGCAGTACGTTGGGAAGGAGCAGTACTTTCATCAAAATCTTGCATCAGTACCTATAAAAATCCTCGAGCAGCACCTTGAAGAAAAACTCAGCAGCAGTACTTTAAAATGTAGTAGCAGTACGTTCACAAACATGGGCAGCAGTACTTTAAAATCTGCAGTACCTTACTTTAATCCTTAAGCAATACTTAAAAAAAAAAAATCACCGGTACTTTCGAAAAAATTTTAACAGTACTTTACGTTGACAGTACTTTCAAAACCTCCAAACAGTAGTATTTTCTATATTCCAGTACAATCACCTCGTCAAATTCTCGTGCAGTACCAAAAGAAAATATTTGTCATTAAAGTCAAAAACCAATCCCACGTCCAGCTGATTGATAGGGACGTAACATTACAATCATCCCACAAAGATATTCCAAATTAATAATCATACCACATTAATTAAATCCCCACGTGAATTAGACCAATCAAATTACTACCAACATAATAGAGGACCAATTAAAACACGAGTCCATCATAATAACCATGTACCGCATCACATCAGATCACATCTTGAAATACAACCATGTAAAGTCCCACGTGAAGCATCAAAGACTTATTCTTCATTCGAATAAAATAAAGAATACCACATGATCTCTTCTAATTACTTTGGCCAATCAAAAGTTGAGAACACCATAACCACCATACTCGACACCACACCGAATCCGTACCATCATCAAAATAATACCAGATCCCACGTGATAACGTGAATAAATTTCCATCGTGGGTCCCAGCAGCAGAATAATAGCATGTGAATTTGATTTAAACATTCCCAAGTGATCACCCAATTTTTTTATACGCTACAATAACAAACGAATCATTAATAAAACCTTAAATACCGAATCACGTCTACCGGCACCAAACTGATTTTCTTCGACAACTTTTACTGCTCCAATTTAACGACATAAACCTTGAATAATCCCTATATCAAGAGCTCCCCGCTCTGATACCAATTGTTAAGATCGTTTATAAGCTCGGCTAGGGATCAATAACAAAGATAATAAACATGTTACACAACGGAATAATCAAAACAATACTTTGTTATTGAACAAGGTTTTTCATTCACTAATACTCTAATAATATTAGACGTTTATAGGAACACGTCTACTAACTAAACTAATAACCTAGGCGTTTACAAGACTATACGCCTAGGACACACACACACCTTTACTAGACGTCTACATTATGGAAGATTTAGTTAAAAACCTACACCTATGTCCTCTTTATATACTAGAGGATAAGGACTAATAAATAAAACTTCTTTTGCAAGCAAGTCCTTCCATCTTTTAGTAGGTTTCCTTCTTGTCATATTAAGTCCCTCTTGTTTCATTCTTTTTGTCTTTATCAACTCAAACTTGTAATTCCCAACACTTGAGGTGAGTCATAGCCCCACTTTTACTCGTTTAATTACTTTATAAACTCTTTAGGGAGATACATGCTCGTTTGACCTAAACTCAATATTCGCCTTATTTAAACATATGGTTGATTACTCAAAACATTTATTTCTTTACCCTATATACTTGTTCGATTTACTCGAACTCTTTACACCAATTTACTCTCATACATGATTCAATTACTGAAAACATTTTATGCTTCGCTTTGATACTGATTTGATTATTTAAATGCAATACTATTTACTCATTTCCTACTTGATCTTTACTCATGAACACCAGTGCATAAATTTAAACTATTTACAGATTTCCTAGGTTAGGAACCAGTAACTGCATTACTTGGATACTTCGTTGCATACATTTCTTGGGTGCATAGTTACATTACTTGGGTACTTCGTTTCCTACATTTCTTGGGTGTGTAGTCGCCTGCATTACTTGGTGTACTTCGTTGCCTACATTAATTGGGTGCGTAATAGCATGTATTACTTGGGTACTTTGTTGCCTACATTACTTGGGTGCGTGTCGCCTGTATTAGTTGGGTACTTTGTTGCCTACATTACTTGGGTGCGTAGTCGCCTGTATTACTTGGGTACTTTGTTGCCTACATTACTTGGGTGTGTAGTTTCCTGTATTACTTTAATACTTGGGTACTTTGTTACCTACATTGCTTGGGTGCGTAGACACCTACAGGTTTCGGTGTCATGAACTTAGCGCAATCAAAATATTTTCCCTAACTTTTGTATGACATTATGTTCGATGAATTTCTCGTATGCTTGGCTGGTGTCTCCAACTTTATTATTTTATATTAAACCTATGAACTCACCAACCTTTGTGTTGATACTGTTAGCATGTATTTTCAGGTTCTTAAGGCGTTAGCTTACTTATGGCGGCTTTTGGCATGGCATGACATGGTTATAGGATCACGATACTCTGATATTCACTTGGGACCACTTTATTTCTTTTATGGGTCTAGATTTCCGCACTAATTTTGAATAATGTAAATTTCATGCTTTTGATTGTGAAATTTCTTCTAAAACGGATAAGGTAAATCCGTTTTCTATACTTTGTGTTGCGATACCAATTGAGTAGCACCCAATGACATTAACTTCCGCTGCAATCCATTTTTGGAGGTGTTACATAAATAAATTTGAATAAGTAATTTGGAGTGATAAAAGATTATGATTGCAAAATAACTTCCACATATATGCACTCTCTTCTAAATTCGTATAGGGCAATACCCCTCTAATCTTCACATGGCTGCCCCTTACTGCGCCAAATACCCCTCGGTAGAATGAGGATTTCATGAATCGTCAAACTAGTATAAATGAATCTTGCTTGTGCAATATTGTATTTCTGGTTATTCTAATTATATAGTAATTGCGCAAATTATTTAATTACTAAACGGCTTTCGGCCTAGCGTACTCGTGTCTTTCGAAAAAACTAATATGTGAAAAACTAGATCAAGTCTACTAATAGTTATAAGTACTTGTGAAATTAAGTATTCTATTTAAATATGTTTAAACACCATCATTAGATGCCTTGAATCTAGCCTGTATAGTCTTTTGATTTCTTGCTAGCTATTTGCTAGTCAATTTAACAAATCCGCCGCTACACAAAAAAAAAAAATAAAAAAAAAAAGTAAAAAATCAGTTAATAACTTAAAGTTACGATAACAAATATTAAAAGTTTTATACAATTGTCAAGTTTTCTCGTAAGGAATTAATGAACTTATGAATTTACTTTGTAACTTTCGTTTTGGCACAGGGGAAGACAGTTGAAATTTTTTGCTAAACAAATTGAACTTGTTCTCAATTAGATCCGTTCGGGTTGTTATTGATAGATGTGGGCAGGTCTCGACTAGGCGCCCTACTAAATGGTCTTTCATTTCCTTGAAAGTCATAATAGGGTGTATTTAAAGTTTGATACTATTTTCCAGCTGGCTGAATTTTATTTTGTAGCTGGTGCAGTTTCTATTCATTATTGTCCCGTAAATATCTGGTGTAATGGGTAATTTTGTACGCCTAACATATTGACATATTGTTGGTGCTCCATTAACAGAAGCCCCAATTTTCTATCTTAACAAAAATCCAATATGATAGGCTATGTTTTGTAAATAGTCCAAGTATTGAACCACAAAATTCATGAACTTTTAAAGATTCTAAGAAGTTCGTTAATACAAAAGACTCTTTTGTGGCGACCTATATGAAACCCGTTTCAACATTGACCCAGCTCATGTTGACTTTTTTCCCAACCCATCCATTTTGCGATGCACGAGTACATGTTCTCAAGTGGATAATCTCAACCTTGTTATAGAGCAATAAAAGTAAAGTAAAGTAACGGCAAGCCAAAATTACCTGGACTGCATATGATTTTAGTGACATTTTTTCAGTTTGAAGATAAACTTAGATGCTTGATATGTTAGAGCTCGTTTGTGGGAAGGAATTACGTTCCCTTCTCATTAGGTTTAAAAAGAGCTCATTAGCTTAATTAGAATGTGCACATGAACACATGTACACACAGGGTTCATACCACTATTGTTCATTTTACTTAGTTTGCCTTTACATGGAGTGATACGGGCGATCTGATTATAATTCATAACACCGTTAATTTCTATTCTTTTTTTGGGTAAAAGGTTTCCCTGGTAAATGTATTACACCAAAAATCGTTAAAGTACAAAAGGTGTAGGTGAAGTCCTACAACTCAACCCGTTACATGGGCAATAAGAATGCACCGTAGTGCAACAAACCAAACGGCATGAGAATGAAAAACCAAACTCACACATAAGCTTACAACAAGCTACTAACCAAACCACTAATTAAGAATGACATAACCATTCTTATTACTAACAAAGAAAGAAGCATTAACCAACTTTCTAGACAGCCAATAGCAGGTCAGGAACTCACCAACTGAATAGCCACTCCATCCCTATAGCTGGTATGAATAGGCCAAACAATTACTCCGATTCACTTGAGCCTTAAATCCGAAATTGAAGCCAATTCCAAAGAGCCTTCCCAACCCTCTAGCAACTCACCAACCAATCCCTAACACGCATGAAACCCTAACAGCAGTACGTGATAATAACAGCGGTTGAAACAAGCCGCGCCTCCATTCGAATCCATAAGACAAGATTTGAAAACATGATTGGATAGATTAATCAAACCAATCAATCAATCCAAATCCCTAAAACAAAAAGTGATAGGATTCCAATAGCAGCAAGACGTGCCATCTCACCACACAAATCAGCCACAAGATAATTTATTAAACTCCTTATATATAAAAACTACTAGTTTAAATTAGATTGTTGAAGATGATTGCAAATTTCTTATTTTTCCAACTATGGTCGATCCTATAATGTTTCGGGTCATAGAGAGTTTAAAGAGATGAACTTCGTGTTGCGATAGATCTTGCCGCTGAGAGGAAAATACTGATTGAATTAAGGAGCGAGGATCATGACTAAACTAAATCTTGAAGGACTCAAACATAAAAGACATTGAGAAATTTGAAGTGTTGTTGAGATTAAGCATTAGCAAAGTTAAATGTACTCTATGAATTTTGTTTGAACATTTTGATCGATGACATATGCACTGACGAGTTTCGATACATCTTATATTAAGTGATGGATGCTTAATTGTATTTATTTGATAGTCTACAATTAACTATAAACAATGTCTATAAGAATTAGAAAAAAGGTGTGCATATGATGGAGTTTGAAATTTTCAGAATTCATAGTTAATTTAACATGGGAAGAACTTAATATTCTTGCAATTCAGGTTCATCCAAAAATTGAAATCTATGAATAAATTATGAGGCTAAATTCTATTTCATTTTTATGGGTTTGATAGCTTGTCACTATCTTGATATAATAAAAAAAGAAAATTTTTTTTCATCCATTTCATAAATACCAATTCTATTTCATTTTAATTCGATGGTCTACAATTAATTATAAACAAAGTATATAATAATTAATTTAATTCGTTTGCTTATGAATAGTAAATTTTGATTCATAAAATGCGTAAATACCTTTTTTCCCTTAAATTTAATGTTAATAACTTAAGTTTTAAACTTTCATTTGAATTTATTTACTATTTTCTAAAGGTAAAACATAATGTATATATCTTAACTACATAAAATAGAAACATGGTCAAAGATGAAAGTGAAAATTGAAAGTTGAAAGTCAATATGATTGTTAAATGTTGAAATTACGCATGTAAGTGTAAAGTTGACATCTTGATTTTCTGGAAGAGTAACTATCCATGCATGTCATTCGTTTAATTAATGTACATAACTATTGCTAAGCTAAAAACTGATTGAAGAATGTTTGAAAAGCTAATAGAAGAATGCAAACTAATTGAAAACTAAATGAAGCAACCTTGCTAATGGAGGAATGCAAACAATGCGTTTAATGCATAAAGAACCGTTAAGGACCGCTGCCGCAATATGCGAATACTCGCCTAGTTTAAAATAATGATGCCTTGGTAGAATGTGGATTTTATTAATCCAACCTGTGCAATATGGTATTTATGGTTTTCTAATTAATTAGCAATTGTGCAAATGACTAGTGGTACCCGTGACAAATGTCTTTCTAAAAAATATTATGTGAACAACTTGATCAAGTCTACGGTGCAATTAAGTATTGTAATTAAATATGTCTACACGCTAATTTTTCATTGGATAACTTGAATAGCCTGCATAATCTTTTTATATTAATTTGTATGACTTTGATTAGAAGTGGTCGAAGTAGTAGTTAAAGAGTCATCATCCCCAGCTCATTTTGCAATTTAATTATTAGACAACATGTAAGAAAACGTCAAAACCCACATTTGAACAAGGGTCAATCCAAAACAACAATCCAACTTGGAGGTGATTTAAGGTTGGACTCTAAAACAACAATCACAATTTCAGAAACCAGTCATGCTACTAAATAAAGCTATCATATGGTTCAACATCTCCACCATCATCAATATAATTGAGTGTGGCAAATTTTCACTTGTCACGAAGCCATACCCGAAATCGACACAAAAATAAACGGGTTAGGGTTGTATTTAAGTGGGTGGTCAACACGTTTAATAATTGCCTCTTACCGCCTCTTGATGACATGAATAAAACAAAATCTTTTAATTATGACGATCTTTGGACGGACCTATGATTTTGATAGGGTGTTGCACAAAATAATTGTTAGGCTAACTAAAGTTATACAAAAAAACGACAGTTTTTGAAAAAAATTTACACTTCATGACCAAAAATAAGGTGTAGCCCGTGCAACACCCGGCACCAATGTAGGTCCATCCTCTATGGCTCTTACCGAATAAGAGCTAAGATCAATAAAGAGGCAAATAATTAAGATGTTTTCTTCGAAAAACTAACAGCATCTTAGTAATGTCTTGAAATGAAACATGAACGAGCAAAATTTCATTTCATGAGCTTGTGCTCTTGTGGTTTTCAATTTGTGTTTCATTTCAACCAGTTCGATCTTGTTATTAGCTCAAAATGAAATCCTTGATCCCCACTTATCTTTTAAATATTACGGAGTAGTTTATTTTTGGATCGTTTACCTACTTATTGCAAAACTTGAACAATAAAACTAGACAACTCTAATTCTCTTGGCAACTAACCCCATAGAATTGCGCCCGGTGAATACACACATTATTTCGAAAGTTGCAAGAATGCGGACTTTTTTGGAAGGCAAACTTACACACCCACTTATAATATGAATTCTCATGCAGCCACGTGAATCTCACATTCGTCCTTAATAAGACTTAAACCTACAACCTGTTTACAATGGACATAATTTTTCACAGATAAAAACCCTTTGGTAGAATGCGGATTTCAGGAATCGTCAAACTAGTATAAACGAATCCTGCTTGTGCAAGATGGTATTTCTTGTTTTTCTAATTCATTAGCAGTTGTGCAAATGATATAATTACCAAACGTCCGGCCTTAGGCCTAGTGGTACCGGCGACAAATGTCTTTCTAAAAAATTATTATGTGAACAACTTGATCAAGTCTACTAGTATTTGTGCAATTAAGTATTGTAATAAAATATGGTTACATGCTATCGTTTCATTGGATGCCTTGAATCTAGCCTGTATAGTCTTTTTATTTTAATTTGTATGACTATGATTAGCCGTGGTCATGTAGTAGTTAAAGAGTCATTATCTCCAGCTCATTTTGCTATTTAATTAGACAACATGCAAGAAAACGTCAAAACTCACATTTGATCAAGGGTTAAACAACAATCCACCTCAGAGGTGATTTGAGGTTGGACTTTAAAACAACAATCACTGTTTTCATGGACTCTAAAACAGCAATTACTGCTTTTCCAAGCTTTTCAACAAGGGTCAATCCAACTCAGAGATTATTTAAGGTCGGAAATAGATATGGCAGACAATTAGTGGATTTAGGGTTGCCCAGTAGATGCATTAGAGGCATGTACAAAATCTTAGTGTAATTTGCAATGTTTATGCTATCTATTAATGTCAAATCCGTTAAAAAAAAAAACATTAGAAGTAAATGTTTAGGTAAACCAACCGGTCAATTAAGTTGTGTCTGTCAAATTATATAAAATCAGTTTAGTTACACAACAAATAAGCAATGAATAATACATATTTATATTGCAAGCTGGCTAATGATATAATCATATAAAACAAGACCCGTAGTGGATTCACCTGGTAAGCTTAAGACATGTGCAGCGCGAGAAGACTTTGGACCAATTAACGCAACAATTACGGCATTCACATGCACTACAGCCTTTGATCTAGAGGCTGGAAAAGGCAATGAAATAGAAATAAGTCTTTATTTACATGGATATCGAGTAGGAACAAGAAAGGGAAGCTTAATTGGATAGAGTGGTTTAATAACCCGTATAATTCTCTCATAACTTTGTTGCAATTGTTTTGTACTCTTAATTTTTTGCTAGCTGCTCTTAATTTTGTACTCTCAGGGTATGTTTGACGCAAGGGGCTGGAGCTGGGGCTTGGGTTGAGGCTAGGGCTGAGGCTTGGGCTATAAGTCAAAGTTGAAATTTGTGCTTTTGTAAACTTGCTTGGCAAATGGGCTTAAAATTAAGCTTATTGTTGTAAAATTACTAAAAAGAACATAATTAAATGAGTTTGTATATGTTAGACATTTTTATGGGTAAATAAGTAATTTATTGTTCAAAATCTCCCGGCTAAAGTTTTTAGCCCCTTTTAGAGGCTTATGATTTCATAAGCCCGCGTGACAAACGAGACTTATTTTATAAGCCGACTTATTTTAAAAGTCTAAGCCCCATAAGCCCGCTGCCAAACACAGCCTTAATGTTTTGTTCTCTATCAAGGATATTGCTCTTGAAAAGATCGGTTCCAATAATTGCTCCAAGTTGAACAAGGTTTCACAAGCTGTGTTTAAAAGTTCATTATGGTCCGTTTGAAAATGGTGAAACAAAGTGGTTAATGCTGAGCAGGAGGCCGTTGATAGCGTTAAAAAAGAAGATATATTTCCCTTCCCGTCTCACTTCGATCGTCCCTAACTAGAGTTGTTGGATTGCAAAGCCTTTCGACCCGTTTGTGTAGTTTTGGTTTTGCCTTTTGTTTGGGTTTAGGTGCTTCTAGTTTTTGCGCCGGTTGTTTTTCTTTATTTTTGTGTATTCGAACTTTTGTATCCTTTTTTGTGGTCTCCCCCTCGGATCCATTGTTCTTTTGTTAATATATCCCCGCCTTTCAAAAAAAAATTAATGAATCCGCCATTCAGGAAAAAAGCTTGGAATATAATAACATGACAATCATAAATAAAACACAATAACAATCAAGAACACTTGCGGAAGCGTATAGGAACATATAATGAATAATTAATTAACATAAATGTAAGTATGCGTACCTTTTGATTCTAGCCAAAAAAGAATCAATTCCTAAACTAGTAACTGAGATGAACCCTAACTATGGTTTATAAGGATTATGTGAATTGTCCTTTACCTTTTTGCAATTCAATCCAAGATACTTACAATAGTATGTAAGTACCACGTTCTTGTACACACGTACTATAACGAATCAAAGTAATGCTAGTTTTTGAAACACAAAACAATTGTTTATGGAAAAACAATTGTAATCGACCCCTAGGGTTTATACACGATCGTTTGGGACTAAAAGAGAACATACACAAGCTTAGTTTTTAGGTTTATCTGTACAAGAGTTAATAATGAAGACCCTAAGCCTTGTATTTATACCCAAAGAAACTTAGTGTCGAAGTTAGGGTAGAATTAGGATCCCTAAGACCCTTGGCCGATCAGTTATGATAATTCCATATGGATTCTAGAACCATCTTGACATCTAATTTCTTATTTAGTCCTTCCTTTAACATTTAATGACCGTTAGTATGTTACGTGTAATTACTTAACGTTCGTTATACGTTTTGTGTAAATAATAACTAAATATGAAATTTTATATTTAATTATTAAACTTTAATTCTCATACGTAAAGTGTGCAATCCCGTAGTCTCGAGTTCGATCCTATCTCACGACTACTAATCTATATCCATAAAACTAACAGCTCCCACTTAGATATATCTCAATAGTTTGATCACATTGCTTAGTGTCTAGCAACACATCGATGCCTCTAGCACGACTCGAGTAAGGCTCCTAGAAAAACCTTTTAATGATTTCTCATTATTATTATCCTTTTGTTTCTAATACCATGTTAAATAAAGATATGGAATCAAGTCATTCTTTATTCAATCATTTTGTTTCTCGTTGTAAGTGATTGAGCAAGATTACCAAATCTTCTAAACATATTCAAGGGAGATCTTGGGTGCGGCCGCACAAACATCTTTTTAACCTTACGAGGGGCCCAACAGTATTAAACTCCAAAAAAATTTGAAGAAACAAATTCTATCTTGACTACAAGAAAAATTGCAAACTTTGCAACACTTCTGGAAACAACCCTTATGACTACCATTTACGATTAGCGTTAAGTTGTTCCATAGAAGTGCACTACATTCATGACACTTATCTGGTATCTCAAGTCTGAGGATAACTATCCATGATTTACTTAATAACAATATCTATAAAGTGATATCATGTAGTCGGGATAAGTCTTATATTCAATTCATGGAATATCATCTGAAATTGGCATGCTACTCATCAATATACATTCATGTATATTCTACGAAATAACTCAGATTTGTCTTAGTTTAATGTTACTCCCATATCATTAACTGACAACGGACGATTTAGAATAACTAAGTTATTCACCGATTAAACATGCAAATATAGGAGAAACAATATTAAGCATGCATACAACTTCGTATCATTATTTTTAATAAAAAAATTATTAACCAATTCACAAGGATTAAATTAACAAAGTTTTGATTGAGGTATTTGGTTCACCAATCAGAGAATTTACCTTTAATTATCGTCTATTATATCTTACTTTTGCATAAGTCCAAAAACTTAGTGTGTCGGATAATTAGCACAAAGTAGCGCATGAAATTAAAGCTAATTCACCCTTAAGATGTTTTTGTATATAAAATAGCCTACTTGGTAACTCCAATTTGACGCACAAAGAAGCAGAGAATTTAGTCAGCACGAAGCATTAAACCTCCTTCTTCAGGGTCACAATTTAATGCGCTCCCCTCCTTATACCTCTCTTATAGTTTGTCAAAATTGGATGAGTCGTTCTCACTACTTGGTACAAATTCATCACTCAATTAAACTATTAAAAATTTAATTCTTCAAAAATAAATCAAATTTCACTATTGTTTAGTCCAATTTATTTTTCTATTCATGAAATTACCCTTTGCTTAAAACTTGTCATATAAAAAATAAACAAAAAAGTAACAAATAAAACATAAACAACTAAAACAATGCCCACATAACTAACAACTAATATGCGTAAACAAGTAGCCATATGCAACTTATTTGATAAAAACTATTAATAATCAATTCTAGGTTAAATAACGTATATATTAACTAGGGCTTTCTGATTCGTTGTGAAGTGAGTGGTGAAAAACAAACACAATATCAATATATCAAATTAACCGTAAAATTCGACAAATTAACCCTTTAGGAAAAAGGTCAACGTGCCAAACCTCACGGGTGTGATAAAAGTGATACCGGGAAAGTGATTTTCCCGGGTCGTGTCCCAACGAGGTGTGAATGGAAGGATTCGTTGAGTTTCGTGATTTGAACTTGAATTGGTTTTAATGATTTGTTTGATTTGAATTACGATTCTACAAATTAATTAACGGGAAGGTAATTAAGGCAAGGGAACCCTAATAAACTAAAAATAAACTAATACTAAGCTTAAGGAATGATAAAACTAAACTACACTAAGTCCTAGGGTGCAAAAACGTAAAAACGTAAAAACCGGGAAACAACCCGAGCCATAAACGTAAAAGTTTTGCAATTTAAGGCCTACGGGTGTGAAACTAATTTTCCTACATTCTAAACGACTAAAAATAATTTTAGGAAAAAGCCGGGTATTTTTTCGACTTTTAAATTATTTATTACGAATTAAAAACTATTTAACACTAATTAAATGATTAAAAATATTAAACTAATTAAGAAAAATGTGGAAAAATCACAGAAAGTACTCTTAATGCTACTGATCCTAGGAAAATTAAAAAAGGTAGTGGTTGCTTTGAGAAATAAGCTCAAAATAAGCTAAAGGAAGCTTATATCACAAACTGCCATAGAAACCTTATATATTAAATATTGCAAAACATAACTGATAAAGTCCCAAGGGCAGATGGTGTTGGTGCGTGGTCTTGAGGATTGAGTGAAGTGACCCAGGTTCGAATCTGGGCTCCTTCACTTTTTTGCAAACATTTTTTTTCTTTTTGAAACTTAAAAAAAAGCTTAACAAAATGAAGATTTTATGTAAAAACTAAACTTTTGAAAAGCTCTAAATAAGCAGTTGGAAGCTCATCCATCCACTGATTTGGACAGAAAGATCCCAAACAAACACACCCTACAATTGCAGTTTAAGCACAAAATCACAAAGGAAAACAGTTGATAAGCCAAAGAATTAAGCTAATACATTATGAACATTTCAAATAAGCTGAACAAAAAGATTATACTGATAAAAAGGGAAGGGGGGAAAGCAATTGGCAAAGTGGCAAAACTAGGGAACCTTAAGCTACAAGCGAAAAATAAACTAATCTAAAAAGCATTAATAAGCACTAATAAGCTGAAAACTAGTGAATTAAACCTAGGCTATCTAAAGAATACTAAAAGGAACCTAAATAAGCCAAAGAATAAGCTACATGACTCTAAATACTACTTTGCTACACTGCTGTTGGACTGCAGTCCACAACAGCACCTGTGGGGTCTTTTCTAGCTTATAAATAAGCTAGTAAAACTGAAATCCAATCCCTAAATCTATCAAAAAAGCATAGCACACCAACATGAGAGCTTGGAAAACCAAAATTTGGACAAATTAGAGCTTATATGAAGCTAAAAAAGTTGCTGATGAAGGGCTGCTGGAGGCTGATGACAGAACCAAAAAGGGCCTAAAGGGAAGTTTCAAAGGCAAAAATAAGCTATGAAATCTATCCTAAAAGCTAAGATAAGTTCCTACATGTTAAATTCACATCTTAAATATCCTAAATACTGATTTAGAACTGAAAACAAGCTATTTTGGGGCATCAAATTAACCATAGAAAAGTGTGCATTGGGCAGTTGATGCAGCAAGACAGAAACTGATTGAGTAAAAAAAAAAAAAACTAGTAAACTGCTTTAACACTTAGAAGATGGTAAAAAGAACTTGAGGAACACACTCACTTCAACTGATTAGGACTATCTCAATAACCAAAATGGGTCAAAACTGGAGTTTGACCCAGAAACTACACTAATCCAAACACCCTTTTAGGGGCAAAACAGATTTTTTAAAAGGACTTTTGAGACTGTGAGAGCTTAGGAAACACCTTGATATCATTAACTAAAACTCAAATGAGCTTAAACACCCTTAAGCAAACACTTTTAACATCTAAACACCAGCAAGCATTTAAGGCAGAATAAAAATTGAAGAACATGAAGACTGCATAAATTTTAAAGAAATGGAATTAAAAACTGAAATTGCATTAAACTGAAATTAAAAATTACATTTAAATTAAATGACAATAAAAGTAAAATGGAACTAGAACTTTGAATTTTCTAGACAAGTTTTTAAGAATTCTACAATTGCCTATTTATACAATAAGAAAAATATAACTTCTGTCTCCTCTTTGTCTGCTTGCAAATGTGTTTCTTTTGTGAGAGAGAGATGAGCCAAAGTGAGCTTGTGCTTGTCCCAATACTTCATCACAGCCATTCAATTCCCCTTGGTGACCAAGCCTAACATTCACAGCCATAGATCCTTCTTTTGTTGTTGTGGATTGCCAAAGTGGCAAGGAGCCATGTGACTATGTCTTGGGGAGGGGGTGAGTGGGTAAAAGCTTGAGGTTTAGGTTGAGTGTTTGGGGTTCTGAAACTCTGGGTAATAGGAGAGACAAGGTTGGGTGTACCTGGGTTTTGATGCAGCTGGGTAAAAGGGGTCTTTGGAGGTGGAGTGTTTTGGGAAGCAGAGAAAGAGGATTAGGGTTTGTGGGGAGATGGAAAAGAGAGGGAAAGTGAAGAGGGTGTGGGTTGGCTGTTGGTGGTATTAAGAAACTGGGTCGGGTTTTTTTTTTACTATGGGTCGTAGGTTTAAATGGACTTGGGATTAGATTTGAACCCATATGAGACTTTAGGGGCTAAAACTGCCAAAACTGAAAATCCAGGGACCAAAACTGTAATTTTCCAAAAATTATTACAAGGACCATAAATGACAAACTTTATTAGCCAAGGGTCATAAATAATGTTTTCCATTTTTTTTTTAAATTTCGAGGGACTTGTTTTGCCATTTTTGAAAGTTGGGGGACTGAAACTGCCAATTATGCAAACTTTGTTCGTTTTTTCATTTGTTTTCAATAATTTTGCATCTGAAACATATAAAACACAATTTTGAGATATTTTCAGTATTTTGATGCATTTCGGAGTGTTTTTAAATGTTTTGCAGTTCAGATTTGACCTAAAATGATGAGTTTTTACACACTCATCAATCCCCCACACTAAACCATTGCTAGTCCCTAGCAATCTTTTGAGAAAACTTAATGGATTTGAATCTCTTTACCAAAAGCCATTTCTTCTGGAGTAGCCAAATGTTTCAGTTCAAGTAAGAACCTTGGTACAATGATAACCAAATGATTTTGAGCAAACCACCAGCTTTCAACGGTTTTGATTTGTCTTTACCAGAAGCCGTTTGCTTCTGGACTAGCCAACTCTTAGATAAAATATCTTTGGTGAGCTGATTACCAATTATGGTTTTCCAACTGCCTTTACCACAAGCCATAAACTTGCGGGCTAGCCAACTCTTCACTAATTAAAGATATGGTGAGCTGAACACCATACAATTTTGGGTAAATTGCAAGCCGTCAACGGATTTGAGATATCTTTACCAAGAGCCGTTTGCTCCTGGATTAGTCAATCCTTTTGTTTATTAGACATGGCGGACTGATAACCATAAAAAAAATTTTGGCCAAAAATGGGGGAATTAGGTGGTATAATTACATGATAAAATTCGTGAGAATTCCCCCCCACACTAGAAATGAATATTGCCCTCAATATTCAAAGTGCCGGCGGTTATGCCGAAACATAGAACGTAAAAGGGAAATACTACGGCCATTATTTGAAAACTTTTTTTTTTTTTTTTTTTTTTTTTTTTTTTTTTTTTTTTTAGAAAACTTATATACAACAGCGGGGGGCAACTCCCCCACACTAGGGTGGTACACACGGGTGAAAACCCATGTAGTGTGCTACTGTTTTTGTTAACCGAGTCGCTAGCTTGACTCGACCCCGAATTCATTGGTCCATGGGGGAGCAAGTGGAATAGAAGATCTCCATCGGACTTTCATTCAAATGGTTTAGATAAACATTGAATGTGCTGAAAGTTCCACTCCGATGAGATATAGCCGGCTCAAAAGAATGAGAAATGCCGGGGTCAAAGATGGTATCTTCACTCTAGTAAGAGTGAAGGAAAGGAGAAGAAATGGGAGGAGAAGGCAAAGTGTCAATCTCATGACAACGGGTGGGTTGGGTGGGTAAAAGATTAGATTGAGGAACATTAAGGGAATGTTCATAAATCTTATCCACCACTGAAGCAATGACAATGTCCGTATCGGGCTCAAAAGAGGTTCCATCATCCGGCGGTTTAGCAGGCGGACGAGTGGATGATGGACCTAAGCCATAATCGTCACTCTGAAAACCCGAAGGTATCGAGTCATCCGGAGAAAGAAAGTCGACCTCCTCAATACGAGTATCACTTGACGAATTATCAGAAGACCAATTGTAAAGAAGATTTTCCAATTCGGTAAGTTCGGCTTCAAAGTCGAAGTGCACATCATCATCTCCCGATGGAGAATGATCAACGAGAGCGAGTTCATCGGAGAACTCCTCGAGAAGGTCTAACGTCGAAGTGGGATTGCCACTATTCTTATCTTCGGGTAAAGATGGAGATGTAACGAGGTTCTCCATGTAAGAGTCACTATCCTCATTCTGAATATCAAAAATGTGATTATCCGAAATTAAAGTGAATTCAGAATCAAAGTCAAACAGAGGATTAGTGAACGCCATAGCAAAAGGTTTCTCGGACACAACGAGAATATCTTCATCATCCGTTTCAAAATCAGTGTCCATATCAAGATCATCGGGATCAACATCTCTCACTTCTTCCAAGCTGACGAGCTCAGAAGGTATCTCCTCAACATACTCGATGTCTCCACACGATAAAGAATCATCAAACGACGTATAGTCATTTTCAGACTCAGAGATCACCTCAACAGGTTCTTTCGGGGTAGGAGAAGAATCATCATCGAGAGGGTCATCACACATATCACCAGAAATAACCTCGGATTCACTTGGGTTTGGGACAAGGTTCTCAACACAAGACAATTCCGTTTCCGGAATAGTGTCAAGATGCTCGTCCCCCATTAAAAGGTTATTCGAAGGTTCTATGGTGGATAGGCAATATGAGGGCGGAGAGTGGACATGTGCGGTACTTTGTGAGCTTGAGATATGCACTTTGTCCTTTGTCATCTCCCAATCCTCCTCATCCTCGTCATCGAGATGGCAAGCTTCGTTAAATAGGATAAGCTTTTGAGCTGCTCGTTCATCGGCTAAATATCTTTCGTTGCGAGCTGCTTGTTCCTCAGAAAGTTCTTCAAGAATTATACGAGGAAATTGATCAATGACGGGAAGTTGTGGGGGTTGGATGTGGTCAAATCCGGAAGTGTTATAACAAGGATCAGGTCCATAGTAATTTTGATTCCACGATTGACATTGATAATCATCATGAGGACCCCCACACTTAGCACAATGAGGGTATTGGGGAGAGAAACTTTGAAATGATGAATCACTGAAATGATGATAGTACGGTTGTGGTTCGTATGCATTCTGTGGAGGGTAGTTGAAATTGTTTTGAGGATAATCGAAAGAGTTTGGGTTAGAATCATAAGCGAATGAATTCTCGGCGCAAATCGAACAACATCCATCAATAAGATAGTTTCCACACCATTCGCACATACATTTGCAACAACGAAAACCTTTCGGTAACACGTCTCCACAACCGTAGCAATACTTTTGATCGAACGAAAGTATCTCGGGTACGGGAGTAGGAATCGAGGGCTCAACAACATCACAAATGGTAGGTAAAACGGTATTTCCCGAAGTTGAAATTTGACGAAATTCATTTAAGCAATTTTGAACAATGTTCATGAAATCGTCCGAAAAAGGTTTTGAAGATTCCGGAGGTGGGACAAATGGTGTGCTCTCAGAGCTAGCAATTTCCACCACTTCCGTTTCGGTCTCCGGTTCTTGCTCTTTTCTCTTAACCTTAACCGTAAACCGCGAAAGATTTTGATCAATTCTAGACGGTTTAGGCTCAGAAACAATAGAGCAAATCTCGGGTTGTGGTGGGTGGTCGGAAAAACTTGGAGAATCATCGAGAGAGTTTTTATCGGCTAATTCACACCAATAGCAATATTTGCTTGCACCAGCCCTACCACATCGCTTACATACACATTCATGATTGAGACAATAAACTTGATCCTCTTCCATACGTCCTTTGCAATGAAAACAACGACGATAATCGATCGCCGCCATGAGAATTAAACATGTAGAGGGTTAAAGAAATAGAATCAAGTGATCGAGAGGATACGAAGGATAGAATTAAACGGCAAAAGAGGGTAAGAGAAATAGAATCAACGAATAAGAGGAATGAGAAGAATATTTTTGGTTTTTTTGTATTTTTATAAAAACAATAACTTCACGAGGAAGGTTCTTCAAGTCACTAATCGCAACAACCTCACGATATTGTCGCAACACACCTCCCCGGCAGCAGCGCCAAAATTTGATTCGTTGTGAAGTGAGTGGTGAAAAACAAACACAATATCAATATATCAAATTAACCGTAAAATTCGACAAATTAACCCTTTAGGAAAAAGGTCAACGTGCCAAACCTCACGGGTGTGATAAAAGTGATACCAGGAAAGTGATTTTCCCGGCTCGTGTCCCAACGAGGTGTGAATGGAAGGATTCGTTGAGTTTCGTGATTTGAACTTGAATTGGTTTTAATGATTTGTTTGATTTGAATTACGATTCTACAAATTTATTAACGGGAAGGTAATTAAGGCAAGGGAACCCTAATAAACTAAAAATAAATTAATACTAAGCTTAAGGAATGATAAAACTAAACTACACTAAGTCCTAGGGTGCAAAAACGTAAAAACGTAAAAACCGGGAAACAACCCGAGCCATAAACGTAAAAGTTTTGCAATTTAAGGCCTACGGGTGTGAAACTAATTTTCCTACATTCTAAACGACTAAAAATAATTTTAGGAAAAAGCCGGGTATTTTTTCGACTTTTAAATTATTTATTACGAATTAAAAACTATTTAACACTAATTAAATGATTAAAAATATTAAACTAATTAAGAAAAATGTGGAAAAATCACAGAAAGTACTCTTAATGCTACTGATCCTAGGAAAACTAAAAAAGGTAGTGGTTGCTTTGAGAAATAAGCTCAAAATAAGCTAAAGGAAGCTTATATCACAAACTGCCATAGAAACCTTATATATTAAATATTGGAAAACATAACTGATAAAGTCCCAAGGGCAGATGGTGTTGGTGCGTGGTCTTGAGGATTGAGTGAAGTGACCCAGGTTCGAATCTGGGCTCCTTCACTTTTTTGCAAACATTTTTTTTCTTTTTGAAACTTAAAAAAAAGCTTAACAAAATGAAGATTTTATGTAAAAACTAAACTTTTGAAAAGCTCTAAATAAGCAGTTGGAAGCTCATCCATCCACTGATTTGGACAGAAAGATCCCAAACAAACACACCCTACAATTGCAGTTTAAGCACAAAATCACAAAGGAAAACAGTTGATAAGCCAAAGAATTAAGCTAATACATTATGAACATTTCAAATAAGCTGAACAAAAAGATTATACTGATAAAAAGGGAAGGGGGGAAAGCAATTGGCAAAGTGGCAAAACTAGGGAACCTTAAGCTACAAGCGAAAAATAAACTAATCTAAAAAGCATTAATAAGCACTAATAAGCTGAAAACTAGTGAATTAAACCTAGGCTATCTAAAGAATACTAAAAGGAACCTAAATAAGCCAAAGAATAAGCTACATGACTCTAAATACTACTCTGCTACACTGCTGTTGGACTGCAGTCCACAACAGCACCTGTGGGGTCTTTTCTAACTTATAAATAAGCTAGTAAAACTGAAATCCAATCCCTAAATCTATCAAAACAGCATAGCACACCAACATGAGAGCTTGGAAAACCAAAATTTGGACAAATTAGAGCTTATATGAAGCTAAAAAAGTTGCTGATGAAGGGCTGCTGGAGGCTGATGACAGAACCAAAAAGGGCCTAAAGGGAAGTTTCAAAGGCAAAAATAAGCTATGAAATCTATCCTAAAAGCTAAGATAAGTTCCTACATGTTAAATTCACATCTTGAATATCCTAAATACTGATTTAGAACTGAAAACAAGCTATTTTGGGGCATCAAATTAACCATAGAAAAGTGTGCATTGGGCAGTTGATGCAGCAAGACAGAAACTGATTGAGTAAAAAAAAAAACTAGTAAACTGCTTTAACACTTAGAAGATGGTAAAAAGAACTTGACGAACACACTCACTTCAACTGATTAGGACTATGTCAATAACCAAAATGGGTCAAAACTGGAGTTTGACCCAGAAACTACACTAATCCAAACACCCTTTTAGGGGCAAAACAGATTTTTTAAAAGGACTTTTGAGACTGTGAGAGCTTAGGAAACACCTTGATATCATTAACTAAAACTCAAATGAGCTTAAACACCCTTAAGCAAACACTTTTAACATCTAAACACCAGCAAGCATTTAAGGCAGAATAAAAATTGAAGAACATGAAGACTGCATAAATTTTAAAGAAATGGAATTAAAAACTGAAATTGCATTAAACTGAAATTAAAATTTACATTTAAATTAAATGACAATAAAAGTAAAATGGAACTAGAACTTTGAATTTTCTAGACAAGTTTTTAAGAATTCTACAATTGCCTATTTATACAATAAGAAAAATATAACTTCTGTCTCCTCTTTGTCTGCTTGCAAATGTGTTTCTTTTGTGAGAGAGAGATGAGCCAAAGTGAGCTTGTGCTTGTCCCAATACTTCATCACAGCCATTCAATTCCCCTTGGTGACCAAGCCTAACATTCACAGCCATAGATCCTTCTTTTGTTGTTGTGGATTGCCAAAGTGGCAAGGAGCCATGTGACTATGTCTTGGGGAGGGGGTGAGTGGGTAAAAGCTTGAGGTTTAGGTTGAGTGTTTGGGGTTCTGAAACTCTGGGTAATAGGAGAGACAAGGTTGGGTGTACCTGGGTTTTGATGCAGCTGGGTAAAAGGGGTCTTTGGAGTTGGAGTGTTTTGGGAAGCAGAGAAAGAGGATTAGGGTTTGTGGGGAGATGGAAAAGAGAGGGAAAGTGAAGAGGGTGTGGGTTGGCTGTTGGTGGTATTAAGAAACTGGGTTGGGTTTTTTTTTTTACTATGGGTCGTAGGTTTAAATGGACTTGGGATTAGATTTGAACCCATATGAGACTTTAGGGGCTAAAACTGCCAAAACTGAAAATCCAGGGACCAAAACTGTAATTTTCCAAAAATTATTACAAGGACCATAAATGACAAACTTTATTAGCCAAGGGTCATAAATAATGTTTTCCATTTTCTTTGAAATTTCGGGGGACTTGTTTTGCCATTTTTGAAAGTTGGGGGACTGAAACTGCCAATTATGCAAACTTTGTTCGTTTTTTCATTTGTTTTCAATAATTTTGCATCTGAAACATATAAAACACAATTTTGAGATATTTTCAGTATTTTGATGCATTTCGGAGTGATTTTAAATGTTTTGCAGTTCAGATTTGACCTAAAATGATGAGTTTTTACACACTCATCACTTTCACTTACAAAAGGAAGTGAGCCACATACATCAACGAATCGATTGCGTAAGCCATAGTCAAACATATACCAAATTGCGCATACTTGATTTATTACTATATCTATTGGAGTCTTCCCCAATTAAAGAATTATCAAAAGCATACATGTGATAAATAACTTAACAATTAATAATTCATGCATCAATCCATAACGAACATGCATGTCTCATCATGGATATAACCTAACACTTATTCAATCAAGTCACAAGATCGCATACAATTCTATGTCACATAACAATAATTCATGAGTTAATTCACGTAATATATATACAATTTCAGGTTTAATTATCAATTAACAAAAAAAATTTATAAACCCTAAAAAAAATTTATGGATCGACTTAAAAAACTTAGGATCGACTTAAAAAAAACCAAAACCAATTAGGGTAAAAGCCCTAACCCTAGAATTAAGATTTACAAATAATAACAAAACCCTAGAATTAATCATATCACAAACACAATAAAATATCCATTTTTTACATGTTTAGTAATTAAGTAATCATTAAACAAAGCTCGTGATGTGACTGTTGGAATTTAATAACATGACAATCATAAATAAAACACAATAACAATCAAGAATACATGCGGAAGCGTATAGGAACATAATATAAAAGTATTCGTACCTTTTGATTCTAGCCAAATAAGAATCAATTCCCAAACTAGCAATTGAGATGAACTCTAATTAGGGTTAATAAGGATTATGTGAATTGCCCATTACCTTTTTGCAATTCAATCCAAGATACTTACAATAGTGTGTATGTACTACGTTCTTGTACACACGTACTATAACGAATTAAAGTAATGCTAGTTTTTGAAACACGAAACAATTTTTTTTAAGGAAAAACAAGTGTAATAGACCCCTAAGGGTTTATACACGATCGTTTGGGACTAAAAGAGAACACACACAAGCTTAGGTTTTAGGTTCATGTGAACAAGAGTTAAGAATGAATACCCTAAGCCTTGTATTTATACTCAAAGAAACTTAGTGTCCAAGTTAGGGTAGGATTAGGATCCCTAAGACCCTTGGTCGATCGGTTATGATAATCCCATAGGGATTCTAGAACCATCTTGACATCTAATTTCTTATTTAGTCATTCCTTTAACATTTAACGACAATTAGTCCATTACGTTTAATTACTTTACGTTCGTTATACGTTTTGTGTAAATAATAACTAAATATAACATTTATATTTAATTATTAAACTTTAATTCTAATACATAAAGTGTGCAATCTCGTGGTATCGAGTTCGATTATAACTCACGACTAATAATTTATATCAATAAAACTAACTATGATAACAAATATTAATATCTATACTACTATAAACTTGAACCCCTTAATTTAATGTGCAAGAGTGATTGTGCACAAAAATTTGTACGCTACAATCCGTGTAAAGCCATATGATTGAATATTGATTATTGAAATATATAAGATGGAATATCAAGTGATGCGGAATATGAATTGTTGCTACGGTTTGAGTATGTGAACCATCTTTGCACTTACTACACATAATGATCTCAATACTATAAATAAGAAATGTATTATGTGTGCTTTTGTAATATGGCAAACATGCTGACATATGGGTATTTGTTTGTGATTGTATTGTTAATGATTGATTATTACTAATCTAATATGTGTTTTTGTTGTTGTTGTTGAAGGATAGGTTTTGGCAACAAGATGGTGTCTAACCTGAATAGTCATGTTGTCTTTCGGTAAAAGGTATCTAACTTTTGTATTTGGTGTATGTTTTTTAGGTACTTTACTGTGCAGTGATGAGAATTTAATAGCAAAATCCGGGTGCTCAGCGAGTTGCTTCAACTGAAGGCATAGCTTTGATTGTTCCAAATACATCTCCACATAAGTCTGCCTTTTATAGTGTTAGAAACCTTCTTCACAAGTGTGGTTATCAGTGCTCCAAAAGCGTAGTTATTTCTATATATGCAACACTCGAGTTCGCACAAAATATTCAGTTATTGCGCTTGATTAAACCAAGTCAGTAACCAACTGTTTTTTTTGCAGAATATAGGAGGCCTGAATGTGGAGGGGTAATCAGACAGTTGCCAAAACTCCAGAAGCAGCTGTATCCATAGTAGTTAAAAAAATGTGTTAAGAGTTTTAAGAGGTCGCTATATGTTGAAGTAGTATCGTTTTATGTCTTATAAATGCATAAACCTAAGACACTTTCTTTCTCATGCTGATAAGAGATGTAAAGTGAAAGGGTTGTTTTTTATATCTGTTTTGTTTTTGTGGTTACAATCCATTGTTTCTTATACTTGCTATTGCTTTTAAAGTTCATATGGTAAAGTATTATGGTGTTGCTAATAAATAGGATTAACCAATGTTGCTGATGTGGTTACCGACAAGAATGTTACTGATGGGGTTATTGATAAGAGTTGCCGAGTCGTTTTGTTATTGTTACTTTTGTATTAATTATTGCAGTTATTTGGTATCTAAAACTTGCATTTCAGTGCTTTATCATGTACATACCACTAACATTTTACTAGATTAATACGAGTAACATTTTGCTTTTGGTTTCATCAATCATGGGTGAAAAGCATGCTAGACCAAGACCGGGCCATTGAGCTGGCTTCGTGGGATTATCTACCACAGTTTCCGACTTAAGCACCACCTTCAAGAAGAGTGGGAAGTGGATGACGTACTCAATACCATCTTTAAGAGATGGAAGAAATCGAAGCATAACATACCAGGTTTACTTGGAAAAATGATAGGATTAAGAAGAATATTAAACCATTAAATGGTAATCACAGGAAACTTAAGAACTCTGATTTTTTTGGATATGATCATCGTTACTTTAATTATATCAGAATCAAGATGTTTTGTATGTTGTCTAATTAATAAATATAGATTACTATGTTTTTATTTGCAAATGATCAATACGATCTACTAATGAGTAGCATATGTCTATCACTTATCGACAGTACATGACATTTTGTGAAAGATTTTTAGTGAAACAACAATTGAAACTATATGGTTTTAGTGACTCTAATTAGAAAAAGTGTAGGTAAATGATTATATCTGCATGTATATTGATATTTTCTTATGGGGTCACATTCATTTTTCAAAGATCTTTATGAATAATATAGGTTGCTTGGGTTTCCCATGCACATAACTTTTGAGAGAGACAAAATGACCATTAGCACCTTTTTGAATGAGTTATTGGTAGTACACGGCATAAGAGCAAAACCTTTCAAGTGCTTTTTATCCTCAATAGATGACGAATCATAAGTTCTCAACAGATGCTTAAAATGCTACCTCAGGTGCACGTGCTTCTCTATTATTATGCAAATTTGAGAACACGTTGGATTCCACGTACATGACAAAAAAAACATTATTAATATGTACTAAAAATCATAATAAGTTTTTGTTAAATGACAACAAATCATATATTTGTCTTTCATTTTAGATGATCGTACATGTTTGGTAATCACACTATATAGATATCGTTTGATATCTACCTAAACATTAACAAAATTCTTCCAAACTCCGCAAACAATTAATAATTTAATATTGTGCAAGATAGTGTTGATGGTGATGCTCAAAATGTACCTTATAAAATTCTAAAAACATATGCTCAGAAAAAGCGGGTCGAAGAGTTAAGATATCCATAACTTATACAAATAATTTTCATCTTTTTAATTACTATTGAGCATTCTATAATTTGTGAATTTAAAGGTTTGAGATGATATTTAGAATATCACGCTACGGGAAATGAAAAAGTCAATATGGGGCTTAACACTTAATGATTATGTTAGAGTTGAGGTTAACTCAACTTATTTTAAAACTATTTGGCTAAGAATTGTGATGCTCATTTCAACGTTTCAATCATATCCATCATTAGATTTATACTTCAATGTTTACGCTGAACAATACGTAAAGAACAATTAAATAAACCTTACGCGATGAAAAATTAAATAAAACCTGTGTGCATCGCACGGGTCCTGAGGCAGCCCGAGTTGTATATGGTACTGATTATTTTTTAATATGCCAATTTGAGAACATGGTCATAATGTGACTTTTATGTTGACAACCTTCGTATATAACTATTGATTTGATTACAGCGTTATCAAATTTATCATGTTTATTTGTAGAATTATCAAATAGAAAAATAACATGACACATTTTTTAAAAGATCAAGAAAATGGTATACATCCAGAGTTATAAAAAACGAGTAATTTTTGTAAATATTAAGCTTTCAACAATTAGATAGATATATAAGAACTAATACTTCTTATCAAATATTCGAAACTTAAAAGAAAGATCAAAACAAAAATTAGATAGCTCAAATCAACTAAAATAAATCTAATACATTACATATAACTAATTACATAAAAATTATCCTACAAACATAAAATAAAATAAAAAGACAATAACAATAAAAAAAAACCTATAAACTTCTCAAAAGACATCTATATTCAGCCATCTGCACATATTCAACCATCTGCACCAACATTACGTACAAAACACGTAATATTCAACCAAAAACCAATCAGTGCAATGCACGGGTTTATGTAGCCTCGTTATTATACAATTTTCAAATTGTCACATCCGAAATTAATGAACTTGGATTTACTTTGTAACTTTCGTTTATGAACAAGGGAAGACAGTTGGAATCTTTTGCTAAACAAATCGAACTTGTTCTCAATTAGATCCGTTTGGGTTGTTATCGATAGATGTGAGTTGGTCTTGACTAATCGCGCAACTAGATCGTCTTCTCTCATTTCCTAAAAAAAGTCTTAATAGGGTGTATTTAAAAATGAAGAAACCGAACCAACTAACATTGTATATCTATCTTTTGTAGATACACCCTATTTTATCAAAAAATGGTCTTCTCTCGTTTACTCTCATTTCCTCGAAAGTCTTAGAAGATGATTTTGCAGTTGTGTAAAATGCCTATTTCCATTTAAGAATAAATTTGGCTCTTGGGACCATTGAACCCATAAAGTTGAATTTGAAACGATTAACGAAGTTAAAGTTTAGTAGGTATGAGTAAATGAGAAACTCAAATACAATGTAATTTGATCAGTTTGTTACAACTTGATTACATATAAATATCAACAAAATAAGTGATTTGAGTTTTAAATTAGGGTTTTGCTAACATGTGCGCAATGAGCAAGTGTTAACGTGTTTATAAAAGGTACATTCTAGTTCATTTATCACTTTATTTAATATGCATTTAATGTATTTCTTAGTAAATTAAAAAAAATTGTGTTTATTAACTACACACTAAGTTGTGCCTAGTGGGCACTCGTTAGCAAAACCTTTTAAATTAATAAAACAGAAAAAAATAAAAAATAATAAAAAAAAAATAAAAAATAAAAAAAATCAGTGTTTAATTAGTTTAAGTATCAACGGTTCTAATGGATAAAGAAATGTTAAGAAAAGATTTTCGTTATAAGTATTAGTAGCCAGAGGCACTTTATTTTGCTTACACACAAATTCATGCTTACCAAGGGACAAATCCCCACCATCAATCTAGTTTAATCTAATGGTGGGGATTAACCTAAGATTTAAAAGGTAAACCTAAGTTCATGTTTTTTTTCTTGTCTTTTTATCTTTCTTTTTTTATTCACATATTTTTTTTGTCTTTTTTTTTTTAATTAATGTTTTTTTAATTTAATTCACGTTTTTTTTTTTTTTTTAATTCTTTTTTTTAATTCGTTTTTTTTAAATTCGCGTTTTTTTTATTAATTCACGTTTTTTTTTCTCATTTGCGTTTTTTTTCTTCGTTTTCGTCTACTTTCATACGTTTTTGTCCGTTTTCATACATTTTCATATGTTTTCGTCCATTTTCATCCGTTTGCATACGTTTTCGTCCGTTTTCATCAGTTTTCTTTCGTTTTCGTCAATTTTTCATACGTTTTCATCCATTTTTAAACGTGTTTTTACGCTTTCATACGTTTTCGTCCGTTTTCATACGTATACGTCCATTTTCTTACGTTTTCGTCCATTTTCTTGCTTTTACATACGTTTCTGAATATCACAAGTGATTTTCAGAATATAACTTTTTGATATTCTGAATATCACTTGTGATTTTCTGAACATCACTTTGTGATATTCAGAATATCACTTTGTGATATTATGAATATCACTTTGTGATATTATGAATATCACTTGTGATTTTCTGGATATCACTTTTTTGTATTCTAAATGTCACTTGTGATTTTCATGTTACAAAACATTAGTTGAAAATCACTTGTAATATTCAGAAAATCACAAAATATCACTTGTTGATCATCTGGATATCACAGAATATCACTTGTGATATTCAGAATATTATTTGTGATACTCAGAATATCACTTATGATATCATAGAATTTCACTTGTGATATTCAGAGACATATGAAAACGGCCAAAAATATTTAAAAACCTACGAAAACGGACGAACATGTATGAACTCTAAACCAAAATTTGACCATTTTCTCTTTATACGTGGTAAATATAAACTTACATATTTTTATAAGTTTCAAAATAAGCAAATTAAGCTTGTGAAACATAAACCGAAATCACATAAGCTCATAAGCAAATAAAATAAGATTAAACAATTTCCCCCAAACTATGTAGTTGCTATTCAAATTATATATTTGTGATATTCTGGATATCACTTTGTGATATTATGAATATCACTTTGTGATATTATGAATATCACCTGTGATTTTCTGGATATCACTTTGTGATATTCTGAATATCAATTGTGATTTTGATGTTACAAAACATTAGTTGAAAATCACTTGTGATATTTAGAATATCACAAGTTATATTCTGAATATCACAGAATATCACTTGTGGTCATCTGAATATCACAGAATATCACATAATATCACAGAATATCACTTGTGATATTCATAAACGTATGAAAACATCTAAAAACATTTAAAAACGAACGAAAACGTAAGAAAATGGACGAATATGTATGAAAATGGATGAAAACGTATGAAAGCGTAAAAACGAGTATGAACAGACGAAAACGTATGAAAACGGACGAAAATGGACGAAAACGTATGAATAATGAATAAAAACGTAAGAAAACGGGCGAAAACGTATGAAACGGACGAAAACGTAAGAAAATGGACGAATATGTATGAAAATGGACGAAAACAAGTATGAAAACGGGCGAAAACGTATGAAAACGGGCTAAAACGTGTGAAAATGGACGAAAACGTAAGAAAACAGACGAAAACGTATGAAAGTGAAAAAAAACGCGAATTAAAAAAAACGTGAATAACGTGAATTTAAAAATAAAAATAAAAATAAATCTTAAAAAAAAACGTGAATTAAAAAAAAAAAAAAAAAAAAAAACTTGAATTAAAAGATAAAGACAAAAAATAAATAAATAAAAAAGAAATATAAAAAGACAAGAAAAAAACATGGACTTAGGTTTATCTATTAAATATTAGGTTAATCCCCACCATTAGATTTATATAAATGGATGGTGTGAATTTGTCCCTTGGTAAACACAAAAATAGAAGTTAGCAAATGAAAATTCCTCTAGTAGCCATTAGAAAAAAGTTGGTTTAAAAAAAAATGGTCGGTAGAAGTTGCTTATATATAACATAATACATAACGCATCAGTACTTGGTACTACTCTGTTTTTACTACTCTCTGTTTTAATTAAACAACCTCTTTCTTCCTTCACATCCTTTTGTAACCCAAACACCCTTGATAAAACAGAAACATTATGTCTTTACCCAATCACCACGACCTTGCTCACCTAAAAATCCCCCTTCAAGATATACTATCCGCCACCGACAACTTTTCCGACCAATATATCTGCGGAAAAGATGCATTTGAAACATATTACCGAGTACAACTCTTGTGGTCCGGTGAGTTAATTAATATCATAGCTGGGAGGTTAAATAAAGAATGGTTGGATGGAGACCAACAGTTTTGGACTGAGGTTTCCATACTTTCTAGTCTCAAGCACAAGAATCTGGTTTCATTTGTTGGGTTTTGTGATGATAATGACGAGAAGGTCACCATTATCAAGGGTGAGACCCGAAGAAGTCTTCAATGGCATCTAAGTGACCCGATGACATGGGTGCGAAGATTGGAGATATCTGTCGGTATTGCGCAAGCGTTGAGTTACTTTCATTATGAGGAGTCACGTGATTTTAGCGTAATACACCGCAACATCCAAAGTTCAAATATTCTTTTAAATGATGACTGGGTACCCAAGTTAGGTGATTTTATATGTTCCATGAAGATCAAAGCATCTGAAAGGCACCAGTCTTTCAATACTAATGAAGTATGGAGTACGGAAGGGTATACAGACCCAACATATATAGAGACTAAAAGTTTGAGCCACAGGTCAGATATTTACTCCTTTGGGATAGTAATGTTTGAGCTACTGTGTGGCAGGAGATCTGTAATAGACGACGACTATAATAAGTATTTGGCTCCGGTGGCCATTACCCATTATCGTGAGAAAAAGCTAGATGAAATAATTGATTGGAGTCTATGGCAACAAATGGACACGCAGTCATTCAACATGTTTGCTGAAATAGCGTATGACTGCTTGAAAGAAGAACGATCGCAACGCCCAGATATAGATGAGATTGTCCCAAGACTTGTGAAAGCGTTGGAACTCGCACGTGAAAACATGCCTGTAAGACCTCTTCTTTATACACTCACTACATCAGTTTGCACGTTATAAAGAATTAATAGCTACTAAAACGCAAGTTAAGATTTTCAAGGTGACCAAAGAGACCATATCTGCTCCGTTCTTATATCCGTCTTTTACTTACATGCATGTAGTATAAGGTTAATAAGTTTATATTTTATCAACACTTTAGTCACTGATCAATATTAAAAAAAATTATAGCGAGAATTTTATGTATATCCAAGTTTGTAAACATTTTTAACGCATGAAGTATGTGATAAAAACGTTTTACAAATTTTTGTGGGTTATTAACGTAATTGAAATTCACATTATTCGATCCGCCACCCGTACCAAACTTTTAATTTATCTAAATTAACAAAAGTTTATATAAAAATAACGGCTTAGCAACTAGCTTAAAGCACAAAAAACGCATGTGTTGTGATTTGAACTTCGGTGAAAAGCTTTAAGCAACCTTGATGAAGACAAATTTACACTTAAGGGTAAAAGGATAAAGGTAAGACCTTTTAGTACTTGCTTACCTATATCTTTTAAAAAAAAAATACATGTTTTGTACATATTTGAATTTAACATTAAAAGTTGTTGGCCATAAAATTTCTTATTTTTCATCTATTGCTCGCAAAGGCTAAACTAAAGAATCTGATTGGTTAATAGATTGTTCTATTTTTTCGATTGCTACATCAAATGGTTTTCTATTATTAATTATTTATTACCAATATATATATACCTATACGTATTTGATGTATTGACCACATTGTACTTAGTGGATATAAACTTTTAGAAATGTTTTTACAATTAATACATTATCAAGTTATATAAGTTTTGATATCATAAAGCTATTACTACTATTGAGCATAATCAATATTTTCAAAAAAATTAAATAATAATAATAATAATAATAATAATAATAATAATAATAATAATAAATAAATAAATAAATAAATAATAAAAGGATTAGACGTCTTCAAGATTACAGACTTTTTCATTCCACGTAGGATTGAAATGGTCGTCCATTATGGTTCACAAATTTTTAAACCTCTTTAAAAAGTTTTAGATCTATTGATAAACTACCATAGTGCAAGGACAATCAAAATTTTCTATAAAGGTAGGAGCGAACTCAAGATATTGTTGTCTTACTTTTGACAAAAATGTAGTAAAGGTGTTCCATGTGCAACTATTTTCATTTGAAAATTTCCTTTTAATAAAAATGATGAATAAAAATTGCACGTTCGAGATGTCATCTTTTATTTTATTTTTTATTTACTTTTTATTTTTTGGATAAAAGGATATTTACCATGGTAAATTTTTATAAACATATAATTGGGAATTTTGAATGAGCTATAGTGGATTCCCAATTAGAAAAAAATAACCAAATTAGCCTACATATAATAATACTATACCGAATGGGTTTGCAGGTAGACCAATAGAACCCAAAAGAAACTAATAAGAATAACCACAAAGTAAAACTATCATGAGCCCAAGAGCCCAAGTAGCACTTTGATATGCCAAAAATGTCTTATGCAATCTTCAGATGCAAAATGCAATGTAACAACAACAAGACGAACAACCAATCTTGACAGAAGAAGAGCAAAGGGAAGACAAAATACAATGTAGCACAAACAAAATAATTAAGAAATTCTGAAGTCATTATGAACAATTAGATAGTAAAATTTATACAAGTGTCGCATGTACTGTTTAGTAAAAAATTGACATTCGGGGCCATTCAACCACTGAGTTGAGATCAATATAGATCTTGTATTTGCCATAGATCCAATAAATCAATCTTGGCCATCTACTTTTGATAAAAATTAATAAAAAGACCATTTTCACTCTTTTTTTAAAAACAACATATTTTACAAATGGTAAATCTTCAAACTACAAAAAAATACACCATCGCAACGAGAATTAAATTATCTTTCTATAGAAATACACTTCTCTATATTTTCAACAAACTTTTTTTTTCAAAATTTCGCCCAGAAAAATCATATATGATTTAATAAAAATCGAATCACATATGATTCTCACAAATAATATATGACTTTTACAAATCACATATGATTTTCAAAAATCATATATGATTTGTAAAAATCGAATCATATATAATTTTCACAAGCCATATTTGATTTTTCTGGGTCGAAATTTTGAAAAAAAAAATCGTTAAAAATATATAGAAGTGCATATCTATAGAAAGATAATTTAATTCTCGTCGCAATGGTATGATTTTTTTCGTGTAACGATTAACGGTTTGCGAGTTATTTAATTTTGAAAAAAAGGGTGAAATTTTATTTTGTTTTTTATTAGAAAAATGAATGGCTATGATTAGTTTATTGAATCTATTGTAAATTTGAGATATATATTGAATTTTTGTCTTCAACCACTAACTTCGAATTTTGCAATTAATTGATTATAGAAGGGAATATTGCTCATCTGAAACTATTAACTAAAAGGAGAAACTCAAACACAAATCAATTTTATATCAGAATTTAGTTACAAATAATAAAGGGAAAATTGCATAAGAAGGTACCCATCTTATGTCTAATTTCAATTATAGGTATTACTTTTTTTTTTCTATAAATAGTCTAGGTTTACGGGCTTTTTAAAGGGCTTTTCAAAAGCTCGGGCTTTTTGACGGGCTTTGGGCTTAGCCAGGGCGGACGACTTGGCTTTGGTGGAAATATAAGTACCATTTAGGCCTGTTGGGTCAGACCAGGCGTTTTTCGGAATGGGCTTTTTCAGCCTTTTTTCGATTCGGGCTCAGGCTTTCTAGTTTGAAATATTAATAAGCATAGCAAAATTCATAGATCTATATTTTAGAAAAGAGACGGTTGGCGGAAGTTGACTATATTTTTACTTAGGATGGCAATATGTAAATAGCAACCAAGACTTTATCATAAAGAGCATCAGGTGTGTTGAAGAGGTTTTGCATCTTATTTGGGCCTCACTATGTGTCACCTCATTTCAACACTCCCACTTCAAAATTTTCCCTCACTCATAATAAGTTTCAGCAAACTATTTGGGACCAACCCACCCCAATTTTATTTTCTTTTACATACCAAAACAGCTGCACAAAACAACTACTGCAATTTTTTTTCATTTTCTTCCTCACTTCCCCGACGAGAAGCAAAACGCCGCGCGTGAGTGTCTTTTGGTGGCGACCGGACGACGAGATGTGGTGGGGTGCCACATCGAAAACGGAAAACTACATTGCCACTATACCCAATGACGGAAGTTGAACATTTATTTTTGGGGGCCGAATTTATTTTGGAAGGGCCGAATCGGAGATTTGTTTGTATTATCAACTAAATTACCCCTAAAACTTATAATAATTACACTAGTTACTGCAACTTTTGGGGGGCCAAGACCCTCCCTGCCCCTAAAGAATTCCGCCATTGACTATACCCCTCGCTCTAATACCTGTATTGCAAGATACTTTCCAACATATTTATGTGTCTTATTCAGAAGTTGGACAATCATCTTGATATTCAACCCTTGCATACATCTCTAACTTCAGAATACTATCAGCATCTCTACTAATTTTTTTTTATACTCGTATCAACCATGAGCTGATACAACGTATTTTTGAAACTTTTAACACAAAAGGATAGTTCTTCACTTTCGAAGTCAACAGTTTGACTTTTAAAATATCCAATACAACATGAAACAATGTCTCTCCAATTCCTTTCAACATTCTTAATTTGGAAACAACTTCAAACTTGAGATGACCAAATATCAACATCAAACAATAAAGTATAATGCCAAATTAAACAATTTACTACTACACAAAATGCCAAATTAAACAATTTACTGCATCGGTAGAAAAAGAACATGTAATAGCCTAAAATGGATGAACTCCACTCTATTAGATGATAGATTACGTTAGTTGGCCCAAGCCCATTTGTGGGCTTAGGGTCCATCATGGTTTCGTTAATGTTGCATGTAATATCTATATATTGTGTTTGAATAATACATTATACCCACGGGGTTTTCAATGTTTAACATGGTATTAGAGCGGGTTTAATCCAAGACCTAGTCGGCCACCATGAGCGGCTGCTTCTATACTACCCCGTCAAAGCTTCCCCAATCTCGATCCTCTCTTCTCAAGACCTAATTTCATTTTGTCATGCCGTCACAGGCAATATCATTAAATCATCTTCTTTTGCCCTATGATGTTTCTTTTCTATCAGTCCGTTTATTATCATTTAGTTTTTTTCCTATCTTTTTTGTTTTCATGCAACTAATGTTTAGCAAAATGTTTGTCCCATAAAGTCATATGCTTATTTTCTTTTCTTAAGGTTTGGCACTTAAATTGCTTCTGTCATCATCAACGTAAAACAATTTTTTTTGTCTTTGTTGCATCTTCTTGTTCTTTATTTACTTTGTGGCACAATTAAAAATAAATAAATCTCGCTTGTGTGTTCTTTCTTTCCGGTTCATGCCCTATTATTGTTTTTATCTACTTTCCATTGTCATCTTATTTCTTTCAAGAAAAAAAAAAAAAAAAAAAAGAAAAAAAGACAAAGTCTATCTCACTACTCTACTTAGCATACACAAGATTACAACAACAATCACCATATCAAGTTTCTCAAAGGGATTAGGAAGCTGTCAATTTTTAATGCCTTTTGCAATATTAAACTTCAGCTGGATCCTTTGAGGACTTCCCGCTCCAACTCCGGGGGAGTATTAGATGATAAATTATGTTAGTCGGCCCAAGCCCGTTTGTGGGCTTAGGGTCCATCAGGGTTTCGTTTATGTTTCATGTAATATCTATATATTGTGTTTGAATAATACATTATACCCACGGGGTTTTTCAATGTTTAACACACTCACCAGTATGCAAAGTATTTATCACCTATGTAGTAGCATACTTACACCGTCTGATTATGGACCAAAATGCTTCAAAAACTCCACGTACAGGAGCAAATGTTAACTGCAGTATCCAAGTCTATATCTCAACATGAAATCACTAACAAACATCACTTCATGAACTCTTTAGGTAATGTTGAAACCAAGCTATTGTAGGACAACATGAAGAACCAAAACATTTCAAGTTAATAAGACCATGCACTTCCTAAACTATAAAAGGATGATATTTTAATTTTTATCCACAAACACAATATGATAATATCTATAAAGTAGAAAATATAAACATATTTAGACTCAAATTCAAGATCAATATAACATACAAGACAAGTATATACCGCAAAATGTGTTTGAACAGGTTCAGGAATTTCATCAAACACGTTGTAGGCACTTCATCAAACTCTCTTATTATGTTATCTTGTGTATTAATTCACTTTTTTACTTGATAAACAGATAATCTCTTCACTTCAAGACGATCTCGCTCACCTCAAAATCCCCCTTGAAAGCATACTATCCGCCACCAACAACTTTGCTGAAGAAAATTTCATCTACAATACATATGGATATTGTAAGGAATACAAGGGACAACTCTTGTTGTCCGGTGACATGATTGATATTTGTGCACGGAGGTTAAATAAAGAAAGGGATGATGAAAAAGAACAACAGTTTTGGATGGAGATTTCCCTGCTTTCTACTCTCAAGCATAAAAATCTGATTTCATTAGTTGGGTTTTGTGATGAGAATGATGAGAAGATCATCATTATCAGGCGTGAGACCAGGGGAATGCTCGATGACTATCTAAGTGACCCAATGAGGTTGACATGGGTGCGAAGATTGGAGATTTGTGTTGGTCTGGGGCAAGCATTGAGTTACATTCATTTTCACGAGCCGCGCGATTTTAGCGTGATACACCGGAACATCAACAGTGCAACAGTTGTATTAAATGATGGCTGGGAACCCAAGTTAGGTGATTTTGAAAAATCCATGAGGATTGAAACATCTCAAAGGCACCATTCGTTTCATACTAATACCATTAAAGGTACGAAAGGGTATAAAGACCCAACATATATTGAGACTCAAAGTGTGAACCACAAGTCAGACATTTATTCCTTTGGGATAGTATTGTGTGAAGTACTATGTGGTAGGAGTTCAATAGTTAGCGACGACATCAATAAGTATTTGGCTCCGCTGGCCATTACCCATTATAGAGAGAAAAAGCTCGATAATATAATTGATCCGGAACTACGGAAACAGATAGACTTAAATTCATTCAACATATTCGCGGAAATAACGTTTGAGTGTTTGGACGAAGAAAGATCGCGACGCCCAAATATAGTGGACATTGTGCCAAGACTTGAGAAAGCTTTGGAACTAGCACGCGAAAGCAGGCCGGTAAGACCTTTATATTTTCTCATTTATGGTTCCGCCATAATATGTTTTCCATTTTCATTATATTAATTTTAACCAAATTTTAAATGAAACATTATGGATTACAAAAACAAACCAATTTTAATATATCGAATCAGTTCTGATAAACACAAAGTTATATCGAACTTGAGTACTATAATCAGTATTTAACGCTTCATGTTCTATTCATATTATTTTACAACTAATTTATAATCTGGATGTAATTTTTAATCTTAAAAGTTTTGATCAATTATTAATTTAACCATTTAATTTTGTCTTGAAACATTCTTAACTTTCTTTGACCTTTTAAATCCAAAGAATATATGATAAGATTAATAAAAAATGGCAATTTTAAATAAATAAATAAATAAATAAAAAGACTACTAAAATTTCCATGATTTTCAGTTAAAAACTTAGTTTTTCTTAGCAACGTTTTTATCATTAGTATTCCACAAAAAGGTGTAGATTGGCGGGAACACCCTGACCCCGGGTGTCTTTTGGCATCAGCCATTGTCCATCCCACAAGGAATAGCTCCGGCACCGGCCATTGAAGTGAGTACGAGCCAAGACTCAGACCCCTGAGCTCTTATTCTACAAAGTTTCTTCAGTGTGCCCATAGGTTTTGCGGAGGATGGTACCTATATGAATCAAATGCCAAAGATGAGACTTGAACCTGGGTCTATTGACTAAAGCACAAGTGCTCCAACCATTAGACTAATGGTTTTTATCATTAGTATTATTGAACCGTTTGATATAACGTTAACCCCCTAACTTTGGATAAATATTTAACAACTCAACTAACTATGACAATTTTTTCATTTATAACATTAAATGACCTATTATTTTGATTGCCCGTTCCGACACATGATACGTCGTGTTTTGTGATTTTTAGTTATTTGCTATGGATTTTTCTTGTGTTTAAATCAAGGGGGTAGTGTTTGTTTTGACCATTCTGACTTCTTATTTCTTCAAACAGGTAAGATGTATAGTTGACATTCAACTTCTATAACCGGATATATTTATTTATTTTTATTTTTTGCAAATTTGAAGAATCGTATAAATCTCCTTAATCCAAACACAATTTTTTTATAAAAAAAATGATAGCTTAAGTACCAAAATCCAACGGATCATAGGTCATGTCGGGTAATGTCATAGATCAAAACATTGTCAATAACATTATCAATGTTAGTTGAAGGTTAGTATTAAACGGTTATCCAAAATTAAGTGATTAATTCAAATGGTAAAACAATATTAAGAATAACACCGTTACTAAAAATATGTTAAGGGTTTCAAACGAGCATAAAAGTTAAGTGATTTTCTTAATGGTCAAACGAATATAAGGTTAGAATTGTCAAGGGTACGGTTTCAAATGAAAAAAGAAGTGAAGTGGTTAACCAATAATCAACCAAAAGTTGAAGAACTAATCATTGTTAGCGCTTCTAAAGAGTTTTTTTTTTTTTTTTTTTTTTTTTTTTTTTTTTTTTTTTGTTAACCACTCGTTATTGTCATTGATCCAATTTCCCTTTGTTCTCTCATCCCTTTATTACAAACTCTTATCAACAAAAAAATATTCCATGATTCATGCATACAAACAGGGATATATTAAAGCCGTGCATAGAGCTTTTTATAAATTATATATTATGAACGGAAATATGAATACTAAACTTTGAAAGTAAGTACAGTAATGGTAAATTTTTTATTTACGTCGTGTATTATATCAATATTTTTGTTCGTATTTTTTTTTCTTTTTTTTTTGTTCGTATGCATGTATACACTTTTAGTCATCCCTTTATCAGATTTTCTAGCACTTCTATATTTATTTTATTTTTAATCTCAGAAGCAATATAAATGGGAACGTCTAAGTTTTCCTCAAAGTGTGTTATGTAATTTAAATAAATTTGTTAATATCTATTCAATACTTGTAAAAAAAGTATGGGACAACGAGTAAGCAAGTATAAATATTTCAAATTAATTTTTTACTGCTAGAAGCAGATACAAAAGTTTAAAAGAATTTATCATATTACGCTTACTTGAAGTTATTATTACAATTTTTTTAACTTATTAGTTAATTAGGTAATGAAAAGATTGTCATTATTAAAAAAGTATGACATAAAAAAAAACAAGGATTATGTTTTTTCATAATATTTTTTTCCCTAACATAGTTATTTTAACCGGAGGAGGAGTACAATAAAAAAAATGTAATATAGGATATGACGTTGACACACGCAATATAGCCTTCACGGCCAATAAATATAAGGATTAAAAAAGGGACGTTCGGTCGAGATCGCCAACTATAAATATATATACCGGTGATGCATCATTTGTTGTTAATTTGTGTATTAATCGAATATCGTAATCTCACATCCTTTTGTAACCCAAACTCTCCTTGTTTTTGGTAATAGATTCATTTTGCGCCCAACCACCTTGCTCACCTAAGAATCCCCCTTGAAGATATAGAATCTGCCACCAACTACTTTGCAAAAGAAAATGTCATCGGCGAAGGTGGATTTGGAAAGAGATACAACGGACAGCTCTCGTGGTCCGGTGAGTTGATAGATATCACTGCTCGGAGGTTAATTAATAAAGAATGGGATGAAAAAGAACAACAGTTTTGGAGAGAGATTTCAATACTATCTAGTCTCCAGCATAAGAATCTTGTTTCTATTCTTGGGTTTTGTAGTGAAGTTGGTGCGGAAACCATCATTTACAAGATCATGCCCAAGGGAAGGCTACACGGCTATCTAAGTGACCTGGTTTTGTTGACATGGGTGAAAAGATTGGAGATATGTTTCGATGTTGCGCATGCATTGAGATACATTCATTACGACGAGCCACGAGATTTTAGCGTTATACACCGGAACATCAGCAGTTACACAATTCTATTAAATGATGATTGGGAACCCAAGTTATGGGAGTTTCAGCATTCCATGAAGATAAAAGCATCTGAAAGGCACCATGCTTTCCATACCGATCATTCAGTTTGGTCTACAAAGGGGTATACAGACCCAACATGTTTAGAGACCAACATTGTGAATCACAAGTCAGATATCTACTCCTTTGGGATATTATTGTTTGAACTACTCTGTGGTAGGGAATCAGTAAATGACGATCAAGATAATAAGTATTTGGCTCCAGTAGCAATTTTTCATTATAGGGAGAAAATACTCGATGGTATAATTGATCCAGATCTACTGAAACAAATGGATCCGGAATCATTGAACATTTACGCGGAAATAGCGTATGAGTGCTTGAATGAAGAACAATCGCAACGCCCAAATATGGATCAGATTGTCACAAGACTTGAGAAAGCGTTGGGACTTCAACGGGAATGTGAAAATGCTGTAAGATGGTTTTTTCTTTTTATCTTTCTATCACAATAACTAGTCCATAATACGAGCAACGTTTATTCACTTATTGCTGAATTTGTTGCCATTGATGTCAAAGGAACACTCATCAGTTGTGGACGAAGTTGGAGGGACATCATTCAGTCATGAGGAGGTAATTAATTTTTTTAATTCTTCTTGTAATTAAGCCAAAAAAGAGGAAAATGTCAGAACATCAGAAATGATAAACAAAGATGCGAACAGGGGTAAAATTATTTTGACACTTAAAAAAATTTGGAATAAACTATACACTATTAGGTGATGATACTTTATAATGCAATTTTCAACTTCTTATTAATGTTTTCTTATTGACTGTAAATAATAAGAACGCACAGGGTGGAGCAAAGATGTTTAAAGTTAAATTTTTACAATATATTCTTCTTAGTAATGCTTAAAAAAACATAGCTTATGGATTGCTTAAAATAAATAGCGACTGGAAGTGGTTGTCAATTTGTTATTGTTGCTGGGTACTTCCCCAAGATATATCGGGAATTGGGACGTTCAAAAAAAAAGAAAAGAAAAAGGACTACTAGACAAGGATATAAATGTCTTTTCGTGTTAATTTATCGAGTACAAATAAATACACTCCATTCACATGTCACTTCCCTAAACTACGGAGTATTGTACTACGTATTTGTCTTTAAGGTGGTGGTTGTGAGTTATAGTTATATTGAGGTTCAATTTATACATGCAAAATCTTTTCCACATTTGCCAACAATTTTTCATAATGATACACAACTACAGAAGATCCCCTCTCACCATATTTTCTAGCTCTTTGATAAATGTTAAAAATGAATGATTAACCTTACTGAAGTGTCTCACCTTGAAAATCTGCACACTTCATAATGTTGTCTTCTTTGGTACATATAGGGATCAGCGAGTCACTTAACACCCACAGGCGTTGAATCCAATTCCAGCAAAAAGACAATGTCTTCGCTAAAATACATTTCTCACTCACAACTCAGCTCTGAAGATATACAATCGGCAACCAACAACTTTGCTCCTGAGAATACCATAAGAAAAAAAACAGTTGGAGCGGTTTACCAAGGTCGTATGTTGCATTCCGGACAGTTCAGTGATATTGTTGTATGGGCGATCTATAGAAAATATCTAGAAGATGCATATGAGAGCAAAAAGTTTAGGATGGAGAAGTCGATACTTTCTAGTCTCAGTCATACAAATCTAGTGTCTGTTATTGGTTTTTGTGATAATAAATGTATGATTACCGTATACAAAAAGGAGGCCAACGGAAGTCTCAACAAATATCTAAGTGACGAGACCCTCACATGGATGCAAAGGTTGAAGATATGTCTGGGCGTTGCAAATGCATTGAGCTACATCCATTATGATGCTGGACGCGATTTTAGTGTCATACATTGCAATGTCAGGAGTTCAAAAATTTTACTTGATGACGAATGGGAACCCAAGTTATCTGGTTTTCAACTTGCACTGAAAAATACAGTAGCTCGGAGGCACCGTCTTCTTCTCACACGCGATATTGTTAAGAATGCATACCTGGACCCAAAATATAAAAAAACTGGCGGTGTGACCCACAAGTCAGATGTGTATTCATTCGGTGTTGTATTATTTGAAGTCTTATGCGGAAGGAGTGCAAGAGATGAAGAAGACGATAAAGATGAAGATGAAGACAAAGACGAAGAGAATGAGGAAGATAATGACAAAGACAAAAACGAAAATGAAAATGAGTTGAGAGAGGGGTTATTAAGTCAGCTAGCCAAATCTCATTTGGATAAAATGATCATGCCGCATTTACGAAAACAGATGGACTCAGAATCCTTAAAAATCTTCTTAGAGACAGCATATTGGTGCATAAAAGAGGAACGAGCAGATCGCCCATATATAGATCAGGTTGTCAAAAGACTTAAGAAAGCATTGGAATTTCAACGAAAGCATGAAAATCCAGTAAGAACATCAACTTTGTTTGTTATCTTTATGTAACAATAATTGGTATATTTTTCAACTCATTTCCTATTCTCTTGAAAATATCATATTAGGAACTTCCAAGAACTGCATTTGACGCCACATCAGATCATTTGAAGGTAATTATTTTCCTTAAACTTTTAATTTGAGGCTGATTATCCTAATTAATAAAAAAGAGTTACTCTACATTACTATAATTATTAATGTTTGGTTTATTGTATAAGTGCTATATCCTCACAATACCATTTTTTAATTCTTCAAATAGGTCAATTGTATGTTTTAAACCAACCAACTGTTAATGTCGGTTTACAGTATAGCCACCATATACTCACCAAAGAAATTGTAACATATCTGAAAGTTTATTTGTTTATTTATTTATTTTTTAATAAAACTAAGATTCTTATAGATAACCTTGATTGTATAGAACTAAGATTTTTATAATAAATGTGGTGAATATGGTTGTATAATAAATGTGACCATTAGCTTGATTGTATAAATAGAGCATGCACTATGGTGGAGTTTTTTAAAATTTTATAAACTAGTCATGTCATCAAACTATAAACCTTGACACATATGTGAAAGTTGAGGTTTTTTAAATCCACTAACTTAGCCGGTTTGACTATTTATTTTGGGATCTTAAGGATAACCGTATCCCTATCATGATCATCTTCTTTTTCTATCCATCATATACCCACAACCACTGCCACAATCATCTTCAACAACAAAAAATTTCTAACCTATAACCCATGTTTCTGCACACACTTGCAAACAAAATCACCACCCAATCTACTATTTCTCTCTCTCACACACACATAAACACAAAACTCAACACATCCTACCATCTGATTCATGCTACGTCCCTACAACGACAGAAAACGCCCAGATCTGCGAGTGTGAGTGGGATGGTGTATGTGTTTTCCCCAATTTCCAGATCTATACTTAAGTGTTGTGTAAAAATTATGAAATAAAAGAGGTGAATAAAAGATGAAAAAGGTGTAAGTGTTTGTGTAAGGGTGTGTTTGATGTAGATTTAATAGTCAAAATTTTAAGTGTATAATTGGGTTATTGAAAAATCAACATAATTTTGTTTTGGATTTTTAAAGAATCAAAATATATAGCGTAATCAAGAGCATATAATTTTAAGTCAAGATCATGGGACATCAGTGATGTTTAGGGTCTTTTATAAGATGGGTCAAAGAAAATGTGGTCGAAAAAACATTATGGCTGTTTTGTTTTAGATAAATGAAACAACTGGAAAAAGCTCGAAGATCTTCAAGTGTTCTTCAATTTGTATGTAAAGAAAAACATAAATTATAAGAAAATTTATAAAAGAGTGTTGTGATGGCTTGGTGGAATTATAAAGTGTGTATATATGAAGGAATTAGAACGTGTGTGATTGCTTGTGTGAAAAGATAGATAATAAAAGAAGATAGAAGTTAAAAATAAAGGCGAAAAGACCAAAATACCTTCAAGTTAGGTGACTTAACGAGGTGTTAGTTACGGCCGTTAGAGGGAAGGACGAACGGCGGATAACACTTGTCACTTAAGAATGGATGGTGCATTTTTTCGGTCAAAGGACGATAGGCTGCAGTCAACGCAAACCATAAGGACGAACAATGTAATTTACTCTTGAAACTATATGTGTGCCGCTACAATGCGCGGCCATGAAAACATGCGTTCATTTCATTTAATACATTCACTATTTCAAACACGGGATATGTATGTTAGAGGTGACAATTTGTGCTAAAAAAGATGAGTTAATTTGGGCAATTTTGTAAAATATTTGGGCACATTTAGCCCTCTCATTTTTTTGAAATGGGCATGTATTGCCCATTTAAAAGTTAAATGAGCATTAACGGGCACATATTTTTTGCAATTGGAGAACATTATAATAGTTTTTAAAAAATAAATGAGATGTTATGTTTGTGGAATTTGTTTCGTCCTTTTGAGTGTTTTCTAAAGCGATTCATATAACAAGTGATCGTTTGACCCGTGGCCGTTTAGCCCTTGCCCATTTTAGCTCGTGGCCCGTGCCCGCCTGGCCTGCCTATTTTGCCACCTCTTTATCTCTCAATCTTCATTTTCACTCTTGTAACATGTATTGATATTTTTTCTAGATGTATTCAGTCTTGTCACATTGCTTTTGGGTGTAATTCTCACATTGGTCAATCATAATTTTTATTTATTTATTTTTTATTTTTATTTTATTTTTTTTTAAAATTTGTTGATGCATAACTCCCTAATGTTGTAGGGGGAGAACTTGGAACACTTGAAGATTCCACTAAATGATATAAACGATGCTACCAACAATTTTGACAACGCAATTTGCATCGGGTCAGGCGGATTCGGTGATGTGTACAAAGCAGATCTTGAACATTTCGATAGCAGTAATTCCTCGTCGATAGAAGGTGTGAATAAGTGCGATTTACCCAAAAAACGAAGCACGGTAGCCATAAAGCGCATTCACAATCCAAAAGGAGAACAAGGGTTCATTTTAGAAATTAAAACTCTGACTGCTTGTAAGCATGATAACATAATTTGTCTACTTGGCTTTTGTTCAGAAGGTAACGGTGAAATGATCCTGGTTTATGAGCATGCTTCCAAAGGAAGTCTTGAAGACTATTTGGGAAGTAGCGATAAAATGGTCAATCTTACTTGGGTACAACGCATAAAGATATGTCTTGATATTGCACATGGCTTGAATTACATTCACAACAACACAGATCATGGCAAAGAAAAGATGATACACCGTGACATCAAAAGCGCGAATATTCTATTGGGTGATAATTGGACTGCAAAAATTGCGGATTTTGGGCTCTCCAAACTCCACCCAGTAGATCAAGAGGCCAGCACTCTCAAAATGAATACGATTGCAGGTACGAATATGTATATGGATCCGGAGTATCAGAATAATGGAAGATTAAATAAAAAGTCAGACATTTACTCTTTTGGGGTAGTATTATATGAGATCTTGACCGGAAGGTTGGCCTATGATCCTGTATACACCGCAGTGAATGAAAAAGGAATTGCACCCATTGCAAGAGATCATTATAAAAACGGGACAATAATGGAAATTGTTGATCACAAGATAAAGGAAGAAACTGATGAACATATCTTTTCTTTAAGCAAAGGACCCAGTAAAGAGTCTTTGGACATATTTTCGGAAATTGCATTTCAATGTCTAGCAGAAACTCAAGCAAAACGCCCATCAATAGATGTTGTCATCAACAAACTCAAAAAAGCGTTAAACTCTCAGGTAAGTCAATAATATAAATTACAGCTTTTTAATCTCTGCATATTCTTGATAGTAAAAGTATAATCTAAAGGAATTTTTAGATGGGAGGTATCTTCAGTTTATTTTTGACTTATTAATCCCATTTATCACAGGAGAACCACAAGGACAGCCTCAAACTGTCACTTGAAGACATAAAGTTGGCCACGAAAGACTTCAGTCAAGACAATATCATTGGACAGGGAGATTCTGGGAATGTATACAAGGGAGCTATTCACATTACTCATGGAGATAACATCATTGCTGCAAAGCGGTTGAAATGGAAGTCTACTGAAGGAGAAGCTAAATTTATGACAGAGTTGGAAATCCTTATGGAGTATAAACATGAAAATATCATTAGTCTTGTAGGCTACTGTGATGAAGAGGATGAGAAAATAATTGTTTATGATTATGCATCGAGAGGAAGTCTTGATGAGTACTTGAGCGATGATAGTCTTACGTGGGTGATGCGGCTTAAAATATGCATTGATATTGCAATGGGGTTGAAGTTCCTTCATGGAACTGTTTTAAGTCCAGAACTGGTGATACACAGGGACATCAACAGTAGCAACATTCTATTGTTTGATGATTGGAAAGCAAAAATTGCTGATTTTGGGCTTTCCTTGGTATGTCCAACAAATCAAGATGTAGATTATGTCATCGACAATGCTACAGGCACAATTGGCTATCATGACCCACTACACTCGAAAACAGGCTTCTTAACTAAAGAGTCTGATATATTCTCACTGGGTGCGGTTTTACTTGACATATTGTGTGGGAAACTATCATCCGAAGAGCTAGATAATGAGTATCTTTATTTACCATTTTTGGCTAAACACCACTATCAAGTAGGAAAACTTGATAAGTTAGTGTTTGATGGTATCAAAGAACAAATTGTGCCACAGTCCTTTATTACATTTGCAAGAATTGCATATCAATGCATACATCACAGCAGAGAAAGACGGCCAACAGCTGATGAAGTGGTCATACAACTCAAGAAATCATTAGAATTTCAGGTAAGTTTCAATATATATCTTACCTATGAAGTCTAAATGTTTTATTTACTATAAGAAGGCAATTGTATGAAACATGAGTTTATTAATTGATTAATGTATATACAGGAGGATTATGAGAAATGGGAGCCCAAATTACCAAAAGACTATAAAGAAATAATCCAGATGTCAAAGTGTCCAGAAGTCTATTCTGCCAAAAAGAAAGAGGAACTTTACAACATTTTTTCTAAGGGAATCCTCCTTCAACAAGACAAAGTGGTAATCAGTTCATCTTGTATCTCGTTTATTTGGTGTTTTTCAGTTTTCTATATATCTTTTCCTTTTTTAGGGATAATTCAATACCACACATACATTTACACATCATAATAATTGAGCCTAATTTATGTTTTGTTATATATCAGTTGTTGTCATTCGATGGTAATGGAGAAAGAAATGAAATGGTTTCAGCGACAATGTTTTCCTACAAAAACGCTTGTCCACATGAGCAAAAATCTCTTCCAGAATCAAGGTTATTCTCTCTAACTCTTTATCTTTTTATAAATATTAAGTGTTAAGCGTAATTACATTTAATGCTTTTTTTAATAACTTAAGAATCCCTTTGACTATGTATTACACTTACTTATCACAATGACTTCCTGCAGTTACATAAAACATATTTGAAATCCTTTGAATCCCATGCACTAATCAAACAGAGCAAGAGCCCTTCATCTATAGCTCTTTTACACTTGAGACCCAAACCTTCTGTATGACTAAACATTGGACCTCGTCTCATAAGGTTAATAACAAAAGTGGTCCTGCATACATACATATCAACAGTGAGTACTGATGTTGTACAAGACAAAATAAATTTTAATACTTACTATATATTTGTAAACCTTCTAATCAGGTAGTTGAGGTATGCCCCTGTTGTGGGTCCTCTGTTCTCATGACCTTGAATTTTAAATTTTGCTAGCATCTTGATAGTGTTTTTTTATAACATTCTTACCTTTATTTAAATAGAAATTTGTTGTTGTCCCAACTCTAGATCAATAATATGTAGATTGCAAAATGTAAAGTAAATGAATAAGTATTTTTGTCTATTTTTTTTTAAGTAAAATTGTCTATTAACTTGTAAATGATTCGGTACATAAATATATATACTAATCTAACCGGTATGTTCCAACCATTGTAATGGTTCGGTTTGGAACTCCCTGTAACCGCCACTCAATAACTGTTTTTCAGTTATTATGTTTCTATTTGGCGTACTTGGTCCTTCGTCTAATAATAAATACATAAGAAGCATAAAGATAAAGATTATCGGTTCACATTCTCCTCCTTAATCTTGATCGTTGCATCGTCCTAAATCTTGAACTCCGAGCATTTGTCGCATAGTCACGAACTTCAATCTTGGTAGAGCCTTTGTTAGAATATCTGCTCTTTGTAGTTCTCCGCTGACATGTTCCACATTGATGTGCTCATTCTCTACGCATTCTCGAATAAAATGGTAGCGAATATCGATGTGCTTGCTTCTTCCATGAAAAACTGGGTTCTTCACAAGTGCTATTGCTGAAATGTTATCGACCTTCAGCGTTATCCTTTTTTCTTCCCATCCAGTTAGTTCACTAAGCAATCGCTTTAGCCATAAGGCTTGACATGCTGCTGCAATAGCCGCCATGAATTCTGATTCACATGATGATAGCGCCACTGTTGGTTGCTTCTGAGTACACCAGGTAATCGGTGACTCTCCGAAATAAAATACGATCCCAGTAGTTCCTTTTCCTTGATCAGTGTTGACTCCATAACTACTGTCGCTGTAACCTGTAATCTTGCAGCCGCCTTCTTGCTTGTATATAATGCCATGCTCCTTTGTTCCTTTGATATATCGGATTACTTGCTTTACCGCCTTCAGGTGATGATCCTTTGGGTCTTGCATGAATCTACTGAGTAGTCCGACTATGTAACTAAGATCTGGTCTTGTATGCAGTAAGTACCTGAGACTTCCTATTAAGCTTCTGTAGTAAGTTGCGTCAACTGAGTTTCCTTCTTCCGCCTTGACCAACTTAGTACCAGTATCCATAGGTATTTTCGTGTCATTGCTTTCTGCCATACTTGTTTCCTTCAAGATCTTGTTAATATAACCTGTTTGCTTGATTGTAATCTCTCCTCCTGTCTGTGTAACTTCTATCCCAAGATAATAAGCTAACAATCCTAAGTCGCTCATTTCAAATATTTCCTTCATCTGGGATTTGAATTCTTCGATTTCTTTCTTTGGAGTGCCTGTGATTATCAAATCATCCACGTAGACTCCAACTATAAGTGTAGAATTCTTGTTCCGCTTCGTATAAACTGCTTGTTCGAGATTACATTTCTTAAAGTCTAAGGACTTTAACGTTTGATCAAGCTTCACATTCCAAGCTCTCGGTGCTTGCCGTAAGCCATATAAAGCTTTAGTAAGCTTATATACTTTTCCTGTATTTCCTTGTTGTATAAATCCTTCAGGTTGTGTAACGTAGACTTCTTCCTTTAAATCTCCATGTAAAAATGCTGATTTTACATCTAAGTGATGTACTTGCCATCCATGATATGCCGCTAATGCTAATATCAACCGAACTGTCTCTATCCGAGCAACCGGTGCAAATACTTCATCGAAGTCTATCCCTTGTTCTTGCACATAACCTTTTGCCACTAACCGTGCTTTATATTTGATGATGTTTCCTTTTGCATCCCTCTTGGTCTTGTAAACCCATTTGAGTCCTATTGCCTTCTGATTTTCTGGCAATGTAGTAAGAGTCCATGTTTTGTTCTTGTTGATTGAATCCAATTCAATCTCCATGGCCTCAATCCATTTCTCATCTGTTGATGCTTCCTTGTAATTTCGGGGTTCTTCTTCCGTAAATAACAAGCTTTGAGGTTCAACTCTTCGTGCATGTCTGTATATATCTGACATGTTTCTGTATTCACGTACGGGTGTATCATCAAATCTATCTCTTGAGTTCTCTACAGAACTAGTAGTAGCTTCTTTTTCCTCTTCTGAGTGTGGGTCGTAATGATATGCCGGTGGTGTGTTTGGTGAAACTGGATCAGGAATCTGATCTTGTTCATGATACGTGTTATCATCGTTTTCTGTGTTGACTGGTGTAAGGTTTTCGTTGTCAACTCCGTCTACCACAAAACTAGCCCAAAATGTGTCTTGTGTGTCCGTATCTTCTTCATCTTTGTTCCAAACCCACGGCTTTGTTTCCATGAATTTTACGTCCCTACTAACATGTTTCTTCCTGGTTATAGGGTCATATAACCTACATGCTTTTGATCCTTCCTCTACTCCTAAGTAAACCAATGGTATGCTTCTGTCGTCCAGCTTCTTTAAGTGAGGTATCGTTATCTTTGCATAAGCTGTGCATCCAAATATTCTTAGGTTTTCCAAGTTTGGTTTTCTGTTGTAGAGTGCCTCATATGGAGTTTTATCTATCAGGGCCCTCGTAGGTACCCTATTGAGTATGTATATAGCATGTTTAACTGCTTCCGCCCAAAAAGTTAAAGGTAACTTCATCGCTTTCATCATACTCCTAGTGGTTGATAACACTGTCCTATTCCTTCTCTCCACTACTCCATTCTGCTGTGGGGAGTACGGTGTTGTCAACTGTCGTGCTATTCCGTTTTCCTTACAGTACCTTGTGAATTCATTTGATGTGAATTCACCACCTCTATCCGTTCTTAGCATCCTGATTTTCAACTTCATTTCCATTTCTATCTTCTGTCTAAATTCCTTGAATGTACTAAACGCCTCATCTTTCGATGTCAGAAAGTAGGCCCACATAAAACGTGTACAATCGTCCACTAACAAGAAAATGAGTTTCTTGCCTGAGTGTGTTGCTGGACTTATAGGACCGCAAAGGTCTCCGTATACTAAGTCCAATGGGTTCTTTGATCTGAATTTAGTTTGGTTTGGAAATGGTGTTCTAGTGTGTTTTCCTAATAAACATGCATCACAAATCTGCCCTGCATGATTTATCCTTGGAATTCCATCTACTAGACCTTTCCTAGTCATCTTATTTATATCGTCAAAGTTCAGATGACCTAATCTAGCATGCCATAACCATGCTTGGTTATCTATATTTGCTAAGAGACATATAGGTGCTTCTATCTGTAATTGTATCTTGTAGAGTCGATTCTTAGATCTTTCTACTTTCATCAACAACTTCTTATTCTTATCATACAAAGTCAACTTGTTTCCGTCCATAATGACTTTACAACCTATTTCCGTAAGTTGTCCTATACTAAGTATGTTGCTCTTGAGGTTTGGTATGTAGTATACTTCCGATACTACCTTATGTTCCTGGTTCTTACAACCTAACAGTATAGATCCTCTACCCATTATCTGTACATACGATCCATCTCCAAAACGTACTCGTCCTGTTACGCTTTCATCAATATCCCTAAAATGACTCTTTATCCCAGTCATATGGTTACTTGCACCATTATCTAAATACCATATGCTTGTATCCGCTGTAGCATATTTCTTTGGTTGAATTTGTTCTTCATTCAACAACACTTCCTTGTGTTCAGTTTCGTGCGTAGTCATTAACAGTGATGGTTCATCGTCTTCTAAGATAAGGTTTGATTGTTCCTGAGTTGCTGGTTTTCCTCTACAGTTTCTTTTAAAGTGTCCCATTTTATGACACTTGTAGCATTTTATCTTGCTCACATCCCACTCTCCTTTATTCTTATCCGAACTCTCCTTATAACTAGAGTTCCCTTCCTGTGGGTTGTTTCTATTTTTATTCTGCCAGTTCCCTCGTGAGAAATTTGATTTTCCTCCCCGTTTGTAAAAACGTTTCCTATTTCCTGAGTGTTCGCCATGTGCGAATAATAGGTTTTCCTGGCTTTCTACATGTCCTCCCTTCCGGAGTTTTATCCTTTCCTCAAATGCCTTGAGTCTTCCAATGATCTCATCTAAAGTGATTTCGTCGAGATCAGTTGTTTGTTCTATGGATGCTACTATCTGAATGAACCTATCTGGTGTGGAGTCTAATAGTTTTTGAACTAAAAGTGATTCATCCAAAGTTTTCCCTAATTCTTTTGCCTTCGTGGCATAGCCGTTTAGTTTAGCCGCAAATGCATCCACCGTCTCATCTTCTTTCATTTGAAGTGAGTTAAATCCAATCATCAATGATTGTAATCGTGCTTTCTGCACTTTATCTTCTCCAACGTGTCTTTTCTTCAGCGAATCCCATAAATCCTTTGCCGTCTTACAACCCGCTATTTGTAAGATCACATCTTCCGTCAATGCTTGATATAGGAAGGCAGTCGTTGCCTTTTCTTTCTTATCATCCACTGGTGTATCTAATTTTGGTTCTATTGCTTCCCATAGGCCATGTGCCTCTAGTATAACCTTAATTTGTATAGCCCAAACTGTGTAGTTTGTGGTTTTCAACTTAGGGCATTGATATTGTGCAGTAGGTGTTATGGGTTTTGTTACAGTTACAGTGGTTGCTATATCATCAGTTGTCATTTTGAAAGTGTTTAGAATCTTCACTTTCTAATTCAATGGGATATATTCTTTCTGGTTTTCCTATAAAGTATGGAAATTTCTAATCTTCCGGGAATCCTAATAATACGGGATCAATAAATAGTTTTCGGGATTTCCTAATAGTATGAAATAAAGAATTCTATACTATTCTATACTATGTAAAGTAATGAAATCTAGAAAGAGTTTAACTTGTGACCTCGTATATCCGATGAATACTTAGAGTATTCTCTTGTTTTGTTAGTAAATCGTTTACCAACGTTGCTTTGGTTCCCCTTTCTTTGCCTCGTACCCTTGATGTTGTTTGCCTCGTTGTGTTTTTTTTTTGCCTCCGAACACAAACACCAAAACTTTGTCGAATTTCTTTATCCCTTTTTATATCCGACTAGTACTAGAACCAAACAAATTTCTTGCGTATTTGTTTTTTTTGAAATTTCTGTTTGCCTCCAAAATTTCGGACTTCCTTCTCGTTCCTCCACACTACACGTTCAACCTTTCCCTTGTACGTTATTTGAAATCTATGCTCCGATAACAAACTTCCCACGCACAATTTTGGTACCGAGATGGTATCAAAAAATCTCCGAAGCAAGGTCTAGTTCTGCTTCTGATCCTCTACACGTTGTTGTTCTCCTTGTGTCGTTTGACACTACTCCACACAATTCCTTGAGCGCTCCTTCTTCTTATCACGTACGTTTCTTTTTTCAACAACAACGTTTCCCGCGTCTTACCCGCGTCTTCCTCCCTTTGTGTCTTGTTTAACCCGGTTTCACAAAGTTTTATCCCACTCGTTCCTATTACCAAAACGTAGTGTTCGAATTCTTCCTTCCCTATGTTGTTGCCAACACAGTTTTTCCCCACCAATCCGTTTGGTGTACCACGTTTGCAATCCCCTACGTAAATGATCGTGCACTATCTTCTACGTATCCTTATTCACGTTTTTTCCTCTTGGAAGTAAAGAGTAAACAAAAACTTGTCGAAAACAAAAAATCCTTGCGTATGGAATTTTGTTTACTGCGTATGAAAACAGGAAGTTTTCTGCGCGTATTCCTTGGGTTTTCTTCTTCTTGCGTATGTTGTAATAAAAAAACGAAAGTATAATCCTATGATCTTGATGCCAATTGTTGTCCCAACTCTAGATCAATAATATGTAGATTGCAAAATGTAAAGTAAATGAATAAGTATTTTTGTCTATTTTTTTTTTTTTTTTTTTTTTTTTTTTTTTTTTTTTTTTTTTTAAGTAAAATTGTCTATTAACTTGTAAATGATTCGGTACATAAGTATATATACTAATCTAACCGGTATGTTCCAACCATTGTAATGGTTCGGTTTGGAACTCCCTGTAACCGCCACTCAATAACTGTTTTTCAGTTATTATGTTTCTATTTGGCGTACTTGGTCCTTCGTCTAATAATAAATACATAAGAAGCATAAAGATAAAGATTATCGGTTCACATTTGTCTGGTACACTAAATTCTAAGATAGAATTTAAACTCTTGTTCCAATAAATTACGAAATTCAAAAGTAGAAGTGTATGGGAATATACAAGCTTGACTTTAGACTTGGATGTTTATAATATGCGCAGGTTTGGGACGGTTGTGGAGATGTTAGATATCTCCGACTTGAACATCGAAATCAAGACAAGAGCTCAATTTTTATCTCCTAATGTTGTTTATGGGGTCTATTTAGTCTTCAAATTTTGTGATTCAAGAAACTTTTCAAGTAAACCTGTGTATGTTAACCTAAGGTATAGAAAGGGACACAAAAGTCTTCATGCGTATTTCGCAACATGGAGAGATGAGCAGTGGATGATGATAGAGTTGCACCGTTTCTCGAATCAGAACGAAGATGTCGTTTTTGAGTTTCTACTTGAGAGCTTTTCATCCTACTATTGTGGAGATGCTGCAGTTTATGTTGAAGGCATTGAATTTCGAGCCATTGATATAGTAAGCTTGAAAATATCCTTTAATATCCCTTGGTTCCATTCTATGCTCTTTTGTTTAAGTTGTATATATGGGATGTGAGTGCATGGTAACAAAAAGAATCATGTTATAAGTTGCATATCTAACGTAACTGATAATTGTATACAGGTGAACCACGAAGAGATCGGAAAAATGAAGGAAGTCCAACAAGTCTTGAAATCAGACTTTAATGTGGGTCTAGCACAACAATTGCCAACTAACTTTGAAGAAATATTCAAGATATGCAGAAACTATGACGACTTGTTCTGGTTGGGCGAAGTCGAAGGAAAGAAACTTCTTGTGCTTTCGGCAAAGGCAGCTTTATACAAATTTTCTAATGTGGATATTTTTACTTCAAAACCACCAGCCCAATCCAGGTTTTCTTCTTTATATATTGTTATATACTAGTAACAAATTTGTTACAGTCACGAATAACTAGATTCGATTATTCAAGGTCCAAATTCTTTGCTTTCTTGTTAAATAGTTAAAATTCGTGAATAGCCGGATGGTGGATTTAAAGTTTCACTTCTTAGATTTAGTTTCCTGTTCTTGAGAAGTATGTAATCGTAAAATATATTGTACATGCAGATTTCAAGAGGTGATTGAGCTTTTACCACAACAAGTATTTCATCTCAAATGCACGATCAAAAGTCAAATGTTGTCACCGTTTACTGAGTATGTGTGTTACCTTGTGTTCAAGCTTTCAGAAAAATGCCAAGGGCTGCATTGTCCAGTGAAAGTACAAGATGTACTCCATAAAGAAAACAATGAGGCTGAATTTGTTTATTTTATAACCCCAAGCCCCTTGAACATAAATGGTATCACTCGGGTTCCAAAACAAAGGGAAGATGGATGGATGGAGATTCAAGTGTGGAAATTTAACTCAACTCATGAATTCAAGGATGGCTCTCTTTCTATTGATATGAAATTCACAAGTCATGAAGGAACAATGTCTGGCCTCATCGTATGTGGGCTCGAGTTTCGGCCAGCGTAAGAAAATCTTCCCCACTAACTAAAACTTGTTATTACATTTAGTATCAGCAAAAAGCTCTTATTTTATGTGTATTAAAATATACTCGTAATACGATATCATTCTAAACATGGTTATGAGTTTACACGGACTTATTGTGTGGTTATCCAAATTTGTAGGGTTAAAGTCGAGCTTGTTGGACTTCAGCTTATTTCTGGATTTTTCAAAGACTGAAAGCAACAAGCTGAGGAAGTCTGGATGGCTGCAGAATCATTTTCTAATCTGTATTAGTATATATACATCGTATATATGTGTCTGTTTGTATTGTCTTAAGTTTGATCTTTCTAAGTCTTTTGTATCAAAGATGGTCGTAAATTATACACGATGTTATATGGTGTGATTATGTTCAAATAACGGTTTTATAGTCATTATTTTCACAATGTGACACCTGGATAATTTTAAACTATGTACGTGTGGAAGGTTTTTGATCTCTGCCCCATGTGTATAGCGGGGGATTTGTACAAATGACGAAATGAACCTATTCTTTCTATCTATATATGTTTAATGTGACAACTAAATGGGAAAGAGCTATTGGGAAAGAAGTTGTACAAAACATGAGCTTTTATATGACAGGTGAACTTGATTTTAGTGATATAGTTCAGAATCTTAAGCTCTTTTGGCTATAATAATGTTACATGATGTATCATGCTTACAGGAAGCTTAGACCGTTCGTGTATATCAAATGCATTTCGTCACTGATACCTCAGTGGATTTGGACACCGGAGTTATTTATAGGTTGTTGAATGAATTCTGACCCGTCTTTTATCAAGAGAGAAAATTTGCAAGTCCTGTAATTAAATCGAGTTGCACTCCAACTGTTTGATATAATGCCTGCTTCAATAGTGCTGTAAATTGGTCATGTTAACGAGACTTGTTGCTGGTTAAAATTGTTTTATGGACTTAAATAGTCTTTAAGAAAATGGATTTCTTTGGTTGACCGAAATCGGATAAATTAGTAGCACCCTTGAAACCTATTTGTTATAATAGGGAGTTGTGATAAAACAGGCTTCCTTTCATAGCGGCTATAGTTTAATTAACATTACTAGTAATTAATGAATGCTCATAGAGATACCAACTGTATGGTTATTTTGGATATTCTGAGTGCGTTTATCTTGACATAAGCTAGTAGTTAGATTGTGAAGACTCGTTAATGTAATTGTGTTTTGGACATGTTGTTGAAAATAATGAAGAATCCTTATACCATTACTGGTGTGGGGTTATTTTTAGTACTTAGAGTAAGATAAGTTGAATCACAATTGGGGGATGGATGGTTGGAGTGATATTATGTGGAAATTTACTTATACAAGTAAAAGAAGTAGAATCTGAGGGCAGCCTTTTAAATTCGTCTTACATTATTTTTCGACTAACTGGCGCCTTTAACTAGGTGATGTATTCAGTTGTTTAGGAACAAATCAACGAGCAAGATGGAAAATACAAGCATACTGTTGATCTTTCTACGACAACGTTTGGTGCGAGAGCAAATCATGTTTTTAAAAAAGTTACAGAAAACGTGTCAGTTTAGAAGCTTATTCAAGTTCATCACTTTTTCCTTTGATAGGGACGTTTTATTCTTCATGCTGGCCCTATTCATGCTAATTGAAATGATTTGCACACCAACTGTTGGATAAAATGTTCACCTGTAAATTGGTCTACCATGTTTAATGTCATTATTCTCTAACTTTAGAGCACAAGCATCCGTATGGTTAGCGAACAAAAATGCCTATGATGTATTGGGAAACTGAACAATGGTTTGCATCTGTTGAAGGATCAAGAGTGGCTGCAATGAATGCGATTAGTAAACTCGTGTGGTCTTCATCTCGGGTATTCTTAATTCAAAATTGTCAACTTCAGAAGTTCATATAATCTGTTATGTTTAAGATTTTTGATTAGTTCCATGTTCATATAACATTAGTGCACACCCTATGGTCACTCATGCTCAAGTCGGTACGCTTAAACCCACTTATTAGTTAACTCATGTGTATCCTATTCCTAAGTCTCCTTCCATTGCTTAACCAACCCTCATTGGCGAGATGCTATGTATGATGAATATGATATACTAATTAAAAATGGTTGTGGGTTCTTGTTTCGAGACCAACGAATGTTAATATTGTTCAGTCTATGTGGCTATTTCGTTATAAGTATCATGTGGATGGCACCTTAAGCCGTTATAAGGCTTGCCTTGTAGCTAATGGGAGTACTCAACAGCTCGGTATTGATTTTGATGAGACCTTTAGTCCAGTTGTTAAACTGACTACCATACGTACCGTTCTTAGTCTTGCTTTCTCGGAATTGGCCCATTCATCAGCTTGATGTTAAGAATGCTTTTCTTTACATGGATCTCTTTGAAACTGTGTATATGTATCAGCCGCCGCATGGATTTGTGGATTCTCGTTGTAATACTCATGTTTTTCTCCTGAAGAGATCCTTATATGGTCTCAAACAGGCACCTCGTGCTTGGTTTCGGCGATTTGCAAGGTATGCCACCAGAGTTGGTTTCTCTCATAGTCGGGGTACCTCATCATTATTTATTTATCGTCATGGTACTCAGGTTGCTTATTTACATATATATGTGGAAGATATGTTACTCAATGCTTCCTCTACAGCTTTACTGTAGCGCATCATCCCTTACAGGGAGTTTGATATGACTGATATGGTGCGCTCAGCTATTATTTGGGGATATATGTGTCTCGTGATCGTACACGGATGTTCTTATCTCAGCGGAAGTTTGCCGTTGAGTTGCTTACCCGTTCTCATATGCTTAATTGCAATCCAACTCGGACTTCAGTGGACACTGAATCCAAGCTAGGTCCTGACAGTGACACTCTTTTTTATCCTACTCTGTATCAAAATTTTGTCTTTGTATGCATGATCCCCATGAGCTTCACCTGGTAGCTCTCTTACGTTATGTCCAGGGGACTTTGGATTTTGTTTTACACTTATATGCTTCATCTATTGCATTTCTTATTGCATACTCACATGTTGATTGGGTTGGATGTTCTATCACACGTCGCTCCACTTCCGGTTATTGTGTGTTCTTAGGTAATAAATTGTTGTCTGGTCCTTGAAACACCAACACACTTTTTTCCATTCTAGTACCGAAGCGGAATATCGAGGTGATGGTAGTGTTGTGGCTCAAACTACTTATCTGTAATCTACTTCGCGACTTGTGAGTTACATACTCTGTTATTGTCCGCTACTCAGGTTTATTATGATAATGTGAGTGCCATTTATTTGACTGCCAATCTAGTTCAGCATCACCGTACGAAGCACATTGAGAAAGACATTCATTTTATACGCGCTATGGTTGCTTAAAGGACATGTGCGGGCTCTTCATGTGTCTTCTTGTTATTAGCACGCTATCATGAATACTCATCTTGTACAAAAGAAAAAGTGGGTCGTCCTACTTTTAGAAACAAATAACTAAATAAGCAAGTAAAATTAGCCATTTTTCCACGTATCATCCTAGTTTTAAACTTTGTTATTAAAATAAATAAGATTTAAGATCATTTTAGGATAAAAGATTATTTACATACTAAGGATCAATCTCCATTAGTTATTTATATTTGATCTAATGGATGAAATTAATCTCAACAATTTAAAAAACCCACTTTTATCCTCTTTATTCAAATATTAATAACTTTTAAACCATTAATCGTTAAGCGGAAAAAAAATGTCATTGCGACGAGCATTTAATTATCTTTCTATAGATAGGCACTTTGATATAGTTTTGACAAAAAAAAAATCGTATTTTTCACGTCTTTTTTTTTTTAAGTTTTTTCGTTTTTTTACGTTACTGAAATTTGCATTATAAAATCATATATGATTAAATACTAATTTGAATATCACATGTGATATTAGTGTTATTTCATATATGATATTAGTGTTATATCATATATGATATGTAATATAATATCACATATGATATGATATCTATATCATATCACATGTGATATCACATATCATATATGATTTAACACTAATCTCACATGTGATATTCAAACTAATGTTTAATCATATATGATTTTTTCATGCAAATTTCAAATAACGTAAATAAAGACGAAAAAGCGTAAAAAAATGATTTTTTTTTTCTTCTTTTGAAAGTATATCAAAGTGCCAATAGAAAGATAATTAAATGCTCTTCGTGACGGTGTAAATATTTTCACTTAACAATTAACGGTTTACGAGATATTTAAATTATAAAAAATATGTGAAATAATAAAATGTTTTTAATCTCATCCATTGATTTTTTTTAGATAGATTGCGGAGATGGGTCCCTTTGTATGTAAGAAAAGTTTTTTATGTAAAATAACTCTCCTCAATAAATTAAATAAAATAAAATCTTTAGACCATTAGGTGTCGTAACTAAATTCACCTCCACATCACTATAACAAACCTCTACAACTAACCCCCCCCCCCCCAACTCACAATAAACCTCAACTTACTCATTTGGGGCGCACCACTTACAACTTTATTTTTTTTTTCAAATTTCCAAATAAACTAAATTTATTTAATTAAAAATAAACATTATACAACACACAAAAAATATACGAAACGTAAAAGATACGGTAAAAAACATACGTACCTTCAAATTTAAACACAAGTAAAATAAAAATATTAGTTTTACGCTTTTGAATAAAAAAAATCAAAACACCCTTTTTTTAAACGGTACAGTTTGAACGGGATTATTTAAATTCATATTCAAATTCAAAATCAAAATCAGATTCAAATTGGAGCGGGATGATTCAAATTCAAATTCAAATTCAAAATCAAAATCAAAATCAAAATCATATCTGCCTATATATACAACTCTACCAGAAGTTGAAGTTTCACACAACTCACACACATAAAAAAGTCTCGCAAAGATTTCTCTCAACAATTCCCAAGTCCACCCCTAACTGCCATAAAGTACCTTTCCAACCGGAAAATGTATTTGTAGACACTTAACCTGTTAACACTCCACCTGTTAACACTCCACAGGTGGACCTCCAAAATAATCTGTTTGGGTTTAGTGAGGCTTATCTTCGTGAACTTGAGTAGGACGGGGAAAATCTCAGAGAGATTAGAGAAAACGAGGCACGCGAGGAAGCTGCTTGTAGGAAGAATTGGTTTGACATCATGGAAGGAAAGTATTATGCTGGCGAGTTTAGAAACCTCTTCGAGTAATGAGGGTTACAACTCAGATGATTCGTATTCTTAATTTGTTATTTCAATTAATTTGGTGGTAGTTTGTATTAAGAGTATTATGTATTTGTTGTTCTCACTTTAATTTTCAAGTAATTTAGTGTTTTAACTTAAATGTTCAATGTAATTTGTGTGTTTAATTTTATGTTTGCATTTTTTTACATATCATTCTTAACAAAACAATTTGCATTATTTTTCCTCCAAAAAACTCATCTTCCATGTTTAACAAAACAAAATACATTTCATCTTTCATGATAAAAAAATAAATAAATAAATAAAAATGCACACGCAACCTCTCGTCGTGCAGACGAAGAGGTAAACGACGGCGAGCCATGACACGCTAGGGTGGTGTCACGGCGTGGCTTGGCGAAGTGCCACATAGGCACGGCCAGATTCGAAGACGAGCCACACCTAATGCTGTTATAGTACAAAACAACTACCCAAACACCTTGATTCGTTGTTTGTGAGTGTGGTGAAATTAAACATAATATCAATTTATCAAATTAATCGTGAAATTCGACAAATCAACCTTTTAGGAAAATAGGTTAACGTTCAAAGCTCACGAATGTGAATAAAGTGATACCGGGAAAGTGATTTCCCCGGGTCGTGTCCCAACGAGGTGTGAAATTGACGGTGTTGTTGAGTTTCGTGATTAGGACTTGAATTGGTTTTAATGAATTTGGATTTGATTACGTATTCTACAATTTAAAGAAAGAGAATGAAAATAAATCACGTAAAACAATGCAAACACTAAATAAACCACTACTAAGCTAAGGAACACTAAAACGATACTAAACTACATCCTAGGGTGCTAAAATGCAAAAACGCTAAAAACCGGGAACACACCGAGCCCCCGAAAGTGAGAAAGGTGCAATTAACGTCCTACGAGTGCAAAACTAATTTTCCTACATTCTAAATGACCAAAAATAATTTTAGGAAAAAGCCAGGAATTTTTTCGACTTTTATTTTATTTATTATGAATTAAAAACGGTTTTAATCTAATTAAATGATAAAAAATACTAAACTATTTTGGAAAAATCTGAAAATTTTATGAAAACCACTTTGAATACTACTGGATTTAAGAAAAATAAAAAACATGCCTATTGCTTTTTGAAATCAGCAGTTAAAAGGGAAAATAAGCAATTAGGCTAAATCTGCTAATAGTGTTTAAATAATTAACTAAGGGAAACTAAAACAAAGGACTACTCTAGCACAGATGGTAATTAGTTGGGTTTCTGGTGTTCTGAAAATCAGCAGGGGGTCGTGGGTTCAATTCCTACCTCCTCCATTTCTCACCTTTTTTTTTTTTTTTTTTTTTTTTTTTTCTTTTTTTTTTGCAACTTGAAAATGAGATCAAAGTGAAGAAATTTTGAGAAAACTTTTTCCTTGAAACCCAAAAATAAGCTGTATAAACACCTTATTAGCTGCTGTTTTTGGACAGCCACAAAACCAAACACCCCTTTGCCATTTATTGGCACAAAATAACATGAAAAGCCGTGCGAAAATAGTAGATAAACACATAGAGATAACAACTAAGCTATAATATTCACAAATAAGCTACAATTAATCTAAAAGCAATGAAGAAAACAAGGAAAAACAGTTGGCTAGCAAATTACACTACGGAAATCCTAAACTAGAAGGAAAAAAAAAAAAAAATAGCAATAAAAGAAAGCTACTAATTAGCACTAAATAAGCTAAGGGAATTAATCCTAAACTAATTTCACTAAATAGGACCTAAGGGATGGTAAATAAGCAAAAAGGAAGCCTAAGAAGCTCTAAAACAGGTCCAATAGCTGCTGTTTGGACGTTGCAGCAGAACAGTGCCAAAAGGGTACTTTTTGGCTTATTTTAGGTGAGCTAGAGTGGGAATGAGCTTATGAACTTATGGATTCTTGATGTTCACCTAGGATACTGACTTTTGCCCCCCTTAGTTGTCCAATGGAGAGCTTATACAAGCTCACTAAGGGCCGTTAAAGGTGTTGCTAAGGGACAGCAAGACAGGAACTAAGGGGTGCAAGATGGGATTTCAAAAGCTAAAATAAGCAGTTACATGCACTAAAAAAACTAAAATAAGCTGAGACATAATGAGACTAACCTACAGGAAACTTATACAATCCAATTCAACTCCTAATCTTAACTCTAACCTACTTTAATCTAAGCTAAAAAGGGGAAGGTTGCTTGGAAAAGTAAAAAAACATAGAACAGATTTGACAACAAAAAAAACTTAACCAAACTTCTTTGAAAACTGAATCTGTGAATAAAACCTTGACCATTTAACCTGCAAACAACTTGAAAACTGATTTGGTGGTCAAAGTGGGTCAAAATGTGAACTCTGACCCACACACTAGGCTGTTCCAAACACCCTTTCAAAGGCAGTGTACCAACTGTTTTAAACAAGAAAAATTTGAGACTTTAAAAACTGATTTGCTTTCACTTTACAAACTCAAAAGTAGTTCAACAATACTAACTAACAATTTTAAAGCACTGGAAATAGAACTTAAGAACATGAACGGTGATAACTAAAAAAAAATATAAAGTAACTTGCATTGAAAATTAAACTTACAGGAATTGTAAATGACAGAAATAGTAAAATGGGACTAGAACTCAAAAGATTCTAGACCAAGTTTTTACACTAACTTTCTACTGCTATTTATACAAGAGTAAATTGCATTTTTGGTCCCTAAGATAAGGCCAAATTGCAGGTTTCGTCCCTAATGTTTTGAAAGTGCAGCGGTAGTCCTCATTTTGAATGTGTTGCTGCATGTTTGGTCCCTAAATTGCAGATTTGGTCCTTAAAAGTTTGAAGTTTCCGTTGCATGTTTTGTCCTTCAATTGCAGATTATGGACCAAACATGCAACAAAACATTCAAAATGAGGACTATCGTTGCACATTCGAAACGTTAGGGACGAAACCTGCAATTTGACCATACCTTAAGGACCAAAAATGCAATTTACTCTTTATACAATAAAAATAAAAAAGTGTCTTCTTCTCTTGTTGTCTTCATCTGCTGTGTTTCTTGTGTGACATATCTAAATACTCAATATGCCATATCTCCTTCTGGAACAGATAGATCTCCTTTTTCTCTTTCCGTGGCCGCTTGAACGGACTAAAACGAAGTCCGGATGAAGATTTTACAGCCAAAATACGAAAGCATCTTCGAGTGTCGTCATGTAATCTTGACTTCTTCATTAAGCTTCTAACACTTGATTTCTCGGCAAGGATTGTATACGGCCGATACGATGTACCGATTGGTCCAATATGGCGTATCAAGGTAACTTCGCGTAGGGTACAAGATTATTATATTCCAGAATATTCGTCCACCGCCATAGTGATACTACGCATTACAAATCTTCATACGGCGCATCTTGTTTTCTTATCTTGGAAATTTGGGTGAAGTCTTTAAGGTAAATAAGGCGTATTTTATTACTGTTATACGGTGTATCTAGAGTAGAACAAGTTGGGTTTTCTTCGTTGACCAAGATTTCATATACGGCGCATGGTATAAATCCATACGGCATATGTTTCAAAGTCGGGTAATGGTCTTCATATTCGTCTAAGTCTTGGTATACGGCGTATCTATCAATAATGATATGGTGTATGAGTCTTTAGGGTTCAGCATACTTTTCCAACTTGATCCATTTTGCTCCAGTTTCCGTCCAAAATAGCTAACTTTCACCAAATGCTTGTTTTCAACCGAGAAATACAAAAGTAAACGATTAAGTACCAATTCTCATACAAAGTAATATAACACAAGCAATATTCATAGGATAAATTATGCTAATAATATATTTTTATTTGATATCAACAAGCGGAAACACGAAATGTAACAAGTAAAGGCACAAGTATAAAGTCATAGTCAATACCATACTTCAAATTAAAAGAAAAGTACGAAGATTACAACAATTGTTTAGCCAAACATTGGCAAATTTAACACCAGTTTAGTATCCCAAAATATTGTCTTTGAAACATGGTAGATGACATAGTAAATTTAAAATAATATAATGGGTGACTTCATGTATATACTTTCATAAAAAGCTTACTAACGATTACCTGAAATGCATGAGAGAAAACGGTCAACTACGAAAATAATTGGTGAGTATACATGTTCATGAATAAAAAGGAGAACCTTTGTGAGTAATTCTTCATGGCAAAAGTCATATCAATCTATCATATTACAAGTCCAGCCAATATAACACATAGATTCATACACAAGTCCATGATAATAAAGTATGTCTGAAAATAGTAAGTCAAAAATTGCTTGGTTGTAAATGTATGTCAAAATATATAACATGTAAAGTAGTGTTATGCAACAAAAACCCCTATATAAATACTATGCAATTCCGTAGACAAGAGAACGGAAGGTTGGCCGACCTACACCCGTAGATAAGGGGCACCCGATTGGGGGTGTAATAATTGGAGTTCGTCGTGGAAATCCAAGGGGGACTAACAATGCGAGGGGTACATGCGGTACAAACCTTAGAGTACTCGGCACCCTACACATCCAACACAAAATATTTATGCAGTCTAAAAGTCTTTGTGTATAAAGTCATACGTATAGAAAGTAATACTCAAAGATGGAATGTAGTTAGAGTCTTTTACGTCTTAAAAATAATACGCTTGTCATTATTTATATCAAGTCCTACATATATAAATAATACGTAATTTATAAAAGCATGCAACCAAGATTTAGTTCAAGTAGTAATAATCATGAATTTCACCCCAAAAACATAGTAAAACGGTATAAACGGGGATGTGATTACGCACTTCAAGCAGTAAAAGTAGACGAAAACTATAACGACTCAAAAGACGATTAGGGCAAACCCGACGATTATGCACCTCGAACTACGAACCTGAGACAAGTAAAATATCACTAATTAGACTCTACACAATATGCTTGGACAATATTTTATGTCTATTGATAAAGTTACTTATTAAATTGGCCAAAAATGCTACTTTCCTTATTATGCATAAATCACGTTTTTAACTCGATTTCGATACCGTTTCGGGTAACCGTTTGAATAAGTTAATTAGTGGACTATCAATTACCACAGGTAAAAATACTATGTGTTGTGATGGTTCAGGAATTTTTTTGTGGATTTATTCAAATGGTTATACTATCCCTTTTATACCTGACACATTATAAACTTAGTTTTGGACAAGTGAAACCGTTTCGACTAACAGGAAGTATAAACGAGGGTTTTATGGTTCGGGCCTGTGGGAGACTCATTATAGCACCTAAGTTCCCATATCAGTTACAAGGTACCAATGCAAAGTATATATGATGATATGCGTACAACGCGCGTTCGGGGTCAAAGGAAACTTCCTTTTCTTCGAGCAAGTTTTTCAACAACCTAGGCAGTGAACCTAATCGTTGTAGTGTAGTATTAGGGTAAGCCTCGGGATTGATATCGTTCTCTAGGGGAATAAGAATGCTAGTGAGAAATTACTACGCTAAGGTTAGGGTCGAGGAAGATTATTTTTTATCTTTTTTATATTTTTTAGAAAATTGAAAGTACGATCTCGGGGTTTGGATTTTGGGGGTGGTACTTCTACCAATTACTATACTATTCTAATTATCTAATTAATTAAGCTAAGGGGTAATCTATGTCGATTGATGTGTGCTCGTATGATGATTAAAAATGTGTTTACCTAGATACTATTACTCCCTAGTTATCTTTTATTGATGGTTGAATTGTCACGTCCTTATTCTTAACGTGTTGTGTCTTCTAATGTCGTAGGGTATGCTTTTCTCCCTAACTCTTTGAGAATACCTTAAGGTTATTGCCTACAAAATCTCTAGGATTCATAAACTAACTCTAAGGTTATCTTTGGATTTTAGCCTACAATTACTCTAGGCGATTATAAACTAAGGTTCACAAAGATTACTCAAGCATTAAAAACACAACGATGGCCTATTAGAATCCTAAGCCAATTACAAATAAGATAAGAGACAACCAATCAATATTCAATAACTAGGTTTCATGGATCTAGGCAAACACACAAGTGAATTAGCCGGACATGGTAAACATGCAAGCATACACACATACAATCGAAGACATAATGAAATCAATGAAGTAAATAACTTATCTCGATGTAAAATAGGGTATGAGAACCCTAAGATACTGCCCAAACCGGACAAAATTCATTTTAGGTTTTTACTCCACAAATCTACCTCTCTAAAAGTCTGAAAATCGAATTCTATATGTAGAGTTACAACTGCGACGACGTCACCTTTTAATTGTGACACCGTCAGATCGCCTAGGGTTTCGTCTTGGCCAAGTCAACTTTGGGACGGCATCATGCTGTGGTTGTGACGCCGTCAGCTTCAACTTCTGATGCCGTCTGAATCTGGATCTAGGGCTTCTGAGGGAAAAGGTCTTCGTGACACCCTACTCTTCAAAGCCTGACGCCGTCAGGTGCAAAATAGCAAATTCACTCCTGAGCCGTCACAATTATAGGGACAGCGTCGCCCTTTGTTTCTGACGCCGTTGGGTGCACTTCCAGCAGCTTGAGTATCTTGATCTTGACTTTAGCCATTTTCTTCACATATTCACGCCTTTTCATCCAAATAAACATCATTCCAGCATTTTGCCTTCAAGAGACCTAAAAATTGAAAAGGAACGAAATTAAGCAGTAATGGATATAAAAGTGGGTAATTAAGGGCTTAAATGACCCCTCAAAAGTATACCTTTTAAATCCTTATCATATGAGCTGTGGGACTTGGGTATACAAAGGAATTTGGCCTGTTTTGACACTTTGTACCGTTTTGGCCGTAGATTGTTTGTTATTAGGGCTATTGATGCAAGACCAGTGGGGTTGGAGATTTAAAACCTAAATATGACTGTGATAGTTGGAAATGTTGAAAAACCTTTTAAAATGAGTGGTTGTGCCCGTTCCAACACGACCTTCGAAAATTGTCTTTTTAGGACAATTTTGTATACTCAGTTTAGTTCCCTTTTTACATTGACCAAACGACCTTAAATTCTTACAAGACTACTCTGGTTAAAAAAATCTTTCAAAGTAGATAAATTTACACCCAAGAATCATATCAAAAGACCTTAACTTTTCATTTATTTACAACCAAAATAAGTGAACACTATTAGAAACTCAGCCCTTAAACTAGGGTTTTTAACAAGGTTTTGCATGCAATACTTGTACCAAACACTCCCAAACGACCCAATCAATACCCAAACCCATATTAGACCCATGTTAACATCATTTTTACTCAGAAATACTAGTAGGTTGTTTTCATAGAAGTACTTGTTTGTGCATGTTGAAGATCGAACCCGATCTATCTAAAAATCATGATTTTATGTGACATAGCTTACCCGATCTCTTGATGTACCGAAAATCCGACATAGCCATGACCAATACCTATTTTTTGACCATCAAACACTTTTTTAAAATATATTAAAATCTCAGTAGGTAAAACAGTTTATACCATTTTTCTTATAAAGATCCAAAAACACTAAAACTGACCTCAAAAACTCTAGATTTTTAGTTTTTTGACTACCCTATATATCTAGCAACCAACAACTCCGAACAATCAAATCCCATCCTTCTCAACATGACTCCATGAACATGACAAAATACAAATTTTCTCATATTCTAAAGACTCTTAGACCAACAATATAAGAAAATAGGTTTATGGTTTTAAAAACTCGTTTTTTACAACTTTTTCGGGTGCAAGCTAGATGTGAATCGTCTTGTATACCCTAATCTACCTTCAAAAACTACAAGAATATGGTAAGTTGAAGAGTGGGCTGAGGTTTTAGAGATTTCTAATGGGTGGTTCTTGAATGATTTCTTGGTGAAAATTTGTTAGAGATAAGCTAAAAAGGTGTTATGGAGTGTAAATCTTGAGTTAAATCCAATTTTTGAGTGGCGGTTGATGGTGTTGTGATGGTGGCCAGCGGTGGTGGAGCAAGCACAAGGGAGAAGAACTTTGAAAAACACTTGGGCTTATGAAAAGTGTGTAGGGGAGAGAGAAGTTTGCATGTATCAAAAATCTAAACAAAATGATGGAAGTGTAAGAATATAGGTTAGATAAAATCTTGGTTTTGTGGTAACCAAGGGGGCGCCGGCCTTGGTCTTTGGAAGAGGGGGGGGGGGGGGGAGGGGCGGGCTTGGGTTAAGTGTTGTTATATTATCATGTAAAGTTAGTTTAAAGGTATCTGTAAAAGGTACAACTAAAAACGTAAAAACGCGAGTTCCGGGTAACATAAAAAGTGGAAATTCTAAAAATGTCAAAACTTATAAATATGAGTAACTTTAGTATTTTTAGAAGACACGAGCATATCGTAATGTTTATAAGACGTTTAAACAAGATCCTAGTTTAAAGGCGCGTTCGTAATCGAGGTTTCCTAATAAAAGACATTCTAAGTACAAAATGACTAGACATGCACAAAGTGAACTTATCATAGTAAGTTTTAGTCTGAGACGTTAAATTAGGGGTGGTAATTGAGTCGTGTCTGGGTTTATGTACGCGTATTATTAGAGTTTTAGAGAGTTCGATATTATTAGAGTTGTTTAAGAGTCTGCATAACAAGCAGATTTAGAGTTATTAATAAAATCGTTGAAAGTTAAAGTTATATTCTTCTTAGCTTTGTTAAGTAAATTCCGCATACTTAATAGAGTTTGCTCAGTGTTTCATTGTTAATAACTTGGGATTTATCCAAGGTTGTTAAACCCTTAACAAGCTATTTAAGTTAGTTTGGTTAGAGTACATCGATCCAACAAACCTATTCGGGTTCGCGCGTTGGCGTGTTATTTTAAACTCTACCCAAACACGACCCAATTATTAATCGTGTTAAGATTCTCAACCCTAACCCAGACCTGCATAACATGTGTAACCCATTTGTAACCCGTTTAACGTATTTAAGTAAATATGTCAAGCAACAAATAAGGTTAGTGGTTTGTTGATTTAACTAGTTAAAATGCAAAAAAGAATATAAGGGTCTAAAAAATGATTAAAAAAAACATACAAATAACTACGCGACAATTTCAATGATATTTGAATATAATTGTAATTCACTCATATTTCAAGTACATAAAAAATACGTTTAATCCAAATCCAACATAAAATCCAAGTTATATACTTTAATTTTAGTGGCTTATATATTTAAACGGGTTTACGGGTTGACCTGTTTAATATTTACTCTACCCAAACACGACTCGTTTGTTAAATAGGTTAGACCGGTTGACCTGTTTTTTACCCAAACATGTGTATCATCAACCCAAACTTGTTTAACTTCATGTCGTGTTCGTGTCGTTTATCGTGTCGTGTCAAGAATTTTCACCCATACGTTAAATAAACTCTACGGTTCCTAACCTGAGTTTGTCGTTGGTCACAGCATGTTAAGATAGAAATTTACGTCGTTACCAATTGTATTATTAAATTTAAATAATATACAATTTTTATGCATAAATAATTAAAATTTAGATAAAATGAATGTAAGCTTTATGTAACTAGTAAAAAGAAAATCAATTTGAAAACACTCTCAAAATTATGAATTGTTAAATTACTATTATGCTCTTATAACCTTTTTCAAAATTAAGGAATTTTTTTTTATATAATGCGAAATTAATTGGTTTCTAAAACTTATGTTGAAATCTTTCTCCAGTTTCTAAAATTATGCATTTACAATCTCTTATATCTTATTAGAATGTTTGACTCAGATTTATTCATACACGAAAAACTTAACAACAATTTCGCAATTCTTTAAATTTTCGCAGTTATTTGTGAAAGTCGTTTAATAGAAAACAAAAGGTGACATTTTACTTAGAAACAAATAACTAAATAAGCAAGTCATCTTACATTTAGCCGCTTTTTATATATCATCCAATCACGGTCTGAAAAACGAACTGGACCAACTAAGATTGGACCGGATCGAGGACCGGACAAAAATATTCAGTCCATGTTAGGGTCAGTTCATGGGTCCGATCTGATCCAACAAAGCATAGTGGCCGGTTTTGCGTAAGACCAGGTCGAAGACCGAATATGAAGAAAAGAGTAGACCAAAGACTACACTGAAATATATTCGTTTCAGTTGAAATTTGTTATAAGAAAACTTATATTTACTCGGTCCAAAAATTATAGTTCTTATTTTTATTTGTAAGATGTTACAAAATAATAGTCATTTTTTTATCTTAACTACTCAAAGAAAAGGTTTAGTTAGCAAGGATAATATTTGATTGGTTAGAAAATATAATTGTTTAAGTTTTCTTAAAATGTTTTTTCCTTCTTTTTTCTATTTTTTAATTTTTTCATAGTAATTTAAAAAAAAAAAAAAAAAAGAGTATAAAACAGCTTCCCAAACATCCCGTAAAGGCACTCGGTGTGGGCTTTTCATCCTTCGCCATTCAAAGGTGGCATCCTTGCCATACATGACCACCACCGACCCCCCCCCATCCTTGTCACTTTTACTTTCGTCTGCACAACGAAGATTTTATTTATTTATTTATTTTTTAAACTTGTAATGTTTGTATTTTTTTAAAGGTGATGGACCCAAATGATTAAGCTGAGGTAAGTTACGAGTGAAAAAAGTTTAATTGGGACCCATGAACCCATGTGCTCCAGGTCGACAACCTTAAAGACAACCGACAATCAACCCAACACAAACACAAACATGTCATCATCATCATCATCATCGTACAACCACCAACACTTCATAACCAACCACATAATCCCATCAATAACCAAAAACAAAACATGCTCCATATGTCTAAACAACAAAATCTCAAACCCATCTTTGATACCCATTTGTTTACACGCATATTGCAATGATTGTATTCTTAAATGGAGTGATTTTAAGAGGGTCTGTCCACTTTGTAAAGCCAAGTTTAGCTCCTTATTTGTTGAGATTGATGTTGAGTCTTTAAGTTATCGGACACTTCATTTGTCGAAAGATGTTAAGGGGTCGAGTAGTAATGTGGGTGGTGGGTTGAGGTTTAGAAGAAGGGATCTTGTGGCTCAAAGAAGGTAGAACTTTTGTTAAGCTATGAGGGTGGTTGTTTAAGCTTATATGTGTGCTTATGAGCTTATTTGATTCGGCTTATATTGAGACTTATGGGCTTATATAAGTTTATCAAGCCCACAAGTTTTAAAATAAGCCGGAAAATTGAGGCTTATGAAATATAAGTCATATTGAGACTTATGGGCTTTATATAAGTTTATCAAGTCCACAAATTTCAAAATAGCTTATGAAATATAGGCCATATTGAGACTTATGGGCTTATATAAGTTAATCAAGCCCACAAGTTTTAAAATAAGCGGAAAATTGAGGCTTACGAAATGTAAGGCGAAAAACAAATAAGCTCGTAAGCCACATATAAACCTAAACAAACACCCCCTAAGTTATTAGGGTGTTTGGGATTGGTTTTTTCAAAGTGCTTATATATGTGATAATCACTAGGTAGACATTTGAGGGCGGCCGGGGAAAGGGTAGGAAATGGTCAGGGGCCAGGGGGTTATACCTTGTTTGGCCGTGTACATCTGAGTCAAGGAAAACCTTATCAGTTTACTTGTTTAGAATCATTTTTTATGCTAAACACCCATTATAAGTTAATCCAAAAGAGTAGTGGTTTTTTTGGGATCTTATTGTATTCGTTTACAAAAGCGAACTGATTAGATATCTAAATTCATGTATAATTTTGTGCCTAAAACTATGTGTCATTAGCTTATTGATTTATGCTCAATTGTGTGCCTTTGTTGCAACTAATGAAATAGCGACACCCAGATTTAAGCATAGAATTAGGCATGAGTTTAGTCCTTGTAATCACTATTTCATGAAGTGCTTATTTATAAACAGATGCATTAGCTGGAAAAAAATAAGCAATCACACCCTCTAGATTAGTATTGTTGGCAGAATAAATGAAAATATTTTAGCTTATGATTAGTAAAAAAATTGTTGCATTCTCTGATAGTTATAAAAGTGTGATATTATAATATACCTTGATAACTATGAGAAAATAAAACGGATGAGGTTTTTCCAGGTTTAGGTTATCCGGGGATTGGGAGGGCTAGTCTTTGACTCATATGTACCCGGTCTAACCGAAAAGTGTCCTAGTCCGTCCGTGCCCGAAGATGTTTACCTAGTGACCTTTGTATTTTTAAAACAGATAAAAAAAAATTATATGATTCGAGGTTTGACCTCTTGTGAGGACATTTGACCATTAAGCCATCTTGGTGATGGTTGATAGCTATCAGTAAATGCAACGAATTTTAATCTTTATCGGCCTAAAATACATATCTACATTATATTCTAGTGTTATATAGTTGACAGGTTAGTATGTTGTCTATGTATCCGTTTGAAAGACATGATTCTTGGTTGTATATTTTAGTTTTATTGGGTGAATGTATGCAGATGATTCCATTTTTATCTTTTTTAACTTGCAGGGCTATTGGGATATCAAGACATGAACTAAATGCCGTTAACAGAAGAACAAGGCCATTACCAAGGCAGAGGTCACTAGGGGAGACCAATATTCTGCAGTGGCGTGCGAGGTATAGCATGTAAATACGTACAACATTGATTGATTTAGTTTCTTTGAAAATGTACTATATATGTAGGTGATCCATCAATTTGGATATAATTATATTACAGTTATTGATGTTAAAATTTAAAAATGTACTATATATTTAGGCTTCTCTAGATTCTGATATCTTCAAGTTAACAACTATCATTTGCCGCGAAATTATGTTTATAATTTATTAATACTTTTAGGATTCTATGGGAAGAAACCGTTACAACTTACAAGGAAAGGTTACTCCAAAGAATAGAACCATGGATACATCGGGAACTAAATGCTGTTCTTGGGGATCCAAATCCAGCTGTACTTGTACATTTGGTGACCTCACTCTTTATCTCGAGCCTTGAAGAAGGTACTTCGAGAGCTGGTAGTGAAAAAGTCAACTTTCTTGAACGTTTGCATCCTTTGGTGTCCTGAAGATTATTCTACCATAAAGAAAGAGGATCTTTAATTACAATATCTTTTCTAGGGGAATCCTCCTTCAACATGACAAAGTGGTAATTAGTTTATATATCAGATGTTAGTTATTTTTTGCTTGCTGTGTTTTATGTATCTTTTACTTTTTTATGTAAAGTTCAAAATCACAAATGAAATTACACATCACAGAAATTAAGTCTATTTTTTTTTGCTGTATAACAGTTATTGTCATTCGTTGGTTATGGAGAAAGAAACGAAATGGTTTCAGCGACAATGTTTTCCTACATAAACAGTTGTCCACATGACTGGAAATCTCTTCCAGAATCAAGGTTATTCTGACTACATCTCTAAAATTTGTTAGTATTAAGTGATAAGCGCACATATGAATTAATTTTTGGAAGTATATTTTAAAGTTACCCTTTTTAATGTTAAATTAAGGTTTTTTTGGTGCAAAGGGTGAAATATATTACTATCAAACAACTTACAAACAATCGAGGAAAATACACACAAAATATAATAAAGCTCGACACATATCTCATACAACTAAATCAAACATCTCTGATAAGCTGCCTACTATATCTGATACATCACCAAACAGAGGAAATGAACAGCTTCATACAATCTGCTTAACAACATTCATCTACTTAGCAACAAACAGCTCTGAATTCACCCTAAATGCACCAAGACTATAGCTCCATATCTACATTTCCTAACCATCATCCACAATGATCAAGGAAGGAGAAGGTAAGGCATCGATATGTAAGCTATAGCCACACCCAAACTCTCCAAATAGGGGCTATACCAGATACCTACATCTCCATTTTAGAAAACTAAAAGGCATCAGTATCCGGGAACACACACCCTATATGAGAACCAACCTAACCTCCTTTGGTAACACATAGCGGACCAAGTAGGTTCATCTTTCACTCCTCACTATTCCAAGCAACATGTGCTACCCACCAAGTCCATTTACCCAACTCTGCAGGGAACCTACATTATGATGAACTTGTACCATTCACATTATAAGACTTGAATGAGAACTATTTCCACCTCCAATGTATTAGCCATCTGTTATTATACCGTCATCCAAACACCTGTTACTTATTAGTTACATTCAAGCTGCCATTTGAGCACCCAATTCCACAATTGTCAATGAATTTCATATTAACCCATTGCAGATCCCTTTCGTGTCAATATCCCGCATCTGGTATGTTTGACTTACTGCAGTTGACTTTTTCACATTTAGACTTATAAGCTTCCATTTAATTTCCTCCTTGATTATCTTTATTAAGACTTCCTCATTCCTTCTCAATTCTTGAAATATCCTCAGATTTCTTTCATGCCATATGTTATATACACAGGCTGAAGTTCCTATCTTGCTCAAAACACTTTTAATGTTGTTTTTACTATGCATGTCCTGTAGTTTATCAAATATTGCAGCCCATTCATTACTTGTCTGGTCCATATAATCATCTTTTTGATCCCTTCCCAAATCTTCTTGGAATATGAGCATTGGAAGAATAAATGAGTAACTGAGTCACTACATTGGTCGCAAAGGGCACATGAGTAGTTTATCCATGTGTTCCATTTAGCCATCACATCATGAGTCTGCAACTTTTTATGAATAGCCAACCACATAATGAAGGTATGTATTGGCACACGCTGAGAGAACCAAACTGCTTTGTGCCATGTAACTATTGGGTATTCCATCCTTACATCCTTCCACAACATGAAAAATATGAGGCTTCATTCTTTCTCTTAAAGCCATTATGTTTTACCAACCCCAACTGTCACCATCATTCACAGTTATATCCCATATGTTCCTGACTTTAATCTTTACTCTATTTACCCATTGTACCCAAAGATTATTCTTTTTCTCAACAATTTTCCATTCATGCTTCATTAAAAGGACTTCATTCCATTCTCTAAGAGGTTTCAATCCCAAACCACCCTGATCCTTAGGCCTGCACACCATTTTCCATGCTAATTTTGCTTTACCACTGTTATTTCCAAATGTTAAATTAAGTTACTTTACTGTTATATGCATGACAAATTGTTTACAGGTAGCAAAAGAATTAGGAATAAAAAAACCATGTTGGCAATTTTCTATGTGAAATAACCAGGTAAACTAACTTCCATTTACAAGTTTTCAGGGTTATCTGGAGTGATTGTTTTTATAGTCAATTTAGTGTCTGGGTGTTATGTGTTTGGTATTTACATGCTGTTTGAAGTCCTGCCATTTGATTATGCTCTCATTTTGCCCATGTATTACACTTATTTATCACAATGACTACCTGCACTTACACAAAACATATTTGAATCCCTTTGACTATGTTCTGTTAGCCATGCTGATCCCTGCACAAATCAAACAGAGCTAAATAGTCTTTCATCTTTTGCTCATTTACACTTGAGACCAAACGTTCTATATGACTAAACTTCAGGCTTCATCACATGAGCTTAATAACTAATGTTGTGCAAGAGAATATATAATACTCACTATATGATCGAGAACTAATATAAACTTTTAAATAGGGTGGCTGAGGTATGCCCCTGTTTTGGCTCATGACCGTGAATTATAAATTTTGTTAGCATTTTGAAAGTCTTTTTAAATAGAGATTTTACTATACAGTAAGTCTTAATATAGAATTTACGCTCTTGTTCCAGAAAAATTGTTTTTGCCATTTGTTTGGGTAAAGAATTACGAAATTCAAGAGTAGAAGTGTATGGGAATAAAGGTTGTGACTCATTAAGGCTTGGATATTTATAATATGTGCAGGTTTGGGGCACTAGTGGAGATATTGGATATTTTCAACTTGAACATCGAAATCAAGACAAGAGCTCAATTTTTATCTCCAAATTTTGTTTATGGGGTCTATTTAGTCTTCAAATTTTGTGATTCAAGAAACAGTTCAAGTAAACCTATGTTTGTTAACCTAAAGTATAGAAAGGGACACGAAAGTCTGCATGCATATTCAAGAAACGGTTTGAAGCTTGTTCTAGTTCATCTTTTGTGCTACAAAGTTCCTGTATCCACTCTTATTACACATCATTTCCTCTTTTAATGGGGAAGTTTTAAACTTCATAATGGCCCTCGACATGATAACTGTGATTTAAACATCGGGCATGCGTTAACAAGATTATAAAGATATTATTAACCAAGAGGATTATAAAACATGGAAAAGTGATTTCACAATTGTTGTAAATCCTGTAAGTTAAACAAAACAGTGATTATTATTTCTAGAGGTAGGCAACTGACTCATTTATTTGGGTTAGGTTTTATTTTTAAAGAGTCAAATGGGTAAAAACAACCAATTCAAAAACCATATACCACCACCCTAATCCACACAATTCCCATAATTTTCTACCAAAACCAATAAAAGATATATAAAAAATTGACAGTTCGTTTATAATATTTGAATAGTTAAAATTATTATTATTTCACAAAGGACAACAATAAAATCAAAATTTCCAAAGCCACAAAGAGGAAGTTGATTAAATGTTTGTTTCACTAGTGCTGTACATTAGTTATGTTTATTAACGAGACCATTGAGACTTGTTGCTGCTTAGAATTGTTCTACGTATACTAATGGCCTTATTTTTATGGAAATGAACTGTGTTATCAGACATTACATGTGACATCACAACGTGAGTATGTGAAAGTGTCTGGTTGTTTGGCTGTGGGTTTTGCTACGGATTATGTGCTAATAAATTGAAACGATTTGTACACAAACTGTTTGTAGAATGATCAAATCAGTGAGACAAAGGAACCTCCGCTGAATGAAGAGACTGTTGCTCGTATCAAGTGTAAATTTGAATTTACATTTATGGAATGTACATTTTTCAGTCAATGTGTTTGGCAGCAATCATTTCTTAAAAGGTAGCGCACTGATGCGTGTTGGTACATCTCTGTAGAAGAATCGCTTCCTGAAAGTTATCGTGATAAAGCATCAGGTTGTGTGAACATCTCTGTAGAAGAATCGCTTCCTTTTCTTATTATTACATATATATAAGATAGACAAGTGCAACTGCTTACCAGTTGTAACTGCAAGGCTTGCAGTAATTAACTACCTAATTACATAACCGCTTAATGCTAGAAAATAACAAGAATTTATCAATAAAAACATAGACATATAAGCTGGACTACTAGGTTACTTTATTGCAGCAACTAGACTTATAGTGATATAACATTAATCCCCTTCCAAACAATGAGCTTGTCCGCAAGCGAAAGAGGATTCCACAGAACCGACAACTAAGAAACACCATTACACATGCGATACAGACGGTTCTGGATCATCATTAGAAGATTCAAAAATACCAATGTAAAATAATTGGTTGCAATGGTGACCTGGTGAGTAGATTTCATCACAGTTAAAACAGAGATTCTTCGCTCGTCGCTCCGCTATTTCAGCCCTTGTTAAACGCTTGAGGTAGTGACTTGGTCGTTGTGTGGATGATGACGTGTTAGTTTGACTCAGATCAACTCGTTGAACATGTTGTTGTGTTAAATGATTTTCAGATTTACATCGTTTATATAAACGCACGAAGTACATAGCAGATGTGAGATCAAGTTGGTCGTTGTAATTCTACTTCTACTGCAATGTAGTCTTGCAACCCGCTGATGAAAATCTCCACTTCTTGTTCTGGTCGAAGATGACATGTACGAGCAGCCAATTTCTCAAACTGTCGTTGATATTCCTCAACAGATCCGGTCTGTTGGAGTTTAACCAAGTCTCCTAACTTACTACGACTACCATAAGAACCAAATCTTCGGCAACAATGGTCCTTATCCTCCCAGTCTATATGTGGGCGATCCCTGTCCAGTTTTAAAAACCAATACTGGGCATCATCCTCCAGATGTGGCGCCATCATACTCATCTTCTCTTCATCCACAACCAGCTGGTGTCTAAAATAGTAATCACAACGACTCATCCATGGTAAATGGTCTGTTGACCCATCACACCGAGGAAAATCCAATTTTCAACAACGGTTTGTGACCCCACTTCCTCCACCACCACGATCAGAACCTTCTTCGTTGTGTCGATTGACGCGAGATTCATGTGTGGCGCTGTTGTTAGTGTTTTCTCGGCTTATTTCATCAAACTGAGATTGTATGCGTTGCTTATCCTCGTCGTATCGCTTCATAAAAGCCTCAAATTGTTGCTGAAAGAGTTGCATCGAGTCTCCCATGTCTTGTTGCTCCGATACCAACTTGTTATGGTCCCGACTTATGGATCTGGTTATGGGTCTTTGTAGGGTGAAATCAAGTGACGGGTTAGAGTATTTCTTTGTTGTTCTGCCCTTTTTGTTCGATTTACTCATGAATTTTAAGAGCTCATTAGAGAGAACTCTTCGATCTCATAAACACACACTTTTCTAGAAAGACAACTTGTCTGTCCCTTTTCTTATTATTACATATATATAAGATAGACAAGTGCAAAACTGCTTACCAGTTGTAACTGCCACTACAAGAAAAAATGGATTTAGTGACCACACAAATATGGTCACTAATAGCACATATTTGGTCGCTAAGTTGATTTAGTGACCAGATGAGAGTGGTCACTCGTCGTCACTAAAAGTCCGTCACAAAATGTAACAGTGATGACATTTGAATATGGTCACTAAATAGTGACGACATAAAGTGGTCATTAAAAATTGTGACAACCTATTTGATCACTTATTCTCGTCACTATGTGGATTAGTGGTCACTATTTTGATCAATTAGTGACCGAAATAATGACCAGTACATAGCAACATAGTGACAGCGTAAGTGGTCACTAATTTAAAATATATAGCAAAAAAAAATCTGCAAAAAAACTGCAAATACCCACTTTAATACAATTATTTCACAGAAAAATGAAAAAAGAATTATTCAAAACAATAAATTTCCACAATTAATAACATCTAGATATCCATATTTCTTTGTTCCAAACTAAAAATAAGATCACCATTACATCCACTTGATACCAACATAACACATAACGAAAACAAAAATAACCCGCCAAGTACTTAATAACGGTTGGTGCTACCTGAATTCTGAATCAAATTCTGCAAGTTGCCAACTTACGTAAACTAACTTGTGCCTGAGATTTGAGAGAGTATCATGTAAGATACTTCAAAGTCGTTATGTATATACATCAATCTGATCACCTCTGAAATAAAATTCTGTTTTGACCCTTTACTCAACCCGCCGACCCTCGTGTTTGACTCAATAGACATCAAACAATTACAGGTACATTTTAATTTCATCAGAACCTACGATAAATAACTACTTAGTTAGGCATCAAACAAGTAAAATTCCCGATTGCTGTAAACAGCTAGTAATGCATAGCAGTATGAAGGAGCTCACTTAGATTACGTAAATTGTTCATGATATAAAAATCTTTGCAATCAAGCACCTCTCTTGCATTGAATTTAATATACCTTTGGAGCCAAAGTAGCTTTTCAGTCATCTTGAAGTAGCAAATAGCAGATCAAGCAATTATGGGGCCTGCAGATATACATGTCATATGTCAACCCCTTGCTATTACTTATATGTCCTACAATTAGAAATAAGAAAGCAACACACCTGCTAATTAACTTAACAATGCTAACTTGAAATAATTACCTTCCTACAATTCATTTACTTGGTTGCTTTTTAGCAGAGCGTTGACAGCTAGATTATGTACCTGTATCCATAGGAAAATTGCTTTCAAAACTGAATTATGTTAAATATTTTATTTAGTTTAAGAGTGGCATAAAGATATTTGCAGACCTTTAGCTCAACCGTGACTTTTCTATAAGCACCAGGACGAATCAAAACAGACTAATTGACCTGTTTTCCAGGAGATATGCTAATCTAAACATCACAGTACCACAAAATTTCATGGCAAAAAAGTAAAATGGTTCATATATAAAGTAGGATCATTAAATCAAGCTGACCTCGTCTGAGTAACAAGTCTCTTCTTCATTATCCCCTCCAAGATCCGGAATCCCATTATCTGACACCCAAAGTATCTGCAAATATTACAAGGGACTCAGAGATTAATTAGCAGACCCAATGCTTAATAATATAGTACCAGGTTAAGGGTTCAAAGAATATCAAACAAAAGGTAAACAAGAAACAACCTGTTGTTGATCACGTAATACGTGAATTCCCTTAATGTTCTTTGTAAGATCTTCTCAGCATCTTTTGAGTTCCCAACATACTCCACCTGGATATTTTCCCATATCACGGTTATAATATGTTCTTATTTAACGAAAATCAAACAGGATCATATTTAGTTTTTTAAGTTTATAAGTACCAAACCTCACCTTAAAACTGGAAGTATATCTAGACAAGGAAGGTTCTGATAAAGCTTGGCAAGCTTCACGAAACAGTTTCTCTACAATATTCGGCGTTAACTCTTTATTTTGAACCAGACTGACCATTACCACATGTCCACATGGATTTTTGAATATGATGGAAAATATACAAGATAAATGCCAGTGCCCCGAACATCAAAGCTGAAAATAGAAAAGTAACAAATTACAATTGATTTTAACCTTTTTCTTATTGTAAGCAGTTTTGAAAGCATCATAATAGAATACTGGAACTTACCTTTTGTACAAGTAGAGAAAAAGGATTGACGATTCTAAGTAACAGCACTCTGTAGTGGTTTTCATATAACTTTTATGCGGGCAGTAAGTTGAGGCACTTCACACGGTGCCAAAAGCAAAACTTCATATTGCAGACATGAGAAGTACAGTCATTAGTAACTAACCCTAAAAGGGTCTGAAAGGATTAATAACAAATTCAAATAAGCACATAATATTGTCAGTCGTGATGTGTCTTATTGGGAGCATTATCTATAACCAGAAAGAGAAACAAAGATAGAAATTGACCTTGAAATTGATAAGAAATAACATTTTAGGCTAATTATGTTATTACTTTTCTTCTTTACTCTTTTGGGTACCCAATATAGTTAAGCCACAATTAAATTACACTAATCAAACAGGACCACAATTAGATTAGTAGAAACTAACCAGCTGTACGACTACCGGCATAAAGAGAATGCACGGCCTGAATATCAACATAAATAGCAGGAACATTGGAAGTCTCAAACATGAATTGAGTCATCTTCTCTCTGTTAGCCTTAGGGATACCTCAAAGTAAGGATACCTCTCCTTGACTGTGCTTCATCACCAACGTAAGCATCTTTTTAGTCCACCATAACACCGGTATGTCTTGGTCTACCAAAAATACTTTGGAAAAACTACCCTCGAAGCATCATCACCAGCAAACACAACCTACACATTTCATAAAACAAACTCAAATCAAAGCAAAAAAAACCATTAAAATTTTGAATTAACAAGTATAGAATGATACAAACCTTCACCATTCCAGTACCATTGTCACAAACTAGGGGCTGAATATATTCGGTATCGGCCATTTTCTATGGACTGTAATACAAAAATAAAATAAACAGTCACTACGCCATTCGCTTGTCAACTTAAATAACAACCTTCAATCAGTTGCGCATTGTGCATAAATTGATAAACACCACAATTGACACTATACATGAAAATACTAAGGCATGCTCATTTCACTTTCTTCCTAACAATCATCTAAATCTCACTTCACGAATTTATTATTCAAAAACATCAAGTTCAAGTTTCAGCATAATGTGATTATATATATACATAATGCTAATTATGCCTTTGTAAGCATCTAATAATCAAACACAACTAATTTTTATAATGGTGTTGGCCTTCGATCATTTTGAACTTCTTTTTTCTATTCGAATTTCGAAGAGTAGCACTAAAACAATTCATCCACCTTTACTCATCTTCGTATCCTTAGTTTTCCAATTAAGTTAGACAAATCAAGCTTCAACTTTTGCAACTAACTAACTAAACTACATTATCTATTTTTTGAATTCACATCAATGTAATAAAACCACAAAGTTAGTTCAAAACCAAAGAAACTCACCCACGACTATTACTATTACGACTCCCCACATGTATAGTCGCATATGTCATGCCTGCTATTGGGCTAACAAGTGCGAAATAACATGCTCTAACTGCAAGTCTAAGAACACGCTACATTGCCATTGTCAATTCACTACAAGAACAACTACCTCGGCTCATTATCTATCAAATCACAAACATTAGACACCTTGAGTTCCAACTTTATATTAAGTAAATGCAATTAGACAAACACGTCACAGGACCATAAACACATTAGTCAAGTTCCTCTCAACACATACGCAAAACATAGTCGTAACCATAAGACTAACTAGAAGGGTACCCGCGCATTGCAGCGACGGGTACCTCGAAATAAAATTTCCTGATGAATCATGTATTTTAGTTTATTATGTTATTTTTGACAATAAATTTACGGATATCAAGAATTTCGTTTATCTCGTGCTCGTTCAGGATAGAGCCCGTTTGGCCCATGCCCATTCGGGCTCGAGCCCGTTTGGCCGTTGCTCGTTCGGACTTGAATATTTGTATAATGTTCTTTATTATTTGTATTAGTGACATTTAATAATTGTGTTTGAGTGGGTTGTACAATATGCTTGATAATTTGTATTTCTTATGTAAGGGGTGTTTTAATAACTGCATTAATTGTATTTATTGACCAGTTAATTAATTGACTACATTAAATGTCTTGACCACATTATTGTCTTGTTAATTTCTTATTATAGAAATGTTTTTTTTCTTATTTTTTTAAGACTTCTAAATATAGATGTCCTAAATACATTATAAAGTAGCATAGATATAGATATAGATTATCTACAAGTATGAAATAAGAATACAAACTTATAGTGCTAATCCTGCTACAACATTTCCCTTGCGCATTCTATCAAGCACTTGTCATGCGTAAAAGGCCTAGCATTATCAAACACTGAATTTGCTACAACATTTCCCTTGCGCATTTTATCAAACACTTGTCATGCATTAAAAGGCCTAATCACATTAACATTACACTTATAAAAGAAAATTTGCATATAGGACTAAACACATAATCAACATCTAACCAAACAAAATTGCAGGAAATATACCTATCATGAACTCGAAGCAATTCCATAGAACTAGAGGCAATTCCGGCGAGTTCTGGTATTTAATTGGGGTGTGTGTTTTCAGATCTAGGGTTTGGGGAAAGAAAAGGGGACGGAGGGAAAAATGGAGGTAGATTGGTTGAGATATGTATTTTATTCTTTGTTAACACGATATTTAGTGGAATCGGTTGAGATGCAAATATCTTTATTATCTTTATATTTATTTTTATTTTTACTATGTTAAATGAAAAAATGTTCAAAAAAGAAAAGTGAAAACTTGAATATTGAATATTGAAAGTCAAAATTTTTGAAACTTTTTAAAATGTCAAAAATAAAAATCTTAATTACATAAAATAAAAATTACAATACACGTATTGTAATTCAATCTCTGAAATAGTTTCCTATATTAATGGCATTTAAGGTGTTTTCATAACAAACAATTATAAATGCTTCTATGGATTTTTTTGGAGTTTAATTTTTAAAAGAAACTAATTAGTTTTGGACGATATAGATTTGCAGACTCAATTGTTAGTTTTTCCATTATTGTTTTTACTTTTTGCAAGAACCTACTAACCTTTTTGCACTATAAAAGGTTTACAAATTAGCAAAATACATGATTACCCATAAACATGAATATCTTAAATACATCTTTACTATCTAAAATGAAAAAATGGTTAAAGGGAAAAAGTGAAAACTTGAATATTGAAAGTCAAAATTTTTGAAACCTTTTAAAATGTTAAAAATAAAAATCTTAACTACATAAAAAAGAAAATAGTCAAAAGGTGAATTGTTGACTTTGTTGAATGTTGAAAAAATTAAATTGTTAAATGAGTTATGGTTCACGAAACATGCATGGCAACACATAATCAATACCATATATATAAACATAAACATTACTGTGAAACGATTCAATATGCTAAATGTTATACGTATTGATTGAATGTTTAAAAAGGAAAGAATGAAATGTTGAAACTCATATTCAATGAAACGTTGAAACTCATACACAATATATCTTCCATCAATATTTTGTTTTGTGCTTGGCATATCTTCCACATGGAAATTGATAGCCAAATATTTTTCATACGGGAATTTATTTAAAAGATAGTTGGTAGGTTGGATTGGAATATATAATCTCATTTGTGATGTTGCAATATGTGACGTCCGCTAAAATATTGAATTTATTTCAATTTAGTATTTTGTATACATCGATAATTTTTAACCACGACTAATTTTGTATAAATCGATAATTTATAACCACGACTAGAAACTATGCATAAACCATAGTAGCAAAACTCACATGAACCGTCGCACCAGACACAAATCAACGCATCAAACTTATGTTGAGAACTAAATTGCTACCATCGAAATTGTGTCTGCAACTAGGCACTGCCGCCGCTAGACACGAGTACTCGGCTATAAACTATTAATGTTGAAAAGTTGAAAAATGAAATGTTGAAATGCATTGATGTCAACTACTATTGCAGGCAACTATTAACTAGCCATGCGTTTGAAAAATAGTCAACTTTGTTTGAAAATTTCAAAAAACTCAAAATCAATTTAAAGATATTGCAAATGGTGAAAATCATGGAAAGTCGTACAATTAATTTTTCAATTTTTTACCGTTTTCTATATGGTCTTATAATGGGTTGAGAGAAGAAATTTGTTAATCGACAATTACCAATTAATGAATTACCATTTTGCATTTACTACTTGGAGCAATAGTTACGGTAAATGAGTAGTATAAATTATCCTTCTCCACTCCATCATTTTCATCAACTCTTGCTATAATGTCTGAAAACAAAAAAACAAGACATTTCGGCAACAAGTCCAAAAGGAAACTATTAATACACATTGGAAACCGGGTTGACTCAGGACAAATCTAACCCAGCGGGTTGACCCGGTATAAATTGACCCGTTTTTTTTTTTTTTTTTTTTTTTTTTTTTTTTTTTTTTTTTTTTTTGGTAACTAGAACGGTTTAACTGGTTGTACTACCCGGGTCGAACCGGGTTTCAAAATATTATGTTTAATCCCCAAATCCTTAAACTTTTATTATTTTTCGTTTATAACCCGTAAATTTTTTTTATCACTAAAATTATCTTACGCTATAAAATCACGTTGTTGTGCACGGGTACTCGTCTAGAGTTGAATTATCACATGTTACAACAGTTTGCAATTACATTTTGATCTTTTTACGTTCTATTTTGAACGTTATACGAAAAATATACCTTTATATCGCATATCGTTAATTGTCTGCTGCTAGGAACCGCTGCCGCTAGGTGCGGGTACTCGTCTAGTCTATTACTATATGTACCCGCGCGACGCGGGTACCCTGTGACTGAATTTTCTAGTAATGTGATGTTATGCGGTCATACATTTTTTAACAAGTAATTTAGAAATAATTATAACGGGGATCTTGTTTAGTTTTCTTTTCGTTTTCGCGTCTAGGTAGATCTTTGTTATTAGTTTATTACTGTGAGTTGGGGAGTGACCAGTGGGTAGCCTAACAAACAACAAAAAAAAGAAAATCTTACAAAGTTAAAAATGTTTTTTCAATAATGTAACAGTTCACTTTTTTGTTTTTTAGTCAAGTGAGTTATCGGTCGAGGGGATGAACCCTTCATCAATTTTGGAGCCGACCGACCCAGTTCGACCCTCATGCTGCAATTGCAGCGACTTGCTCGACCGACCACTGCGGGCAGCCTAATGGCTTTATTTTTAAGTGCTTGGCTTATTAGCTTGATTAGATTGTGCATTGTGGTTAAATGGTTGTATATTTTGGTGAAGGGGTAAATTAAATAGTGTGTTAATTGTATATGTTGAATAGCATTTTTTTAGTTTTATTTGTGCTTCAAATAGTTGTAACTTATGCTTTTTCACTTGTATTTACTTAAAAATTCTATATTAGAAAATCTTAAAAAAGTAATAAGAGGGAAGGTACAAGATGCATTATAAATAGTATAGATTATATTACAACCATTTAATGGGAATAATATTTGGCGAGCACATAGTGCATCTTTTTGCTGTATTTGTTGTTCACTAGTATGCATATGTTACTGAAAATTATATCACATATACAACGCGCTAGCAATACATGTCACACAATAATCGACATTTTCTGTTATTAACTTCTAAAATTTTAGTGACTCGTAATGTCATCACTTTTTTATATTGAAAAAAATCTCACATGTACTTAGTGACAAAGTAGTTACCACTTTTAAGCTTGGTCACTAACTATTTATGGATGACAAAATATTAATGTCCATGTGCTATATGGTCACTATTTTGCTTAAATAGTGAACAAAAAAAAGTCAGCACTAAATTCTAGTCACTAAAACCCTTTTTCTTGTAATGTGCAAGGCTTGCAGTATTTAACTACCTAAATTACATAACTGCTTAATACTAAAAAATAACAGGAATTTATCAATAAAAACATAGACATATAAGCTGGACTACTAGGTTACTTTATTGCAGCAACTAGACTTATAGTGATATAACACCATATAGTATTCATTAGTAACACCTGTGCAATAAACAATGATAGTATGCCGCTTCCAGCACCAACATCAACCACTACCCGTCCACCAAAATCTACTTGGTTCTCAATTACCGCGGCATAGTAGGAACCGAAAAAAGATAGCAACATTAATCATACATTTCACCTGTCCTCACATAATCCTGCATCATATTTTGTTGACGAAGCAGTTGTCCGTAATAATGGAAATACATCTTAGCAAAAGATGCTTCAATTTCATCATCGAACTTGCTTTTGTAGGAATACACCGTTTCATTTACTAAACTTGATCCTGTTAAAAGAAACAATAAATAATCAAGTCATCTACTCCTTCAAAAATATGACTTTCATGGAATGTAATTATCAACAGTGTTTATACTACCTGAGTGGTTCAAGAAAGAACTGCAGCTCCGGTGACTGGAATATCGCCGACAAAGAGGGAGATGAAGCGTATCATTAGTCATTTTACAACAAGTGACAATATATTTCTCGATGTGATTGAGTTGCACTCCAAGTTTGATAAAATGTCTGCCTGTAATTTGGTCATGGTAGTGACACCCTTGAGTTGAGACTTGTTGCTGGTTAGAATGGTTTAATATATGCTAATGGCCTGAGAAAAGATGACCTTATTTCATGCGGTATCCAGATGACCATGTTTCAAAGAGCACGTATTAGTGTCTGGTTATTTGGCTGTGGGTTTTGTTACAGATTATGTGATTATAAGAAGTGTTAATATACAAAATACAATACTGAACTTTGCGAAAATGTTTGTCTAAGTTACTCAACTTAGTTTTTTTCATTCAAGTACCCAAACTTTGTGTTATTCGTTAATTACTATTCAATTAAAAAAGCTACATTCATATTACCTCATTGACTACTAACTTGTTACTAACCAGATTTTTTGCCATCCAGTTTCACATTAAGGGGCTTCAAGGCATCGTACTGGGATTCGAACCCAGCTGCCAATTCAGGGAAAATCCCCCACATGGGGAATAGCAGGAGTCGAACTCCTGACCTCCCACACATGGAGACTATAACCGGATGCATCAATCCAACTGAGCTGGACATCACTTGCTGTTACTAACCAGATTACCATAGTCCATGTCACTAAACTAAAATATACGTCATTTTAGTTGTCCACGTCATTTACACCTCACATGTTTCAAATCTTTCTTCTTATTGCTCACACCTTACTTATAAGTAAATGTTTTCTAATCAATGTTTATACTTTTATTAGCTTAAAACTTTCATTTTTAGGTGGTGTTGGATGTTGATTTGAGTATATCAGTGTTTAGTCTTCTTAAAACTCAAATCATTTCTATTTTCTCTATGTTTGTTTAGTACTCAAACCAAGTCCTTCCCATCTAAAATCACAAGCAGTCCACCACCACTACTTAGTAGACAGTCACATAACTGAAATGAAATAAAAAAACACAAAACAATGAAAAAATATACAGGACTAAACAAAAATATGAACACAAAAAAAGATCATTTCATAAAATAACATTGACACTTACTAGTAGATTTGAAGAATAAAACACAAAACCACCCCAAAATACACATACGACAGACACTTAAAAACAGCAAAACAACTTGCAGCCGGTGGATTTTCGGTTTTGGTGAAGGATTGTGGCGGTTACGTACGAGAGGGGTTTAGGTGGCAGCGGATTCCGGGTGTATTTTTTGGGTGCAAAAGGTGAATTTCATATATTAAAACATAACAAATACATCAAGGAGAAGAGATAGACAAGACCTATCCTTCTTGAAATACAACCAATATACAAACCAGCCTAAACAAACAAAACATACAATACTGACTAGTATCAAGAACAACTGAAGACTATCCTTTTAACCAATATGTCTGGAAGTTAACCAAACATACCAAAAACAGAAATACCCAAACAATCCCCATACCATATCCTCTTGACTACATTTCCTATCTTAGTTCAGAACTCAAACCATTCAGCCCACACCCACAATAGAATGAGATGAACAAAGGAGGCATCATCAAGGAGGATATAGCCCCATTCACACTATAAGAGGGGCTATACCAAAACTAAACTCAAAAACGATTCCCTAAGTATTCTCTCTGGCGAATAGCGAATCCCTAAATAACGATTGATCATAACCCTTTTAATTTATTAATCTTTCTCCATCGTGGGTCGGTTGATTATTAACTGGTTTGTGATTATTCTTTTTATTCGCTTTTGGCAAGGAATTGATTTATTCACTTTTTACTTGCCTTGATTTATATTCTTTCATATTGATGATTCACGTGCATGCAAACTGACCTCTAATATTCTGATTAGTTACTTTTCTTAGTGGTTTGGTGGTTAATTTTATTCAAACATACTTATTTGCATGCACTATTGTGGTGGACTAGAGGTTGCGTTTCAACATTTATGAAACCCTAACTTTGCGTTAGGGTTTTACCTTTGTTTATTTTGGTTTTGCTGCTGTTGTTTAATTGTTCTTGGTGAATACGATTGTTTTGCTGTGGGTTGTGGGGTTTTGAGAGATGGAAAAAGGATTTTTCAATAAGACTAGTGCTTCCAAGGTTTCTAAAGATGTGGGTAATTCTGCTGCTAATGATACGCAATGTGTGGCTGAGCCGAATTATGGTCTTGACCCGGCCGTTTTGGAAGCGGGTAAGACCTTTGAAGAGGCTATGCGCGGTGTTGAAGTTACGAATGCGGAGAATGCGGACAATGGTACTAATTTTATTTCTAATTCGTCTCCCAATGTTCATAATCAACCCCAACCAACGGGTGCCACGAGTGTGAAGCCGGTTTCATATGCGGGTGCTACATCAATTGATTCTACGAAGCGCAAGTCTAATTTTCGTAGGTTGGAATGTAGTAAAAAGTCTAATAGGGTGGATCTCTCCATTCCTATGAAAGTCGTTGAGGAGGTAAACTCTAAATTTGAGAATACCCTTTGTGGTTATTTTCTTGGTAAACGTATTGCTTTTCCGGTTGTTGATTATTATGTTCGTAATACGTGGGCCAAGTATGGTATTCAAAAGGTTATGATGAATGCTAAGGGGTTCTTTTTCTTTTAGTTTTCCACTCGTAAAGGTTTGGATGATGTTTTTGAAAACAGACAGTGGATGATTAGAAATGTGCCAATTATTCTTAAAAATTGGACGTTGAATAATAATGTGCTTAAAGAGGATTTGACTAATATTACGGTATGGGTTAAATGTAACGCCCCATGGATGACACGACTTAAAATCATTGAAATTTAAACTTTTACGCGAAAACAATTTGACTTAAAACTGACCTGTTGTTACTAATCGTTGAACTGATAAAATTCTGTAACAAACTGACCCTTTAAAGTATTTTTACATGAAACTAAACTCAATTATCTTCGAAATGACGGGTGGCTCGACCCGTGACGACTTACGGTTAAAAAGATATGATTTTTCCAAATTAGTTCTCCAAATTTGTTCTCCAAATTAGTTCTCCAAATTAGTTCTCCAAATTAGTTCTCCAAACTAGTTCTCCACTAGTTCTCCAACTATTTTAACTACTTTACAAACACTTATCCATATACTTTGTTTTTACAAACATTCTTGACCCGTTTGACCCAAAATGGGTTAAAATAGACCTTGTCCCAAACACCCCATTTTCTGCATATCCCTTTTATATACTTTTGACCCATTTTCCGGAAAACGACTTCTATAACATGACATAACACCAAAACTTCCAGAAATCATTAGGTCATTATAAATATCAAATATATGCATAAACTTGGTCATAATGACCCACGGAAACGTGCTTTACAAGTGACAGGTGTTATGCCAAACACCCGTTTTGACCCGTTTGCATACACCACTTAAACATAACTCTTTAACATGCTTTAAAACCTGTAAAATGACTCTTAAAACATTTCAAAGACTTGACACTATAAACATTAAACCTTTTATGACTCTCGGGGGACAACCTTGTCATGAGCTCGGTATCTACCTAAGCTTTACCTTCTAATCAATCTTCTAAACTTTCTCATAATCCAACCTTAGCGCTTAGTTCCAAGCATTTCCTTTGCCTTCACATTTAAACCTACAAACATTAACATCTTAAACCGTAAGCACAAGGCTTAGTAAGTAAAGCGTTCATAACATGTTATCATATACATTCATACATTATACATCATAACTCATTTCAAATCATTAAACATTAACACGTACTTTGGTTCACTTAAGTAAAACATTTCCTATGGTTCAACATCAACATACCTTAGCCTAATCCACCTTGCCTAACCTTCATGACTAGTTAAGCCAAACTAGTCTCAACCACACTTTATATAAACATATATTCAATTACCCAATTCCTTAGCATAACAAAATCACATAACATATAATGTGTAGAATCATATAACAACATATAATGACCGGTTTACTTACCTTAATTCCAAGATAGTGATATCAATTAGAATCATCATCATCAATACCATCATTAGCCTTTTCTTCACATCTTGTAAGGATGATTAGCACTAACTTATTTCTTGGTTTGGAGCATTAATCCTTCATCAATTTGACCATTGGAGATTCTTGTTCTTTTCCCTCCTTTTTCACTTCACGACACACACATACACACCTAAATTATTCTGGAAATCTAATGATACAAGGAGAAGGATTCCAGACATATGTATGAGGTATGTTTGCCTAATTGGCATATTAGGTCCTTCAAGTCTCATTCCTTCTATTTTGGCCACAACATACTTTATAACATGTTTAGCACTTGGCAACTTAGGTCCCTTAAGTCAATTTTCCTTATAAATGTGACATATCATATTTTCCATAATCATTTACATAACATTTGTTGACTATTAGTATGACTATCGGGTTGACTACAATATACCATTCGTTGACTAACCAATCACGTTAAACCTTGGTCAATTTCATCTAAGGTGGGGCCTATTTGTATCCGGGATACGGGTCTAACAATTCTACCCTCCTTATTTAGATTTCGTCCTCGAAATCTCTCGTCTATTACTAACCATGACTTGGTCATTTCTTAACCCCATTCTTAGTACTAAGCACACTTTCATTCAAACATTTCATTGCAATGATCTAAGTGATCCTGCAACACAAATTGACACATTCCAAAAATCCTAAATTCGCTCTACTTCTTGTTGATTTATCTAAGAGCATACACCTCTTACTAAGGTTGTTATGTCAAACGAGACACATTTATTATAACCAAAATATCATTTGATCACTTTATCACTACTATACCACATTCTTACTTGATTTACTCTAACTTTTAATCAAGGATTATATGTCACTTGAGAAAATTTGCGCCAATTTGACTTTATATAAGTCAAATATAAACTAATACAACTTAAGATTCTCATCTTTACCGTAGTCATCTCAATACCCTTTTAACACCTTACTTTCTTTACTTCATTTTAAGGATTTTCGCTAAGTATTATAAGTCACTTAGGAAATCTTAGGTCGCATTTGACTTTCCCAAGTCAACATTGACTAATACCTTCACATTCTACTATGGTCATTCCATTATTTCATTAACATTTTTATTATAGGGCCTTGTTTCCTTTACTTCTTTATATAATTTCCTTGTCAAAGACTACAAGTCTCGTTGGAAATTTCAATATTTTGACTTCATAAGGTCAAACTTTAACTTACATCATCGCATTTACACATAAGGGTGCTAATAAAGTTTAGCATCCATTACTATCATTATTCACATTTTGTACCACTCCTCAAGGTACATTATAATATCATTACAAATTCTTAATCTTTCCAAGTCATACTTAAGACACTTAAACGATTGGTTTCACTTAATGTCTGAATTTAAAGTCGCATTCTAATTATATCCCACCTATCTTAGTTCTTAATACTTCTAACTAATTCTAGGCTTTCGTTTTCCACCCCTTTTACCTTACTCACGCCATGTCGAGAACACATAAGCCCACTCATTTATATTTTCTCATTTACATGGAAAGGCGTCCCAGTCTATGTAAATCAAGAAACATAAACTCATGGTTCGGAGATTCACAATTTCTTTAATTAAATGAAAAGGCGTCCCAATCCATTTAATCAAGGAAATCATAAATCGTCCTACTTATACACTTTCGACATAACATTTACACCTATTCGTTACACATTTTAACTTATGTTTCTCTTTCTCATTTCACATTCATTGTTTGTAAATTAAATATTTCGCTTTTAACTTTTCTCTTTTCTAGCTTGGATCCATCTCACCTTATCATTTCAAGCTTGGTCATCCTGGAGGATACCATCATTAACATCATTAATATGGTCATCCCGAAGGATACCACTATTAGCATCATTAACTCGGCCATCCCGAAGGATACCATCATTAACATCATTAGCTTGGTCATCTCGAATGATACCATCATTAACATGGTCATCCCGAAGGATACCATCATTAGCATCATTAACTCGGCCATCCCGAAGGATACCATAATTAACATCATTCACTTGGTCATCCCGAAGGATACCATCATTAACATCATTAGCTTGGTCATCTTGAAGGATACCATTATTAGCATCATTAACTCGGCCATCCCGAAGGATACCATCATTAGCCATCATTAACTCGCTGGTAACATGATAGCCATCTTTAACCTTTCAAATTTAACATTGGATCCAAGCCAATAATATTTTAACGCATACATTATTCCATTCATGCTATTTAGCTAAAGCAAGTATCATAAAGTATATGAAATCTGCTTATCATACTTACACATGTACTATGTGTTTACATTTCTCATCACAACTTACATTCTTTAATGTGCGCTAACCATTTCCACATCTTTACTCTTACCTCTTTTAGGTTATTCAATTCTTTTCCACTTCTAACCTTACATAGGTTAGATTGATAACACCTTTGTTAACGTACGTTTATCCTTTACATTCATTTTAAACATCAACACGATCTCTTCGCGTTTTACTAAGCAACATATTATAATGTTCTTACTTACATTCTTAACTCATCCCTTTTTAGTAATTAGCACAATGGCTATACCATTTTCATTTCATCATTACTTGTCATCATTTCTTAATCTCATTCATTACTTTTTCACATTAATAGACGCTTAACAATTAGCGTGACAATTCTTATCTTGCTATCACACATTATACTTTAGCACACTTATCATTTATTACGTTTCACACCTTAAGCGTCAAATACTTTAATTCACAATTATACCATCTCTAATATCACTTATCATTTCTAATCACATTTCATACCGTTATTCCAACACACATTCATATAATCATAATACGATCACCGACACTAACCAAGGTGTACGGCAATCTAATCATTTAGATACCTCAAGGCCTCTACGGACTTATATCACATAAAGATCAATACTATAGCACACATTCATTATTATCAACTTAGGTTCATGTAAACTATCACATGATCTGATTCAAAACTTAAACATTTACTTTCTCCCTTTAACTTCTCTTACATTCAACGCATCTAATAGTGGTTTAAGTCTAGGAAACCTAAAGTGGAAACCTAATTCACTTAAACCGAAGCTCTGATACCAAGTTGTAACGCCCCGTGAATGACACGACTTAAAATCATTGAAATTTAAACTTTTACGCGGAAACGATTTGACTTAAAACTGACCTGCTGTTACTAATCGTTGAACTGATAAAATTCTGTAACAAACTGACCCTTGAAAGTATTTTTACATGAAACTAGACTCAATTATCTTCGAAATGACGGGTGGCTCGACCCGTGACGACTTACGGTTAAAAAGATATGATTTTTCCAAATTAGTTCTCCAAATTTGTTCTCCAAATTTGTTCTCCAAATTAGTTCTCCAAACTAGTTCTCCAAACTAGTTCTCCAAACTAGTTCTCCACTAGTTCTCCAACTATTTTAACCACTTTACAAACACTTATCCATATACTTTGTTTTTACAAACATTCTTGACCCGTTTGACCCAAAATGGGTTAAAATAGATCTTGTCCCAAACACCCCATTTTCTGCATATCCCTTTTATATACTTTTGACCCATTTTCCGGAAAACGACTTCTATAACATGACATAACACCAAAACTTCCAGAAATCATCAGGTCATTATAAATATCAAATATATGCATAAACTTGGTCATAATGACCCACGGAAACGTGCTTTACAAGTGACGGGTGTTATGCCAAACACCCGTTTTGACCCGTTTGCATACACCACTTAAACATAACTCTTTAACATGCTTTAAAACCTGTAAAATGACTCTTAAAACATTTCAAAGACTTGACACTATAAACATTAAACCTTTTATGACTCTCGGGGGACAACCTTGTCATGAGCTCGGTATCTACCTAAGCTTTACCTTCTTATCAATCTTCTAAACTTTCGCATAATCCAACCTTAGCGCTTAGTTCCAAGCATTTCCTTTGCCTTCACATTTAAACCTACAAACATTAACATCTTAAACCGTAAGCACAAGGCTTAGTAAGTAAAGCGTTCATAACATGTTATCATATACATTCATACATTATACATCATAACTCATTTCAAATCATTAAACATTAACACGTACTTTGGTTCACTTAAGTAAAACATTTCCTATGGTTCAACATCAACATACCTTAGCCTAATCCACCTTGCCTAACCTTCATGACTAGTTAAGCCAAACTAGTCTCAACCACACTTTATATAAACATATATTCAATTACCCAATTCCTTAGCATAACAAAATCACATAACATATAATGTGTAGAATCATATAACAACATATAATGACCGGTTTACTTACCTTAATTCCAAGATAGTGATATAAATTAGAATCATCATCATCAATACCATCATTAGCCTTTTCTTCACATCTTGTAAGGATGATTAGCACTAACTTATTTCTTGGTTTGGAGCATTAATCCTTCATCAATTTGACCATTGGAGAATCTTGTTCTTTTCCCTCCTTTTTCACTTCACGACACACACATACACACCTAAATTATTCTGGAAATCTAATGATACAAGGAGAAGGATTCCAGACATATGTATGAGGTATGTTTGCCTAATTGGCATATTAGGTCCTTCAAGTCTCATTCCTTCTATTTTGGCCACAACATACTTTATAACATGTTTAGCACTTGGCAACTTAGGTCCCTTAAGTCAATTTTCCTCATAAATGTGACATATCATATTTTCCATAATCATTTACATAACATTTGTTGACTATTAGTTTGACTATCGGGTTGACTACAATATAACATTCGTTGACTAACCAATCACGTTAAACCTTGGTCAATTTCATCTAAGGTGGGGCCTATTTGTATCCGGGATACGGGTCTAACATTAAATTCCATGATGTGCCCCTTGCTATGTTTTTTGATGATGGTCTCAGCCTCCTAGCCACATTGATTGGTACGCCAAAAATGTTAGATTCTTAAACTAGTCAAATGTGCTTGGAATCATGGGGTCGAAGTAGTTTTGCTAGGTGCTTGATTGAAAATAAGGTGGATCACGTTCTTAGGGAGAGCATCACTGTTGAGATTCCATTACTTGATGGGACATGTTCTACTATTGAAAAGATTCGGGTTGAATACGAATGGAAACCGCCTCGGTGTGATACATGTAAGCTTTTTTGGTCATACGTTGCTTGATTGTCCTAAATCTGTTCCACCTCCTACTCAGCCTAAACAGAGTGTTAATGATGGTTTTCAAACTGTCAATAACAAGAATAAGGGTAGGAACGGTGGTCCAAGTGTTCCAGGTAAGGGAGGTTTTACTAAACCTGATGTGGGTCCTAAGTTTAGGTATCAACCTAAAGCGCCTCCTCCTGAACCTAAGAAGGTGGATAATACAAAGAAGAAAGCCACTTATGTGGCTAGTACGAGTGGGACGAAGATTGCTACATCTAATCCTTTTGATGCACTTAATATGATCGATACTGATGAATGTGGCACTCCTACTGATGTAGTGGATTCTGGTAGTACAATGGAAGCAAAGGAGGTTGAGTCTCTTAAGACCAGTAATGTATCACAAGAACCGCTTGTGAGTGATTCAATGGAAGCTAACGAGGTTGGTCCTACCCCTGTTGTTGAGAAAATTGGGGAGTTTGAAAAGCTTCTTATTGATGGGAAAGCTACTCTTGTTGATGATGATGGTAATCCTATTAAAAAGGTTGATTATCTAGGTAATGAAAAGGATTTTCCGTCTACTTCTTCTACTAAGAGGGTTAACCCATTCTCTAAGGTGGGAGAGATTATTGACTCCGATTGTGATGAAGAGGATGTTATGAACACTTTTGATGAGTCAAGGAACCTATTTGGTGGTGGTCATGATCGTGAAGATGATTATGATGACTATGCGGATCAGGTCTACGATCTTTCAGGGAATTTGGATGCTTATTATGACACGTATGGTATCAAGCTCCAAGGCCTTGGTAGGAAGTAATTTTGTTTTCATAGGAGTATAATGTTATCTTTTGAGTAGTGGTTTATTTTCTTGTTAGAGAATAGGAAGTATCTTGTTATTTAAGCTTTCCGCCTATGTAACAGGCTGAGATATGGGATTCACCCATATCCTTTGTACTTAAATATTTTTTGGAGTAATATATTTACCAGGTCTTTGACCTTTTACCCAAAATAGGGGCTATACCATTATAGCTACATTTCCTATAGATTGAACCATGAACAAACTAGCAGCTACAACCTCACTGGACTGCTCACAGAACAAACCATAGGCATCACTATAACAGGAACACACACCCTCAAATAGACTCCACCTAACCTCCTTTAGTGATGCATAGGATGGACCAAGAAGGTTCATCTTTCGCACCTCTCTATTCCATCCAACATGCACCACCCAACCAACAAAAGAAACTCCATTAGGACACCAACAGAACCACTACCTTCCCACTTTCCGAGACAAGAACCTTCCCCTTTCTAGACTACATCATCCTCAATTTTTACACAGTCTTCATTTTAATATCCCACTCTCTACTGACTTGTTCCACTGCAGCAGTTTTCTTAACTTTTAAACTCAACAATTGCAGTTTTATATTTTCAATGATTTCATTATATAAACTTTGTCTGCCCTTCTCAACCTGAGTAAATAGTCTTTGATTTCTTTCCCTCCATATAAAGTATACCACAGTAGCAATTACTATTTTATGTAGGACATTCCCAATAGAGTTATTGCATCCACCCTTAGCAATATACTCCACCACAATCCTCCAATTCACATCCCACATTCTCATATTCACCTTCTCTCTAACTTATATCCCAAATCCACTTTGAATATATGCAGTTAAAGAAAAGATGCTCATGACTATCATTAACAGCTTTGCATAAGGGGCATAACATCACTCCATTATTATTCCAAGCCATCAGTCTATCCTGAGTAGACAACCTTCCAAGCATAGATAACCATAAGATAAATGCATGTCTTGGGTTGCATCGAGAGAACCAAACCACTTTGTGCCAGTTTACTTCACTCCCATCTTCCTTAAAAATCCTCCAAACACTCTTTATAGAAAAATTTCCTTTCACCCAATTACTATCAATCCACTGCACTTCATCTTCTATATCACTATCAATGTTTGGAACACATAAGTTTGTAAGATTACTAACCTGTTGCTCCCAATTGACAGGCCAAATCCATCTCCCATCTTCAATCATCTCAGCAACTTTCATTTGTTCAGATAGCCTTGCTTCATACCTCCTTTTGAAGGAAATAATCCTATCAAGAGGACCATGATCATTCCAATTGTCAAACCACATATTCACCTTCCTCCCATTGCCTATTTTATACCAAATATGAATTCTAACTTTAGTTCTAAGGTTCATTATAGCTTTCCAAGTGCCACTATCTGACTCATCAATTTCTATCTCAAAACACATACCATTTCTATACCAAAATAGACCCAAAATAACCAGAAAAGAGCCGTTTATGCCTAATATTTATTGGTTTCTTGAGTTTATGCATGTGCAGGTACGGATATGACAAAACAGACAAAAGAAAGCCAAAACCGAAGAAAACCGAGCATGAGAAAGATAAGAGAGCAAAAGCCGATGCCGGGATGCAGTTTCATGGGATTTGGATGCTCAAAAGTCAAATTACGAAGCTTTGGATCATTTTTGAGAGTATTCACATTTTCACCCTCACCTTGCCATATTTACACATTAACCCTCCATTTTTTTTTCATAATTACACAAATAACTCCTCACTTTCCCATTTTACCATTTTTACCCTTGAACTCTCATTGTACCAAAATACCAAAGTTAACCTTACCCTTTCAAATATTTACACCATTGGTCCTAGCAATTTGCAAATCACTTAAATGGTCCTTAGTGTTCTTAAACTAAATAATACAAGTCCAAGAAAATAAATAAAACACCTTTACCCTTTGGCCCAAGCCCATTTCCCAAATAAATATTACACGTTTACTAACTTATTTCCCACCAGTCAAACACCAAAATAAAATAACCAAACGCGCCCAAAACCACCTAGAGTTACTGTTTATCACCTTCTTCCCCGTTTTACCCAGTTACACCCAAAACTTACCCCACTTAATGCACTTCTGGAAGATTCTGACAACGTGTCAGAGGGTGTGACACAAGGATTGCCAGCCTGGACGATTGAAGCACTCCCATTGGTCTTGACACATCACGAAGGCAATCCAACGGATGTAATGAATTGAGATGATGCAAGTAGAGATCAAAGGCTGTTATTTGAAGTCCCAGAAACTTCCCAGACCCGAGAAGGCTCAAGGCTCAACTATTTGATCATTTTAATTTTTCTCACTTCTTTACGTTTTCAGTAGTTAGATAATTGTACTTTCAGTTTTAAGATTGTAAACTCAATTGAATTTATGCAAATTACTTTTTCGATTTTGTTACCTTGTCACTTCAATTCCTTAAAAACTTGTCTACAATGTTTTAAAAACCGGTTTTTTTATCGACCCGGTTTAGTCGCCGGTTCACCGGGTCACCGGTTCAACCGGTTGAACCGCCGGGTCGAACCGGTTCTATACACATATATACTTTTTCCTATATTTAATAATTAGTATTGCATGATCTAATAATTTATCTGTTTTTATTCATACATTCGATTAAACCGATAAAAAAAATTGAGACGATACCAATAAGTTTTGCTTTTTAAGTCTACATCTATAAAAATATAGCCAAAATTTTAAGGTGATTCTAAATAATAAAATAGTTTATAATAAAACTATATTAATTGGTGATTCTAAGATCATATATAACTATAATTTATTATTTTACAAAGTTTTAACAAACATTAGTTATCAATATTTTAACTTTTCAATTAAACTTAGAAAAGTTAATGGAAAAAAATCATTTTGCTAATTTTTTTTGATAAAAAGTAATGACCCGGCCGGTTTATCAAATCGGGTCAACCCGGGTCAACAAAAAATCGCCGGTTCAATCCGGTTCTCAACCATGCAAAAACCCGGTCCTATCTGGCCCGGTCTCCAAGCCGGTTCCCGGTTCAACCGGTTGAACCGGCCGGGTCAACCCGGGTTTTAAAACATTGCTTGTCTATGTGTTTGAAAAGCTTTTAATTCTGTTAAGTCAAGCTCACATAAGCCTGATAAAGCTTATGTGAGCTCATTAGTATCTCAGCTCATACTAAACCTTAGTTTTTGCAAAAGTCAAACAAAGTCAAAGTTCTTAGTAAAATCAGTTTCAAGTAATTGTTGGTTTTAAATCTGATTTAATGTAGAATTTCACGCTTAATGTTCAGTTTTAATTCAGTTATGTTCATCTCAATCAAGTTTTTAAGGGATGAAGTGCATTTTAGTTACATAAGAGGGTGTTTGGTTTAGAAGCTGGTAAGAGATTTAGGACTGTTTCAGTAGTTCATTTTGCCTCAAGTAGATTAGTTTAGGTTAGAAGTAGTCAGTCTTAGCATAAAATTGCATACCTATTAGGAAATTTTAGGTCGCATAATTCATCATTGTGGTTTCATTAGTTGTTTATCTATCTCCATTAGGCATTATTAAAGCTTGTGATTACATTCTAGTTCAGTTAGGAGGAATCAAATGTCATTTTAGTCAAAACTTTTTAAAAACAGAAAAAGTCAAAAATGTCTAGCTTGTGATTTTAGTTTTGATTTTTCATTTTCTCAATTCTCATTCAAATTAGTTGAGTTTTCGGGTTCTAAATATTTTCTAGCTTGTGATTTCAAATATTATTTTTTTATAATTTTTAGAAAATTTCTTAATAGCTTTTCAGTAGATTAAAGTTACCTGTTTGGCCTTATGCTCCCATGCACATCAGTTACCACTTTGCTGTCACAGTTCTTTTTATAAGCTTTTGCATGCTCACTTTTGCTTCTTAGGTGTCACAAGTTAGTTTTATTAGATCACTTGTTGGTTAACTTCTTCTTTATTCACCTTATGTAGTCAGTAGTGCTTATTAGGTTAGCTTATTAAGACTTAAAAGTTGCCCTCTCTTCCCCCTTTGATATGTTGCACAATAGTTTAAGTTAGTGCTTATTAGTTTCATTTGAGCTTATTTTCTTATTCAGATTACTCCTTTAGGTCCTCCTAGCTTAGTTAGTTTTTAGTTATTGCCTTTTTAGCTTTTAAGGTTCCTTAATTTAGCTTTTTAGAACCTGCCTTAATCAGCATAGGGACTGTTTGATGTTTTAGCTTATCATTAGTATTTTTTAGCTTGTTCATTGGTTTTATTTAGTTGCAATATATAGCTTTTATTCTGTTTGGACTTAATTCAGTTTGTTTTAGCTTCTGGTAGCTTATTAGCTTATTTCATTTAATTTGTTCATTTCAGTTTGCATTGCACATAGCATAATCTGCACTCACTAGTTCTTGCTGTTAATTTTCATAGATTCACAATTGCATTTAGGACTTTTCTGTAAATTTTCATAAGTTTCTGTTACCATTTACTATTTTTCTAGCATTAAATTCAGTTTTTAGCCTTTTTAAATAGCTTTTAATTCAAATAAATCAGAAAAATGTCACAAAAATACAAAATCAATTTTATTAGTTTTACAAATATCAAAAAGACATAAAAAGTATTTTTCCAGATTTTTCCTAGTTTAAATAGTATTTTCTAGCCATTTAATTAGTTTAATTCAGTTTTTAATTCATAATAAATTGAGAAAAAGTCATAAAAATGCAAATACAGTTTTACAAATTATTTTTAGTTGGATTAGATTTTTGAAAAATAGTTTTGTAATTTTCTTGTAAGTTTTCATAATTTTTAGCTTTTTTTAAATCTATTTTAAAAGTTCAAAATTAGTTTTTAATTCAAATAAATCAAGAAAAACTAAAAAAATTAGTTTTAAATTTCAAATAATTTTTAAATCACATTTTAAGCTGTAGAAAAATATTATATTACTTTTAGGACTTTAAATAGTATAGTTTGCATTTTAATTTACGTTTTAACAATTACGTTATTTGCGTTTTTAGTTATATTTTGCATAACTAGTTTAAATTCCTTGTTTGCACCATGGATTTAGTAGTTTTTATTGCTTCCCTTTACTATTCCTTGCTTCGTAGTTTAGAAAACATCATAAATCCTTTTTACCCATTCAAATCCCGAATAACGTGACGTGAGTTGTTAATTCCATTCATCTCTCGCTAGGAACGATCCGGGGACTCAAATCTAATACATTTGAGTTACCCAATACTACAAATACTCATAATTGGTTTCTTTCCTAAGAATCAATCTCCCACACACTTTTACATTTCAACTTTACCGAATTGACCCATTTAACCCATGAACTTTCTTTTTGAGAAACCACATTCCATAAATGTTTGCATAATAAAGCCTCATTCCATGCACCAAGACTTTTGATACCCAAAACTCCTTGACTCTTGGGAGTACAAATGATCTTCCAAGCCACTTTAGCAACCCCTTTCTTCATAGAATCCTGACTCCAAAGGAACCACTTCAAAATTTTTCAATTTCTTTGACAGTTGTTTTTGGAATCAGAAAAACATATGCCCAATAAATGTGCATTGATGCCAACACAGCTGCAATTAGTTGGAGTCTTCCAGCACATGATAAAGCCTTGTTCTTCCAATCATTCACCTTCCATTTAACTTTCTCCACTAACTGATTACATTCAGATACACCAATGTTTTTAGTGACAAGTGGTACTCCCAAGTATTTCATAGGTAAGTTGCCTACATTGAAAGGCTTAATATCCATAATTTTTTGTTTCTCAGCTTCTTTAACACTACCAAAGAAAATGGTACTTTTATTCATATTAGGCTTCAGTCCAAATATACCACTAAATTCCATCAATCCCTCTTTCAGCACACTTACAGATTTATAATCTCCATTACACAGCATAAGGAGATCATCTACAAAGCATAACTGTGTTAGCTTAAGATCCTTACAACCCTAGTGGTACTTGAAATGGTTACAATTCTCAACTCTTCTCTGCACTATCAATGTGAGCATCTCCATAACTAATGTGAAAAGGTAAGGGGGCATAGAATCCCCTTGCCTTAGCCCCCTCCCACTATTAAAGTATCCGCATCTGTCTCCATTAATACATATAGAAAAAGCAGCACCAGTCACAAGACATTATCCAATCAACCATCTTCACATGAAACCCAAAATGTGTCAAAATCTGCTTAAAAAACCCCCAATTCATTGTGTCATATGCTTTAGCATAATCAATTTTTAAATCACATCTTTGAGGTCCAACCTTTCTATTGTATCCCTTCAATAATTCCTGAGTAATCAACAAGTTATCTTGAATCAACCTTCCTGGCACAAAAGCACTCTGATTTAAACTAACCAATTTCCCCATACACTCTTTAATCCTATTAGTGATTATCTTGCTGAGACACTTATAAATGATGTTGCAACATGCAATAGGCCTATAATCTGACACCTTGTTTGGTTGTTGAATTTTAGGGACAAGAGTGATAAGAGTTGCATTTACTTCTCCTAACAACTTATTAGAATGAAAAAAAAATCCTTAATAGCTTCACATACATCTTTCCAAATAATCCCCAACTCTTTTTGAAAAACACAGTAGTATACCCATCTGGACCTGGTGCTTTCCCATCCCCAATTCCAAAAATAGCATCTTTTATCTCCTTATCAGTAACATCTTTCACCATACAAATAAACCATCAGCATTTTCAATATCCTCTGTATCCTCCTGATTCTCTAGAAAATTCCCAAAATGAGCCACAAACTGATTTGCCATACTGTCTCCCTCATACCAGTTCCCCTGATCATCACATACCTTCCTAATTCTATTAGTATTCCTTCTACTTTTGATAACATTGTAAAAGAACTTGGTGTTTTTATCCCCCCTCACATAGCCATTGAACTTTTGCACTTTGAGCCAACAACTTTTCTTCATCATCAGTAGCTATATTGTAAGCATGTAATGTTTCTGACAATACTACCTTTTTCTCTTTATTATAAGGATCAGCCTCCACATCTCTTTGAGCTTTCTTAAGATCTCCCTTTAGGTTCTTCACAATCTCAAACAGATTCCCATTTTTCCATTATAAGCCATTTAAATGCTTCTTTAAATTCTTGAGTTTTTTTTTACTAGCTTAAACATCTTACATCCTTCCACTTTAAAGTCCCACTCCTTCTTAACAACTTCCAAAAACTCTTGTTTATCAGTAATAAAATTTGAGAATCTAAAAGACTTTTTCTTCTTCCTCAGTGACTTAGGTATACTTAGAATAGCAGGGCTATGATCAGAGGTTAAAAAAGGTAGAAATTCCACTGCAACATCTCCATATTTCCCCAAAAAAATCCATATCTTCCATTACCCTATTCAACTTCTTTAGAATGCTAGTATTAGGTTTTGAAGGAGATTTGATCCAAGTGTAAAAAAGCCATGTACTCTTGACATCCTCAACTTCAATATCATTCACACATTCACCAAACTCTTGCATATCCCCCTTAATCCTAGAACCTCCAGCTGAGTGCTCCTCTACTTTTAAAGTGACATTGAAATCTCCCATTAAAACCCAAGGCCACCCAGTAGTAACACTTTTTTGCCCTCTTAAATCATTCCATAAACTTCTCCTCTATAATCCTGAATTATCAGCATATATAAAACTACAAAATATCTTTTGCTTAGATTGAATTATTTCAATAACAACTAGCATAACTTGTCTAGTCATATGAACAACCATAATGTCTACCATATTCCTATCCCATCCAACCAAAATTCTGCATCCTGTACTACTATGTATACTATTAGACACCCAAACCCATCCACCAAAAGCATTAGCTACAGCTTTGCTTATAGTAGCAGGCTTTAAATAAGTTTCTACAATTCCACAAACCTTTATATTTTCATCCCTAATGAAATTTAAGACATCTTTTTGTTTTTTTTTTGTTTATTCATACTCCTAATATTCCACACTGCTATCTTACATTCTATCATTATTAATGATTTATATTAAACAACCCACCTCTAATGTTCATGTAAAACAGTAGAATCCATACTTGCCACCTTTTCTGCAATCACCATTTTTGTAATACTTGAACTGCTCTCTAAAACATCATCCACACGTACCAAACAAAATTTCTGCTTCTTTTAATCTATCAATCTCCCATTGTCTCTTAAAATAGTCTTCCATATCTTGAGTCTATGTTTGAAGCTCAATCTGATTTGGTTGGATTTTATTGTTCAGAAACACATCTACAACCATTCTTCTTTTCAACTGTTGCACTTTAGCATCTTCCTTCTCCAACTGATTTAGAACAACAAACTTATTAGTGCTTTTTGGTTCCCTTCTTCCATTATCACTCTGATCATTCCTTCTTTTCTCTACATTACCATTGTCTCATCCCTAATACTATTTCCTTCCTTCCTTAACCAACCACCCTATTTTTTCCTTCTATCTTCATAAAACTTTGTTTCAAAATTATTGCTTCTCCCTCCCTGATATTGGTTTTTACCCTTATTCCTCCTATTGATCACTTCAGTAAACTCATTTTCACTTAATTTGGATTGTTCTTTCTCCCCTTCTTCCTGTTCTATCTTTCTCCTTCTTTCTTCCTAAATCTCAGCTTCACTTCTATGCCTCTTTTTACATTCATTAAGCCCATGACCATAAACTATGCAGTGAGAAAACTTTGAGGTTTCCAAGCATACTCCACAGTAACAAACTTTGACCCTTTCTTAACATTGTCTTCATCCCTGTATTGTAATTCAATCTTCTCCTTAAAACCCTTAGCAGCTTCAAACTCCACTAACACTCTAGCAAAATCAACCTTCCCTTCACCAAATTGGCACCTCTTAGCAGTCATGTTATCTATAATCAGAGGCTTCCCTAAACTACTAACTAGAACACTTATTCCCTCATGACTCCAAGCTTCTAAAGGGACCTTTGTCATCTTAACCCGTAGTGGAACTTTAGTCTGCTCCACCATTTCCATCCCCTCATTTGGATCCCACTTCCTCACCACCAAAGGTTTATTATTCACTAACCATGTATCTTGTGGAAACGTAGAGGGGGGGGGGGGGTGAATACGTTACCGTTTAAAATCGTTAGATCTTTTGTATCAAATCACTTATGAAGCTTATTATATGAAAGTATCAATTATTGTTTATGAATAATATAAATCATAGCAAACCAATTTGTCACACAAGCATCATCATCAAACCACATCAAAAGCAATTATAAAAGTAAAGAGATAAAGAAAGGAAAGTGCAAACCGAACACGAGGATTTATAGTGGTTCGGTCACGGATCTCCTTTCCGCCCTACTCCACTCCCCGAGTACCCAACTCGAGAGTTACTTCACTAAATCAACAAGATCCCTTCTCGGCGGAGAAAACCTTACAATCATCGCTTACACTTTTTCCGGTACAAAGCTAAATACCGGGTTCTAGTTCGAGGTAGAACCAACCTAACGTTGCCTATACAATATTTCCGACACTAAGCTAGATGTCGAGTTCTTTTCAAGGGTACAACCACTCCCACTATGTTTTATGGCCCAACATAACAAACCTTGTGTTTTATGGTACAAACACATAAACCATCTAATCTAGTTTGGTGAAAGTGTTGTGATGATGCAATGATTTTACAATGATGATCCATGACATAAATGTCTAAAGGATATCAATGACTAATCTAAATGATCTTCTTAAATAAGAAGTCTTCAATCAATGAGGATATCAAGAGATCTTGAATCTTCATATGTTGATATGCTTTGGTGAATGAGGATGACTAGATCTCCAAGCTTTCCTTGGTTGATCAAAATGTAAAGTATGCTTACAACAAAGATGAATGTTAGAAGCATTATGATCATGTGATGATAAGGGTGATTAATGTATGTTACTACATGGTTATCTATAGATCTAAAAGATGAAAGAAAGATATAAATAATGTGTGTTGGAAGGGATGGTTGAAATGAGAAGACAATGGTCTCTATTTATAGCCAAAAATGTAATCTAAAAAATAATACTTTATTAGATTTGATATCTTAGAATATCTTTCAAGATCTTACAAATCTAACCAAATATTGACCAAATCTTCTAAAGATATGATGATGCATGAAGTGATGTAAAATTATATTTTCATTTAGATTAAAATGTTCATGAAAATAAACTTGTAAAATGTATTATGTAACTAGTTTATAAAAAGTCTAATTGCCTTTTATAAAATAAAATATCTAGTTAAGTGCTTGTCAAAATAATATATATTTTGTCAAGTGTAAGTAAACTTTAGTACTTGTATGAATATTATAGTTAGTTTACTTGTACAAATAAAAGTATATATTTGTTAGACATTTTACAAAAGATGTATTTGTATAAAATACTTGTGAATGCAAGATGTAAAATGAGGTTCGAAATAGAATGGTTAACCTATTAAAATACTTAGTGACTCTAAACGTATTTTAAACATTCTAAATGATTTGTTAATGGGTTTGATCATAATGCCACATAACAAACATGTACGAACCTGTGTTGTAACATACGAGGACTTGAGACATCGAGATGTGTTGAATGTATGTTGAGAAAAATGTGATTACAAGTAACTTGTACATTTTACGTTATGTATTACAAGTTACATGTTTGTCATCAATCAAAACAAACGAGACTGTATAGATTAAATATCGTAATATTTGCACTAACAATCTCCCCCTTTTTGATGATGACAAAGATATGTAAACGTAATAGAAAGTAAAATGTAAAAAGTTACTTGCATCCTTACTACCTTTACATTACCTTCTCCGTTTACACTCTTCTCCCCCTTTTGTCAAAACAAAAAGGGCGTGTCCTTGGAGTTTAACTTCATTTCTCCCCAAAAAGGCGAGCTTGCATCATCCCTAGTGAAGTTAAATCGTCTACTTCAATCCGTTCCTTGTTAGGTAGCGGATCCATAGATCAAATTAAGAGGCTTAACCTACATCAAGGTTAGTTTTATGCAACAAAAATCATGAGAAATATATGAAAAAAAAGAAAAAAAAAACATAGCAAGGTTAGCCTATTTTGTCCACTTTTTATCGAAGCACAAATGCTTGTTGAAAAGTGAGAATGATGATAAAAGCGTGCATGCTCCCCCTTGACGGTTGCTCCCCCTTGTTTGAGGCGTCAGGGTATGATTAAAAACCTACAAAACAAATATTAGTGCAAAACTATATTCGTCATTGGACGAGTAAGTGATATACAACAAAGTGTATATAAGATGCATTCAGTAAATTTTTGATGGAAGCTCCCCTTGCTCTAGGGTGTCAAGATGAACCATCAAAATAAATATTAGTATAATAGAAGCTTTGTCTTTAGACAAATATGTCATATACAACTAAGTGTATAGACGATGCAATATGAGTGCTTAAAGGACATTCCTCCTTGTTCTGGGGTGTCAAGAAGCACCTAAAATAAAATAATTGATGAAAACTTCATCTTTAGATGAGTAAATTATATACAATCGAGTGTATATGAGGATGAACCTACAATGAAAACCATTAGTGCAATATATTTCATCTTTTTCACAAAGAAAAATAAGATGTATATATGTGATAAATGATATAATCAAAGATCTCATGAAGTGTAGTATCCGAATTACAATCATAAGAAAAGTGAGAATATAATATGATAAAAACCTACAAAATAGTTCCTATAAAGAAGATATGAAGTCTCCCACCGGGTGTGCCACTAGTGGTGCTAGTGTTGGTGTCGGTTTACTATTATGATTCATCTGGTGATGGTAGATGACTCGAGATTTACAAAAGTAAGGTTTCACTAATCCATGGTGGTGATGATTTAGTGAAAGTGGTGATGGAGGGTGGTGGTGATTAGGTAGGAAGCTATTAACGAGTTAGAAACTCATATGTATAGCAAATATAAAAAATATAGACTCATGCAATCCTTTCGGCATGTCAAGTGACCAAAGCTAAGAGAAAAAAAAATATGAATGGACATTGCATTTCAATGATGCATAAGGGTTATGATTTGAATGATTTATTGACGCTAACAACCTATTGTTTTGAGTAAGTTCTCATATGCTTCAACACAAGAGTAATCAATAATGCGTTCTATCTAAGAATATATAAAAGTGATGACATGAAGATAAATTCGTTCATTGATTGACACGAATTATAAAAATGACCTATTCTAGGTGACAATGGGAAATGTAGTATTAGCATGGTTTTGACCGACATGGATGATTATCACTTTGAAAAGAAGTGAAGACAATATGGAAAATACTAATAATAATAATGGGTACCTATATGAGGATGATAATGACATCATATAAGTGAGAGTTGAATGGACCAACGTGTTGGAAATAGCTGTTTTGATTAATATATCATTTGCACTGACAATGACATGCATGATATATGTCAAGCGAGAAAAGGATAAGATCCTATGATGGTGTTCTAGATAGTGAAGTTGTAAGGTGCTAGGTTAAGGAAAATCCTAGATTCGTTGATTGTGGAGATGAAGAAGTTTGTAAAACACATGATGTGTTTTTCACTTGATGAGGTATTGGTGCAAACTTGTGATATAAGGTTAAAAAGGTTGAACTAGTTGTGGTTTCGTGAACCGGTTTTAGCTAAGTGGTGTTTGCCTATGTGTTGGTATTTTAGAGTCTAAGAGACATAAAATTTGACAAAAGACAATTATGTGAATGGATTTCTCTCCCCCTTAATTGGTGGACATCCAACATAATGTGTATCAAATAAGGAATGACAACAAAATGTTTAGGAGGTTATTCGGGTTAATGAAAGAGATGAGCTTAGTGATGAACTTCATCCTTAAAGTCACATACCTCTTCTCGATTACTACGAGATGATCGTATGATGAGGCATGTGGTTTCCTAATAGGAAGTGAAGAGGATTAGAGTATTGTTATAACTAAATAATGATGGAGGTGATTTTTGGAAAGCGGAAGCAAAAATGAGATTTGGAAAGAGGTTGGTTGAAAGACAAAAATGCAAAGCCAACCCTCTAGAACTTAATTCTATATGCTTTTAAACTATATGCAAGTGTAGGGGTCCCATAAAGCATAGTACTAATCTACGTAGTAATAAAGAGGATTATGCAAAATGAGCATATAAAGGTTAGAACCAAGGGAGATAACAAATAATTTGCCATCAACCTACAAAACAAATTTGTCAGTGACAAAAGATGTTAACATGATAGAAATCAAATGATAACATATTATATAAGCACAAACAACACATTGCACTTAGTAGACAAGAAATCACCACACAAGATAGCATCAAAACAATCATATTATGCAAGAATACGACTTTATTCAAGACATTTCATTATGAGATTGTTTTGTCGTTAGACTTAGACACTTAAGCATACTTGGATATACAATAATCTATGTGATTAATTTGTAAGATAAAATGGCTTCTAAAAGTTTGTCATACCAAAAGCACTTTGACAGATTATATGTGCACACGTAGCAAACAAATAGTGTGACAAGAAGCAAAAGAAACAAGATGAAAGATTCATGCAAACCATGTTTAAGACATAAAAATTTGGAGCATGTATCATTTGGATCGTACTACACATAGTTATAATGAATGCCAACTAATAGCTTTCAAATACAAATATATCAAATATCATGTATCAAAATGACATATTATGAGTTCATAAGTAACATGTTAATCATGCTAAAAATAATTCAAAAATAAGTATCATGCAAATAAAGTTTAGGTTTAAACGTTTAGTAGCATGAAACAAGAATACAAGCATTATAAAGATAAAACCGTACTAAGGTTTACACATTTGACTTGTTATCAAACACTAAGATAATGTCAAATCAACTTATCGTATTAAACAAGAACATGTAATCAACACATGTAAGTACAATGCAAGTGGTTTTACTAAGGTTTACACATTTGACTAGTTATCAAACACTAAGATAAATGTCAAATCAACTTATCATATCAAACAAGAACATATAATCAACACATGTAAGTGCAATGCAAGTGGTTTTAAAAGAAAAGTCATATATACTACTTGTTTGATTAGTATTCCTAAGGCAAGGCAAACTATCAATGTTTTAACACTTACTTTAGGCAAGTATAGGAAAACAGATTTTTCAAGTTGGATAATGAATATGAGACTATTACTAGCGGTGCTCAATTAAGGCTAAACACGACCATTTTTACGGGTGATTCCACATACCCAACTTCTCTCCAGGAAGCAATTCAACCATTAGGTCAAATTGAGTTTCTAGTGCAATAGGTTCTCCAGTAGTCATTCTCATGTTAGAAAGATGGTAATTCCTACTTTTGCCTATTAAAGTGCATAAAAGATGATAGTTTACCAATACTTGGCTTAATGTGACACAACTAATATGCAATATAACTAAGGTGATGAAGATGTCATGTTATACACATGAATTTTATCAATGGTGTGTTGATAAACAATATGTTTTAATCTTGTGTTTAGAATCTAAGGTTGTTCAAATTACATAGCTAATTGTATGATCTAATGGATGACATCTTTTGCGTTGAGTTGAAATGTATACTTTAAATGTGATTTGATTATCTAAGACTAGGGAATGGAATATGTTAAATTAAGAACGTTCTCAAGAAAGCTCCTTTTTATTTAACAAGAGTCTAAATAAGGTTACTAAATTCAATAGATCATGTGTATGTTCTAGAGATGTGTAGTTTTAACCTTGGATGTGCACAAGGTTTGAGCAAGGTTAGGTTATGATGTATGCTTGAAAGGAAATGGATACAAATAATATCTTTCAACAACGCATGGGATAAATTTATCATGCTTATGAAAATAAGTATGACAAGATGAATTGGATATGCTTGTTCATAGAACTTGTGGATGTTCGTTTCAAGATCATTTAGCCAATGAGGTGTAATGAAATCTCTTATAACCATTTATGTCGCAAGGAGACAATGATGCATAGGATATACAATATCCTTTTAACAAGATGAATACTTAACGCATAATTTCTTAGGCATAATGTTTTTCAAAACATCATGTTTTCCTAAATGAAGATATGAAGCCAAAGTGTTTGAATCGGATAGTCCCATCTAAATAAACTTGGTCTCAAGATTATATTCCCTAGATGATGACAAGAGGAATTCACTCGAGTTTCTTATGTATACTCCTCAAGAGTCATTGTTGCTTGGGGTGTATGATGTTGGCTTTGAGATTACATTTTAACATATGTTGTTAAAATGTTGATTTGAGGTTTAACGAAATTTATGCAGAAGTTTAACGACAAAGTATTACTAACACTTTGATAATTTGTGAAGGTAGTACTACTTATACCTAGTGGAAATTGATAACAGTTACCAAGAGCATCATGCTTATTTGATAGTTGAGGTTCTAGCCATAATCAATTATCTAAGTCCTTATATGTGGGAAAGGATGGTTGAGTTTGTTCGAACGTGCATTTGATTCAGTACAAGTGTTGGACACAAGGGCTTTTTGAGCAATACACTCAACGAATTCAAATGATGGTAAGGATGGTGAATTGGTTGATCTAGGTGGTAGTTCTTCTAGTGTGTCTAAATAAAGATGTGGTGATGTAGGGGTTTGTTGTGCTATGGGAGTACTTAGGTTTATTTTTCCATAGATGTTGAACACAAAAAGTACGGATACTAATTCGTATGGTTCATTGGTTGCTACAACTAATGGGTGAAGTGCTTGAAGTTTTGGTCATGTCTATGAAGCTTATTGACTGAGGTATAGGTTCACCTTGAAAGGGCACGTCTGATTTAAAGGATGCTCTTAGAAGTCCATAACAATACGCTTAATGGTGCCAAAAGATAGAAGAGGAATAGTAGGTGTCAAAGAGGGATAAGTGGCACAGTGGGTTGTTTGTTTTGGATAAGTGTTTGATTCATTTTAGGATTAGTGTTTCAACATGTGTTGTTAAAATACTTGGGTGTTGATTTTTCGGATATGACTTTTAATGACTACAATCGTAAGTCGCATATACTTGAATATTTCGGATGAAATACTTAAGTTGTCAATCCTAATTTGTTGAGATTATAAAGCTTAGATTGAACTCATGGATAACAAGACTTGATAATATGTCTTTAACATACGTGTGAGTTATGACTCGATGTAAATACTTATCGTCTTGAAGGATGACACATTATTTTCATGTTAGCCAAGTGAGGCAATACATGGAGATACAAAACAATATCTATAGTCATATGATAGACTTGTGTATGATATCTTTGCAAATAATGAGTCCAGATTTGTTAGTCTCGGTAAGTCATCTACGTCATCCGCAAACGGGTGAGGAGATGTTGGTGGTGTTGCACAAAGTACAAGTTTTGGAGACTTTGGTTATGAAGGTGTTTTGGATGGTTGTGAAGTAGTCATAATGATGGGTGATTTTGGTGGTGGAATTGGAGTACTTAAGTTTATAAAGTTCACATCTTGATTGGGTGATGAGATGTTGAGAGGTAACGAGTCCGAGGATGAAGAGTTCAAGTTTAATGAAGCAACAAGATCGAATGCTAATCCTAGTGGTTTATTTGAGGTTGAGGATTTAGTCATTTTGACTTTGCTTTAAGAAATGCTAAGCTTAAGGAAAAGTAACAGTGTAGGTGTGAAAATGACCATCCTGAATGTGTCGATTTATGGAGCTAAGGATTCATGGAGAGATGTGTTTTATTTGAAGTTAATCCATACAAAGATGGTAGTTTCTAATGAGATGGAAGTGTCTAAGATCATGTCAAACATCCTAAGTTAATCCATTGAGGATGTGTTGAGTGAGATATGAAATATATGCATTAACAAGTATCCTAGAAACGAGATTTGGTAAATTAGATTGCGGGATTTAGTAAAATTCAACAACTTACCTGTAGGATCCACGGCACCATTTCTTTACACAGGCGGAACCCTTAAATTGGTGCCGCCTGGTCCGCCTGTACAGGTATGGCGGTACCAAAATGCATAACAGACGGTACCAACATTTTGGTGCCGTCTGATCCGTGGACACCAGAAAAGTTCACAGACTCATTTTTTAGGTGTCGGGGAGTTTTACGAAACCTGAAATTTTGCTTAAAACATGTGACATTAATTACTTCTAGTTAGGAAAAGTCGATAACACATATACAAACATAGTGGAGCATAGACTTTGACCAAGGGCTAACGATTTTCACATAAAAGTGAAAATGGGTAAAATTTGATAACACACTTGTGCTATCCACCTGCATAAACAGGTTAGCATACAACATTGTTTTAAGTCATACTATCATCCTACAAAGTAAAAACAAATAAATTACATCATACAACATTGTTTTTGTCCTTGTACCAAACACTCTCTTAAAACCTCCATTTTTCAAAGTACTTGACTAATTTACTTAGTACTCATTGCTAAGCGAGTCATGACATTTCATAAGTTATGCGAGATGTTAGTATAACCTATGCAAAGGAAGTGATCTAAGTCTATAAGTGATGGTAAAACAATTTTCCAACTAAGTGCACAAAATCTAGCAAATGTCCTATTGTGCATAAACAAGAAATCGTCAAGCAAACAAATAAATAACATGGCAAGATTGACACTTATATTATGCAAACAAACAAGTGTAAACAACAATTTGAAAATAAGCAAGCAACATATATGCAAACAACATAAACAAGTGGTCATTTAACATAGCATAACAAGAAAAACACTTTTTGTCATTTTACGTTTAAGAATGACGATGTATACCAAGCTTAATTAGTTTCCTTTAAACATATTACCAAATTATTTAGTTTCAAAAGAAATTGTATCCAAGTTTCAAGAATACCAACTTAAATTACTTGATTCAAAAAATTTGAGTTTTTATGTTAAAGCGAAACTTAATATCTTAGATATACGGTAGTATTTGGTCTATTTCACCTATTTAAAATTAGGCTCAGGCCATGAGAGTATTTTTAAATGAAAGTAGACTCAATTCCCTTTAAAATGATAGGTGGTTCGACTCTTACGGACTTACGGTTAATAAGTTATGAATTTTTTAAGTTGGCCAAAAAACTGCGTACTGTGCAGACCAAGGAACCAAAAGTTTACAAGGAAGGAGCCCTTTTTTTGGTTCCGCCCAGTCCGTGGTCTTCACAGAAAGTTGAAAAATGTACTTACTCATGGCGAAAAAGTGTAGGACTTACTAGACTTGATAGAAAAAATATAATACACATATTTTGTTTATTATTTTTACTAATGTGACTTATCTAAACATTTAACAACAAAATTTCTAAGTATAATTAGCAAAACATTTTTCATATTATATTTCGCTTCAATGGTAATTTGATACATGGATCGTGCTCCATTTTAAAAACCATTTGTTTTGAAAATAAGAGCTACGAGGCTCTGGTACCAATTGTGGAAACGTAGAGGGGGGGGGGGGGTGAATACGTTACCGTTTAAAATCGTTAGATCTTTTGTATCAAATCACTTATGAAGCTTATTATATGAAAGTATCAATTATTGTTTATGAATAATATAAATCATAGCAAACCAAGTTGTCACACAAGCATCATCATCAAACCACATCAAAAGCAATTATAAAAGTAAAGAGATAAAGAAAGGAAAGTGCAAACCGAACACGAGGATTTATAGTGGTTCGGTCACGGATCTCCTTTCCGCCCTACTCCACTCCCCGAGTAACCAACTCGAGAGTTACTTCACTAAATCAACAAGCTCCCTTCTCGGCGGAGAAAACCTTACAATCGTCGCTTACACTTTTTCCGGTACAAAGCTAAATACCGGGTTCTAGTTCGAGGTAGAACCAACCTAACGTCGCCTATACAATATTTCCGACACTAAGCTAGATGTCGAGTTCTTTTCAAGGGTACAACCACTCCCACTATGTTTTATGGCCCAACATAACAAACCTTGTGTTTTATGGTACAAACACATAAACCATCTAATCTAGTTTGGTGAAAGTGTTGTGATGATGCAATGATTTTACAATGATGATCCATGACATAAATGTCTAAAGGATATCAATGACTAATCTAAATGATCTTCTTAAATAAGAAGTCTTCAATCAATGAGGATATCAAGAGATCTTGAATCTTCATATGTTGATATGCTTTGGTGAATGAGGATGACTAGATCTCCAAGCTTTCCTTGGTTGATCAAAATGTAAAGTATGCTTACAACAAAGATGAATGTTAGAAGCATTATGATCATGTGATGATAAGGGTGATTAATGTATGTTACTACATGGTTATCTATAGATCTAAAAGATGAAAGAAAGATATAAATAATGTGTGTTGGAAGGGATGGTTGAAATGAGAAGACAATGGTCTCTATTTATAGCCAAAAATGTAATCTAAAAAATAATACTTTATTAGATTTGATATCTTAGAATATCTTTCAAGATCTTACAAATCTAACCAAATATTGACCAAATCTTCTAAAGATATGATGATGCATGAAGTGATGTAAAATTATATTTTCATTTAGATTAAAATGTTCATGAAAATAAACTTGTAAAATGTATTATGTAACTAGTTTATAAAAAGTCTAATTGCCTTTTATAAAATAAAATATCTAGTTAAGTGCTTGTCAAAATAATATATATTTTGTCAAGTGTAAGTAAACTTTAGTACTTGTATGAATATTATAGTTAGTTTACTTGTACAAATAAAAGTATATATTTGTTAGACATTTTACAAAAGATGTATTTGTATAAAATACTTGTGAATGCAAGATGTAAAATGAGGTTCGAAATAGAATGGTTAACCTATTAAAATACTTAGTGACTCTAAACGTATTTTAAACATTCTAAATGATTTGTTAATGGGTTTGATCATAATGCCACATAACAAACATGTACGAACCTGTGTTGTAACATACGAGGACTTGAGACATCGAGATGTGTTGAATGTATGTTGAGACAAATGTGATTACAAGTAACTTGTACATTTTACGTTATGTATTACAAGTTACATGTTTGTCATCAATCAAAACAAACGAGACTGTATAGATTAAATATCGTAATATTTGCACTAACATATCTGATTCAAGAACCTTATTCATACCTTCTTCATTCCTAAATTTGAACATACATGTCCCATCTACATTCATACTAATATCATCAATCCCCATCTACTCCACATGCTCCTAATATTATATCTCAATTCATGTATATTCATTCTGTACCCAATGAATTTACCAAAAACAGTTAGCCTCCATTGAATACTCTATTAACAATATCTTCATTGAAAATCACAATTTCATTACCATCCTCACTAATCACAGTAGGCACAAAATCAAGCTTATTATACACCTTCTTAATGTCTTTGGATACCTTATTTGCATAAGAATCTCCATTCCCTTTTACATATGAATTATTATCACTATTAACCTCATTATTTACAGCATCATTATCCACATCAATTATACAATCAGGTAAAGTAACATCAGGATTATTATCACAATTTTGAGAATCACTTACCTCTTGATCAATTCCTTCCTTAACAACCTGATCTGTACTACTAATAACATTCTTAGCACCTCCATCCTCCTTACCCCTGTTTTCCCCATCAATTATCACTGTATTAGCCCTAGAACCCTCACTACCACCATTAGAACTCAAAACCTCCTTATTTTTCCTTCCAACACTAGTAATATGATCATTATATCTCGCCGATGGTTGAATTTGTCTTTTGTTGATCGCTTAGTACTCGCCATCAAAAGAAATGAAAACAGAAAAAAACGAACAATTAGGGTTTTATAGACTCAAATTGGAAAAAATAAACCATCTAAACTATGTAATCTGTATTTTAGAAACAATTAAATGGACTAGGATAAGATGAATCAGAAAAATTGCGTATGAATTGAAGGTTTTTTGTGAATTTTCATGGTGAGATTTAGCGGGAAAAGCAGTTAGGGGAGGTTAGAGGGGAGAGAGAATTTTATTTAAGCAACATGTAGGTTAAATCTTTGGAAAATTCATACTTATTTCCTAAAAACTACAAGAATGATTTTTGAAATTTACTCTATTTTTTTGGTTTAATTTTTATTCAAGTTGCCACATGTGTATAAGTTGCTCCGGTAAGTATGTAAACTAGCAATAAGAAGTCAAAAAATAGTTTGAGTAACTTAAATAACCGGTTTTAAAAGATCGGTAATTCCGAGTGTTTGAGAATTGTTAGAACATTAAAACTCCGTAGGTATAACTTTATTGATAACCATTTTTTATAATGGTAAAACCCTAATTCCTAAAACCCACAATCCGGGCTTGGGCCTAATTATCCACTAATACTCCCTCGCAGTTCGAGCGGCGAAATCGCGAAAGCTCGAACTGGAGTAGTAAACTAAGAAAGAAAAATAAAACAATAACCAAAATAAAACGGGATAACACAAAGTATCCCCTATTCTAATTTTTTTTACGGGTAACCAAAGTATCTGAAGGATAAACCAAAGTATCCTAAACAGTCGTCTCGGGAATAAGAACCCTAGATTCGACACCAACAAAAGTCTTCTCGGGAATAAGAACCCTAAATTTGACACCAACAAAAGTCGTCTTTGGAATAAGAACCCTAGATTCGACACCAAAAAAATCGTCTCGGGAATTAATATCCTGGATTCAACATAATACCATGGACACCATATCTGTGTCGTTATGCAACATCTAACGAAACTGATGCTTGTTAGTTTTGTAAGCCTCAAACTAGTGAGGACCAATATCAAAGGGTACCAACGCTTCAAAAAGAAAAAGCAATGACACAATTGATGGTGACACAATATATGGTTGGTGACATGTCGTTGTGTTATTGTTTATTTGATACAATGATGGTGATGTTTCACTAGTAGTTGAATAAAACCAATCGATCGACGAGGAATAAAAAAAATAATGGCAGCCAAAGATATATGTTTGATAAATGACGACAAACTAGGGTTTGAGATATGTGGGTGTGACGGGATGGTACAATAGTGGCGGCTTGAAAACCGAGTAGTTCTCAAGATCATACCTGCTCAAGATACCATGTTAGAACATTAAAACCCCGTAGGTATAACTTTATTGATGACCATTATTTATAATGGTAAAACCCTAACCGGCCTTGGGCCTAATTATCCACTAATACTCCCTCGCAGTTCGAGCGGGAAAATCACGAAAGCTTGAACTGGAGTAGTAAACTAAGAAAGAAAAATAAAACAATAACCAAAATAAAACGGGATAACATAAAGTATCCCCTATTCTTATTTTTTTACGGATAACCAAAGTATCTGAAGGATAAACCAAAGTATCCTAAACAGTCATCTCGGGAATAAGAACCCTAGATTCGACACCAACAAAAGTCGTCTCGGGAATAAGAACCCTAAATTTGACACCAACAAAAGTCGTCTCGGGAATAAGAACCCTAGATTCGACACCAACAAAATCGTCTCGGGAATTAATACCCTGGATTCGACATAATACCCTGGACACCATATCTGTGTCGTTATGCAACATCTAACGAAACTGATGCTTGTTAGTTTTGTAAGCCTCAAACTAGTGAGGACCAATACCAAAGGGTACCAACGCTTCAAAAAGAAAAAGCAATGACATAATTGATGGTGACACAATATATGGTTGGTGACATGTCGTTGTGTTATTGTTTATTTGATACAATGATGGTGATGTTTCACTAGTAGTTGAATAAAACCAATCGATCGACGGGGAATAAAAAAAATAATGGCAGCCAAAGATTTATGTTTGATAAATGACGACAAACTAGGGTTTGAGATATGTGGGTGTGACGGGGTGGTACAATAGTGGCAGCTTGAAAATCGAGTAGTTCTCAAGATCATACCTGCTCAAGATACCCTGTTAAAACATTAAAACCCCATAGGTATAACTTTATTGATGACCATTATTAATAATGGTAAAACCCTAATTCCTAAAACCTATAAACCAGGATTGAGCCTAATTATCCACTAATATTGTGGTTGCGAAGGAATATTTTTATTGTGGTTGCGAAGGAAGATTTTTGTTGTGGTGGCTATATATGAGAAAGAAGTATGAAAATAGAGATGTTAATGGAAGAAAAAAAAAATCCTCCATATAATTTTTTCGGTGTAAATTGCAAAAATAATCCATGTGGTTTAGTCAAATTGCAGGTTCATTCTCTATTTTTTTGAAAGTGTACTCATCTTTGTGAGGAACTTATAAAGGCAAATTTGGTCCATGTTTAAAGTTAAATTACTAAACTACCATATTCGTCTTCCTTTTCACTTAATTTGGTCCTTGTAAGGGTATTGAGTCATTTATTGGCCGGGGGACGAAGAATGCACTTGTAAGTTCTTTACAAAGATGACGAGTGTACTTTCGAAAAGATAGAGACTAAACGTACAATTTGGCCAAACTACAAGAATGATTTTTGAAATTTACTCTATTTTTTGGTTTAATTTTTATTCAAGTTGCCACATGTAGGGCTGAGCATCGAAGGTTCAAAACGAACCGGACCGAAAAAACCGACCGAACCGACAAAAACCGAACCGACCCGACCCGACAACCCTTCGGTTCGGTTTCGGTTTTTTACGATTTTTGGTTTCGGTTCGGTCCGACCCAAAACCGACAAAAACATGCACAAACACACGTAAACCGAACCGAACCGACGGACCCGACACTAAACCGAACCTACCCGACCATATTCGGTTCGGTTTCGGTTTAGGTTTTTTTATAGTTTTCGGTTTTCGGTTTTGTCGGTTCGGGTCGGTTCGATTCGGTTTTGGACCGACGCTCAGCCCTAGCCACATGTGTATAGGTTCCTCCGGTAAGTATGTAAACTAGCAATAAGAAGTCAAAAAATAGTTTGAGTAACTTATATAACCGGTTTTAAAAGATCGGTAATTCAAATGAACAAAAACAAAGTTTCTTAACTTAGGCGAATATTTTCGCAAAGTTCAGTAACGTATATGTATATTAACCCAATTAGCTTTTTTATATAAGAAAAATAAGCTTAATTAAGTGTTTATCTTAGCTTGTATGTTTGGGCTTATAAGCTTATATGAGGGAGTTTTGATAAACTCAATCTTTGTAATTTATTTGAGGAAGGAGAAGTTTATATAGAGATATTCGAGTAAATTATATGGATCGTCCATATGGTTTGTTAAAAATTGTATCTAGCATCCCTGATAGTTTCAAATTGCATTCACCATTTTAAGTTTACAAAGAAATAACACCGATAGTCCCTGAGTCTAACATTCATTTACTTATACCGTTAATTCTCTCATGTGCATTGCACATGAAAGTAAAGTTATCTTTTCCCCACTCCCTTTCTTTTTTGATATAACCACCCATCTTTGTAAATCTCTCTCAATTTATTCCAAATATATTTTTTCTCAATATTATATTCTTTAATCTTGTAAACCAATATCTTACATTATGACCAAAAATGCATTTGTACGAGTATGTAACATCACAATTTATCTTGAATAAAAACATGAATATCTTAGGGCAGAAGGTGCATTAGCGGGAAAAGCAAGGGAAGGCCCATTTCCCTTAGGGAACCCCACACCTAACCATGCAGGAAACTACAATTAAAAGTGAAAGTGACTTTGGAGCGGGACTTTACTCCCAAAGAAAAACACAAGCCTCCAATAAACAAAACTAATATTTTATTTATTTTGTGTGTATTGTGTAGTGGTATGTGTGTGTTAGGGGGTGTTTTTAAATGATAAAAAATAAGAAAAACTTTAATTGAAGAGAAAGAAGGTGATGCAATGGTTAAGAGAAAGTTGAGAGAAAATGTTTAAGAGGGAGAAAAAACTGATGTATAGCTGATGTGGCAAGGGAAAATCTTTCATCACACCCTTCACACTTAATGCATGAGCAAGTTATTTATTTGTTACATAAACATCATTAGCATTCCATAACTAATCTACAACACACAACTACATAACCACATTTGACCACTCATAAGCACCACTCGATCCTCATTTTATAATTCATGAACCACTAACACCCACATTTTGCCACCATTATACCCATCTACAACCATCTCATCATCATGTCATTAGACCTGAGCAAAACCAAATGAAAACCGAGCCGAACCTATCCAGCCAAAACCGAACATACCCTATTTGGATTAGTTTTTGATTTTTTGTATTTACGTTTTTGGTTTCAGTTCTTCTCGACCGTAACACACCTAAACAATCTAAACCGAACCAAAAAGACCGACACAATACCAAAACAGACTAAGTCACTTTGGTTCAGTTCTCAGTTCATGTCTTTCACAAAATCAATTTCCGATTCGGGCCGGGTCGGTTTTGACCCAATGCTCAGCCCTACGATGTCAGAACCATTAACTTAAATCTTTAAGTTAAACCAAACGCATATAAACAAAGTACATAAATAAGAATGAAAATCCCAAATGTATTTTAAATATGAAAATATGAACTCAAAACAAATATAGCATCATCGGTTGACGAAGATGACAGAGTAGGCGACATTCCTACTGTTCTGGTGTTAGCGTCATTGTCAGGCGAGGGAGAAAAGGGAAGGCGTCAAAATATTAAACGCTATGTGCGGAGGCGAAGGTGACGTTGTTCCAGAAGTGTCATTGTCACAAGGTAGCAATGGTGTGGCCGAAAATGGCAGACCACCGATGACTATTGCCAGATTTGATGGTCATGGTCATGGTAGCTATGAAAAGTGGGTTATATAGGTAAATGATTGTATAGAGAAAAGAAGATACAGAGTATATTGTTTGTGTGTTGTGTTGGGTAATAATATAAGTATAACATGAAATGACAATTTTAGGCTCATGTGCAAGGCACTTGATTTATTGACAACATTTACATTCACTCTAAACAAACCAAAGAGACAATCGGTGTAATTTACTCATGATATTATATAAATAATGAGCTATGCTATAATTACAAAAGGTTTACAAAAAGATATTTACAAAAAATGAATTGTTATGTTTTAATTGTTAATTAAAGAGAAGAAAGAAATTATTGCAAAAGCTATCAAATTCTATTATTTTCTATCTCTAGTTTTGTAAAAATTTGGAAGGAAAATTAATCTCCACAAAACACTTGAAAATATAAAAAACGCGTTTAGTTGATGTTTCTATTTTCTGTTTTAAAGAAAGGGAGAGAGGGTTGAGGGTTAAAAGGAAAACAAGGAAAACAACTAAAATTTGTTTTGTAATTTTCCTTGTTAAGTTAGGAAATAGGGGATTTGTGTTCTGCAAAACATTTTGTTGGAAAATGTTGATTTGAATGCAATCTCTATTTTCCTTGTTTTCCACAAAACATTTTGTGAAAAATAAAGGTGTTTTCCCTAAACTAAACGCAACCATAACAACTCATTTTGCGATTTTTTTTGTGAAATTTGTGTGGTTTCTTTTTTTAAAAAACTTTTGAGGTTCTAGCATAGCTCAAAAAATAATTGTTTGGAGTAAAGTAGTTGATATTAACATTCAAACACAAATACTAGCCATCATTAGTTGTTTTAATATTTCCCAGCGTTTTTCTTTTTATAGTTTGCTGGTGTGATTTCATTTACTTTTTTTTTTCTTTTAAATAAAAAAATAACTATAAAAGATACTCCGTAATTTTATTCATACCGATATATACTAAACAAACAACTTTAATTCAATAATAAATTTTCTCTGGAATGCTTTTCTTTCAAACAACTGAATTCATTTTGTTTCAGATGATTCAACGTTTTGCTATTGTTGATCTCTCAAATTTCTACTTTGATGTGGCCAAAGATCGCCTTTATGTCGGGTAACTTTTTTCTTTTATAACGTAATGAGATTTGATTGGTTTTATAGTCAATTTAGTTGACTTTGATATGTTGCTTCTGTTTCAGTGGTGCTTCAAGTTTTACAAGGAGAAGTTGTCAAACGGTGCTTGCAGCTCATTTGCTGTCGATAGTGAGAGTAATTGCTCCAATTCTACCTCATTTAGCTGAAGATGTGTGGCAAAATCTTCCTTTCGAATATAGCATTGACAACAATGATGTAGCCAAATTTGTTTTCGAGTCAAAATGGCCCGAAGTCAATGAAAGATGGCTTGCCTTTCCAGAAAAAGATATTGACTTTTGGGGAAACATACTTGAGGTAACTACAATTATGTCTTGCTGATAACATATCTGTGAATTTTGATTTTCTTTTAATTAATCATCTATGGTATAATAATTTTGAAATTGTATGTGCATCTGATTTGTATGAATTTGTTAGTTGAGAACTGAGGTAAATAAAGCTTTGGAGACTGCTCGCACTGGCAAACTCATTGGTTCCAGCCTGGAAGCAAAGGTGTACCTCTATAGCTCTGACGATAGCCTTGCACAGAGATTAAGGAACATGTGTGAAGCTAGACTTGATGCGGACTCTCTGAATCGCATATTCGTAACATCTCAGGTATTTCCAATCATTATTTGGTAGGAATGGCATGATGGTTGGTCGGACGGGTTGGGGCACGGGTCACAACACAACAGGTTCCAATGGAAACGAGCCAGATTGGTTTGGTGCACCTGCAAACTCATTTTTGGTTCATTATTTTTAAAAGAAATTAATTTGTTAATATTGACACCGAAAAAACAACAAAATTGTTACAGTATTAATCTATATTTTTGTATAACGAGTTAGAAAGCTTGCATTAAATTTAGACTTTTGTCAAATTTGTACGTGCTTCACCTGTTACCCTTACTAATACAGTATTTCCACTTATAATATATTGCATATGAGTCAAGTACTCAAGTTTGTGTTCAAATAAGTTCTATCATTTGTTGTTCTTACATGTCAAAAATGTTGGAAGCGTTTTTGATGGTTTATGCCGTGAGTTTAATTTTTTCTAATAAACCTATTAAAATTTCTCCCAAACTTGCATTTGAATAAAGTTCTCAATATTAAATTTATTTGACACTCTTATTTAAAATAGTTATGAATCACCTTAAATAACTATCGATGTATTTTGCATTATCATGCCGATGGGCATCTTTGAAGATTCTACTGAAATAGACATAGCAGAAATTAGTGGTCCATTCAATGTGGAATTCAGCAGCAGCCTGAAGAATTGACTGATTCATAACTAAATGAGCTGAAATTGCCGATTGGTTGAGAAATTCTACTTTTAATTTGTACAATGCTTGAGAAATTACACTACTACTCTACTCACCAATCAAATATCATATTTTTACACTAAAGTCTATTTTGATTGGTTGAAATATCAAAGTAGACAAGTATTTGGGGACAACCAAACATACAAACATGGACTTATAATTTGGGACAGAGTGAGTAGTGTTGACTTAGATATTTATAAATCATTGCACGTATTTCATTTGTTAGAAGTTTCATGATATTGGTATCTAAATTCCATTGTTTATATTGTAGGTTGAGATTCTTTCAACCTTGGAGGATGCACCAAGCGAAAATATACCATATTCTGGAGATTATTTGATTCACGGAGAAAAGAAAATATGGATTGGCATTTCACGTGCAGAAGGTTCAAAATGTGAACGGTGCTGGAACTTCTCACCCCAAGTTGGTTCATTTCTCTATCACCCCACACTTTGCAAACGTTGCTATGATGTTATTGCTGGTCAACCACTTCCTGCTCTTGCAGCTGTCGGTTGATACGTTTGGGAGTGAAATTATTAGAAAAATGTGCCCCGTAAGCTTTAAAAATAGGTAAAATGGTCATTCAAAGATTACGATGAACCTAGGGATAATACTTGCTACTAGCATCCCAACGAATGATTAGTGCCAAATTTGACAAACCACAACGATAACTTTTGCAATTTACTCAAACTATTATTCTCACTTTATGAATGCATTTTCTACATATTAAATGAAATAGAAATATATTAACGAAATGATAATTTAGTACAAATAACTAATTTGGGATCTAGAGATTGAGTAACGAACATGATGAGTGTGGATGATATAATGTTATTTAGCTATGGTTTTTAATTTAATAACACTTTTTAGATTGAGATTTATTAATTATTACTGTAAAAATAATACGAGCAATTATTAACACCATTTAAAAAAAAAAAGCCAATATCATGTTATTGATGCATGTAGGTTTTACAAAATATCTCATCAAAAAAAAAAAAAAAACAAAAACAATGGCACTAGTTGCAATGGCTAAAAGCCAAACAACGACAGACACGGTACAACACAACTTGCCATTCATTCATTGGTTGTTGGCTCTTTGATGGGTCAATAATTGCTCCACACCTACCACTCTAATTATGCACATCTACATCTTACTCGTTATAGTACAATGATGCAAAACAACCACATCCCTACTTTTATTTGTGTGATGATAATATAGTCAATACTCAATAGTCTTAGTCTTTTAATATTAATATAACAATAGTAATAATGCAAAGACATACTTTATATATAGATAACACTTGAGGGACATAGAGGCTCATCCACATTCCACAACCACATTTACAAAACGCTACTAAACACATTTATTGTCACCACCACCTACCTCAGCTCACTCCTTCTCTCTCAGTGTATTTGTTCTTCCAGATCTTGTGAGAAGTAGTCCTTCAATTCTTATCATTTTGTAACCCAAATTAAACGCCCTTTTTAGTCATGACTTCTCATGAATACAAAGACATGATGTTTTCACCCGATGACTTTGCTCACCTAAAAATCCCCCTTGAAGATTTACTTTCCGCCACCAACAACTTTGCTAAAGAAAATTTCAGAGGCGAGGGTGGATTTGGTGATCATTATGAGGGACAGCTCATGTGGTCCGGCGAGCTGATTAAAATCCATGCTCAGAGGTGGTATAAAGAATGGGGTGAAAAAGAACAACAGTTTTGGTTGGAGATTTCATTGCTTACTAGTCTCGAGCACAAAAATCTGGTTTCATTAGTTGGGTTTTGTGATGAAAATGATGAGAAGATCATCATTATCAGGCTTGAGGCCATGTTTAGTCTTGAAAACTATCTAAGTGACCCGATTTTATTGACATGGGTGCGAAGATTAGAGATATGTGTCGGTGTAGCACATGCATTGACTTTCATTCATTATGATGAGCTACGCCACTTTAGCGTAATACATCGAAATATCGACAGTGAGACGGTTCTATTAAACGATAACTGGGAACCCAAGTTATCTGAATTCAGACTTTCAATGAAGGTTACAGCATCTGAAAGGCACCTTTCTTTCGATACTGATAAAGTTTTGAACACGATGGGGTATACAGACCCAACATATTTAGAGACTAAAAGTGCACACCACAAGTCTGATATGTACTCCTTTGGAATAGTAATGTTTGAGCTACTGTGCGGCAGGAAATCAGTAATGGCCAACGACTATAACAAGTATTTGGCTCCGCTAGCCATTACCCATTATAGGGAGAAAAAGCTCGATGACATAATTGATTGGGGTCTACGGCAACAAATGGACTCACAGTCATTCAACATGTTCGCTGAAATAGCATATGACTGCTTGAAAGAAGAACGATCGCAACGCCCAGATATAGATGAGATTGTCCCAAGACTTGTGAAAGCATTGGAACTCGCACGTGAAAACATGCCGGTAAGACCTCTTCTTTTATACACCTTCACTACATCAGTTTGCACGTTAGCTAGACCCCATATATAAACCTGGTTATAGATAATTAATTTCCACTTGATATCATGTGTTAGCTTCCATTGTTGGACCTCACTTTATATGACTTCCCAACATATGCAATGCTAATATAAAGCAAGTTTAGATTTTTCAAGGTGACCAAAGAGACCATATCTGCTCAGTTCTTATATCCCTCTTTTACTCACATGCATGTCGTATAAGGTTAATAAGTTTATATTATCAAAACTTAGTCAATGATCAATAAATAAATGATAGCGATAATTTTATATACATCAAAGACTAGTTTTGTAATCATTTTTGACACATGAAGTATGTGACAAAAACGATTTACATTTATTTGTGGGTTATTAAATGCAATTGAAATTTGAAATTCACGTTATTCGTTCGGCCACCCTTTACCAAGCTTTTAATGTACAAATTTTGAATTTAACATTAAAAGTTGTTAGCCATAAAATTTCTTATTTTTCATCTATTGCTCACGAGTAAGAGCATCTACAATGCATCTAAGTCTTTAAAGACTTGATGCATTTAATGCAAATCTTATTTAATCACTAAAGCTTTTACAAAAGACTTGAGGTTCATCAAGCTTTTGCAAAAAGCTTTCCAAAAAGTCCTCAAAAAGTCCTTGTTGCAATGCATAAAACCTTGTCAAAAAGCTTTTTAGAATAGTGAAAAGTCTTTCCCAACTTTACCCATTGTAGATGCTCTAAGGAAGGCTAAACTAAAGAATGTGATTGGTTAATAGATTGTTCTATTTTTTTCGATTGCTACATCAAATGGTTTTCTATTATTAATTCTTTTATACCAATATACCTATACATATTTGATGTATTGACCACATTGTACTTAAAGTATCCACTTTGATAAACATTTAGAACTGTTTATACAATTAATACATCATCAACTTATACTATATAAGTTTTGATATCATAAATCTATTACTACTATGGATGAATCTATTCATAAACCTTTTTATATATCATAAAACGCAACTAATATTTTCAAAAAATAGAATAAAAATAGTTTAGACTTTAGACCTCTCTAAGATTTTAGACTTTTTATTTCACATAGGATTGAAATGGTCGTCCACTATGGTTCACAAATTTTTAAACCTCTTTAGAAAGTTTTAGATCTATTGATAAACTACCATAGTGGATACTTTTAAATAAATAAAAAAAGTACTTTTAAACCTCTTTTACCGGGGGTAACTTTTTTAGCCAAAAAATACCTTAATTCAGATGCGCAAAGACGATCAACATTTTCTATAAAAGTAGGAGCGAATTCAAGATATTGTTGTCTTACTTTTGACAAAACTGTAGTGAAGGTGTTGATGTGTGACTATTTTCACTTCAAAATTTCCTTTTAATAAAAATGATGAATAAAAATTGCACGTTTGAGATGTCATTTTTTTTTGGATAAATGGATATTTACCATGGTAACTTTTTATAAACATATAACTGGGAGTTTTGAATGAGCTATAGTGGATTTCCCACTAAAAAATACCCAAATTAGCCTACATATATGTAATAATACCATACAAATGGGTTTGCAGGTATAGAAATTGAAAAGAAACTAACAAATGGGTTTGCAGGTATAGAAATTGAAAAGAAACTAATAAAAAATAACCGCAAAATAAAACAATCAGGAACCCAGGAGCCCAAGTAGCACCTTGATATGCCAAAAACGTCTTATGCAATCTTAAGATACAAATTGCAATGTAACAACAACAACACGAACAACCAATCCTGTCGGAGCAGAGTATAGGGAAGACATAAATGTAGCACAAACTAAATAATTAAGAAACTCTAAAGTCATTAAACAATAAGATAGTAAAATTTATACAAGTGGGAGTGAAAATAACCAACCTATTACATTTTCGCTTGAATTTGACTTTTGAGGCCATTTAACCCTTAAATTTGAAGTCAGCAATTAATTGATCATAGAAGGATATATTGTTCATCTGACACTATTAATGAAAAGGAGAAACTCAAATACAAATAATTTGATAGTATTACAATTTGGTTACAGATAACAAATGCAAATAAAATAACTCACTAAAACTTAAGAAACACACGTCGGAGGTTAACTTTCCTATCGATAAGTAGTTGTTGATGATAAAAAATTTATGAGAAAAAACCATATATATTTGAAATATTAATAAGCATAGCAAAACTTGTAGATCTAGTTAGGATCTTAGAAAAGAGGACGTGTTACGGACCCGGGTACAAGATCAAGTTATGGGGTTAATTGCTCGATAGAGAAAACCCAACGATCTCTAAGATAAACTCAATTAACTTCTATTTTCTGACTTCTTCTGGAATGGAAAGGCAGGTTACATTTAAAGGAATGAAAACCTAACAAACCCCTAAGTTTTAGCAACCTGATAAACCTAAAACACTTATACTTTATCCTAACTAAAACAATTCAATTAAGAATAAACATCCTAATTAAAACTGTAATTCTTGCTGGTAACAGGACGGTTGGCGGAAGTTGCCTATATTTTTACATGGGATGGAAATTATTAAATAGTAACCCAGTCGTTATCACTAATAACTCATGAATCTCAGTGCTCTCCAGTTTCATTCAAAAGTTGGACAATCATCTTGATATTCAACTTGTCAACCCTTGCATACATCTCAAAGTTTTCTTGCAGTATACATCTACAGCAGAATATCTATGAGAATTACGTTCACCCTTACACAAAGTACACACCATAGTGTGTCCTGGGTACCACTTTATTAACTTATATTGAGCATTCCAATCCACTGTATCACCTTGTACCCTTAAATTATTAGTTAAAGAAACAAAACATTTCAAGTTAATAAGACCATGCACTTCCTAAACTATAAAAGGATCTTATTTTAATTTTTATCCACACACATAATATGATAATAGCTTATAAAGTAGAAAATATAAACAGATTTAGACTCAAATTCAAGATCAATAAAACATACAAGACAAGTATATACCGCAAAATGTGTTTGAACAGGTTCAGAAATTTCATCAAACACGTTGTAGGCACTTCATCAAACTCTCTTATTGTGTTGTCTTATCTTGTGTATTAATTCACGTTTTTACTTGATAAACAGATAATGTCTTCACCAAAGGACGATCTTGCGCACCTCCAAATCCCCCTTGAAAACATACTAACCGCAACCAACAACTTTGCTGAAGAAAATATCATCTGCACATATGGATTTTGTAAGGAATACAAGGGACAACTCTTGTGGTCTGGTGACTTGATTGATATCAATGCTCGGAGGTTAAATAAAGAAAGGGATGAACAACAGTTTTGGATGGAGATTTCCATGCTTTCTACTCTCAAGCATAAAAATCTGGTTTCATTAGTTGGGTTTTGTGATGAAAATGATGAGAAGATCATCATTAACAAGAATGAGACTAGGAGAATGCTCAATAACTATCTAAGTGACCCAATGAGGTTGACATGGGTGCGAAGATTGGAGATTTGTGTCGGTCTGGGGCAAGCATTGAGTTACATTCATTTTCACGAGCCGCGCGATTTTAGCGTGATACACCGGAACATCACCAGTCCAACAGTTGTATTAAATGATGGCTGGGAACCCAAGTTATGTGATTTTGAAAAATCCATGAGGATTGAAACATCTCAAAGGCACCATTCATTTCTTACTTATAAAATTGAGTATGTGAATGGGTATGGAGATCCAACATATATTGAGACTAAAAGTGTGAATCACAAGTCAGATATGTACTCATTTGGGATAGTTTTGTTTGAACTACTTTGTGGTAGGAAATCACAAGATGATAATCATATGGGTCCGCTAGCCATCACCCATTATCGAGAGAAAAAACTCGATAACATAGTTGATCCAAAACTACGAAAACAAATGGACATGCATTCATTCAACATGTTCGCGGAAATAGCGTATGAGTGTTTGGACGAAGAACGATCGCGACGCCCAAATATAGATGACATTGTCCCAAAACTAGAGAAAGCTTTGAAACTAGCACGTGAAAAAAGGCCGGTAAGACCTCTAAATTTTCTCTTTCATGGTTCCACCACAATGTGTTTTCCCATTTCATTATATATATTAATTTTAACCAAATTTTAAATGAAACATTATGAGATGACATAAACAGCATATTAAATCTCTTTTGATAAAACAAAGACATATTTTAGCTACTTATTATTTATAAAGCATCAATAAAAACTATGTCTTAAACTTTTTAATTTTTGTTTTACCCGAAATACCTTTTTACTAAAAATGGTAATAAAATACACCACTAAATTAATACTTTAAATACTGCTTATTCCTCTAACTTTTATCAATTTTCGTTTATAATTCATACATTTTTTTCTCGCAATAACTACAAATTAAACTCGTAAGTGTTGCATTAGGGGTCACACACAAACCACAAGTTCACATGTGTAATTATTTACCGAAAAACACCGTCGCTTTACGCGTATATTCGTCTGGTCTTCCTAATATATGAAGAAAAATAGCATTTGCCTAAAAACTCTCAAAGTGAAAAATGTGATATTGTTAATCTATCCATACTTCCTATTCCTTTCAATATTGTATATTACATCGATATTTATTTTTCTTTCATGACTACTTATAAGCTCAAAGTTTGACCCAGTAACTAATATACATCCATTTTATACATGAAACTCTTAATAGCAATTTCGCAAATATAAGTACTTGTCGCTTTAAATTTCCGCCGCTTTGCGCGGATACTCGCCTAAACTATATAAGTGGTATAATTAGTATTTAACGCTTCATGTTTTATTCATGTTGTAAATTTTAGGGTCAATTATTAATTGATAATTAATCTCTTTAGCCTTGGTCAATTATTTATTTAACCATTTAACTTTTTTAGCAACGTTTTTATTCTTAACTTTCATTGACTATTTAAAAGACCGCTAAACTTTCAACGACCGTTTAATATAACCCTTTAACTTTGGATAACCATTTCACAAAACCATTTAACTAAAATTGACAACTTTTTTAATCTATTATATTAAAGACCTATTATATTGATTACCCGTTTCGACACATGATATGTCGCGTTTTGCGGTTTTTAGTCATTAAGTTAACGATTTTTCTTGTGTTTAAATCAAGGGGACCGTAAGTTTGTTTTGACCATTATAACTTCTTGTTCTTTTAAAAGGGCATTCTATATAGATAACTAAAAACAAAAAATTAAATTATTTATTACAAATTTTAAGAATAGTAATAATCCCCTTAATCCAAACACTAAAAAAGAATTCATAACTTAAGCACCAAAATCCGACGTATGATGGGTCGTGTCGGATAGTCTAAGTAATAAGAAATGTAATACTCCGTATTGGATATGACCTTGACACAAGCCATACAACTTTCAGTGACAATAAATAGAAAAGAAATAAAACCAACTTTATGGATATCACTTAGGATTAAAAATATGATTATACATTATACATATATAATATACTGATGATGCATGACTTCCTGTTATTTTGTGTGTTATTTTGTGTATTAAATGAATATCATTTTGTAACCTGCTTGTTTTTGTAATAGATACACTCTCCGCCCAACCACCTTGCTCATCTAAGAATTCCTCTTGAAGATATAGAATCCGCCACCAACTACTTTGATGAAGATAATGTCATCGGAGAAGGTGGATTTGGAAAGAGATACAAGGGACAACTCTTGTGGTCCGGTGAGTTGATAAATATAACTGCTGAGAGGTTAATTAATCAAGAATGGGATGATGAAAAAGAACAACAGTTTTGGATGGAGATTTCGATGCTATCTAGTCTCCATCATAAGAATCTTGCTTCTATTCTTGGGTTTTGTAATGAAGTTGGTGCAGAAACCATCATTTACAAGGACATGTCCAGGGGAAGGCTCGAATACTATTTAAGTGACCCCAGGTTGTTGACATGGGTGAAAAGATTGGAGATATGTGTTGGTATTGCGAATGCATTGAGTTACATTCATTATGATGAGCCACGCGATTTTAGTTTTATACACCGGAACATTAGCAGTGAATCAGTTTGTCTGAATAATGATTGGGAACCCAAGTTATCTGAATTTCAGCACTCCATGAAGATTAAAGCATATGAAAGGAACCATTCTCTCAATACTGATTTAGTTTGGTCTCCAAAGGGGTATATAGACCCAACATGTTTGGAGACCAACATTGTGAACCACAAATCAGATATCTACTCCTTTGGGATAGTATTGTTTGAATTGTTGTGTGGTAGGCATTCAGTAAGTGACGATCATGATAACAAGTATTTGGCTCCAGTGGCAATTTTTCATTATAGAGAGAAAATACTTGATGGTATAATTGATCCGGATCTATGGAAACGGATGAATCCGGAATCACTGAACATTTACGCGGAAATAGCGTATGACTGCTTGAATGAAGAACAATCGCAACGCCCAAATATAGATCAGATTGTCACAAGACTGGAAAAAGCGTTGGAACTTCAATTGGAATGTGAAAATGCTGTAAGATGGTTTTTTCTCTTTATCTTTCTATCACAATAACTATTCTATAATACGAGAGACGTTTATTTACCTATGGCTATATTTGTTGTCATTGATGTTAAAGGTACACTTATCAGTTGTGGACGAAGTTGGAGGGACATCATCTAATCATGAGGAGGTAACTAATTGTTTATTTAAGTCTTGTTGTAAGCCACTGAAATCATTAGAAAAAGAGGAATATGTCAAAACAAGAGAAACGATAAAGAAAGATGCGAGTAGAGAGGCAGCAGAATATAATACGATGTGGTATATAATGCCCGATAGCAATTCCCTTATTTTATTTAAAATCTTGTACGTTGTAAGTTGTAACTTACAACTTGTAAGCCACTAAAATTTTTAAGAGAGAGGAAAACAGGTGATGATATATTTTTATGGTTAAATTTACTTTGCTCATTATACTCAGACGATATCTGTCAAAACAAGAGAAAATTAAAGGATAAAGAAAGATACATGTTTAGATTTTGACAAGGGGAAGATCACATAAACGATAAACCTTAGTAAGCTATTGAAGTGAGAAACATGCCACATAAGTCATTTAAAGTTGGTGGTTTGTTCTGTTTATAACGTGATTACCGGTGAAGAGTGATACATTAGACATGTCACTTATATATGGGTAACTTTAGTTAAAGTATTATGGTTACTCAACCTATATATTAATATAGATCTTGAATTTTTGGTTACAAATAAAAAGTTCTAATTAAATAAGATATAGGTGCGAGGTAAGAACCACATAAGTAGGTACTCGATCAAAATAACTAAAATACGTGTCGTATTAGTTTTAGGAAAATGATATGCGTGAATAAAACCCTTAAAGATATGCTTAACCTTTATGTGAAAACACGTGACAATTTATAAAGGTATGCTTAACTTGTAGTCGTTAAGACATCGCCTTGCGTTTTTATTTCAAAAGCAATCCACCAAGATGAAAATGAAGTTGACTAGTATGATAGTATCAACTATTGTCACATATAGTCCTTATATGAAACGAACTCTGAGACCCAAGACCAAGTCTCAACCGAAACCAACCATGTCAAGAGACTTCCCATACGTTATACATTTTCTATTTAGTTCTCCCACCTATATTTTTAGTTTACAAGTGGTCCACATTACCACGTGCCACCCATCCATTGTTTCCCATGTTTAGTCATTTTCTAGTTTTTAGTTTATTTCTTAAGTTTAGAAGATCATTAATTTGTTCTTTACTTATTTAACTGTAATAACATTGCATTTTGAAAAGGGTGAAAATTTGATCTAATGTTTAGTCTACTATAGTGTAAGAGAGATTTGCTAAGCTATTTATCTTTGGAGATTTTCTATCACTATATTTCAACAATCTTCACCCAAGTTACACATGATTATCTTTTATATCTATCTTCTTTACACTTACTGTACCAGCTTTAATTATCAGCCCATTGAAAATGAGAGTGATACACAAGCAGGGACGGATCTACTTCATAAAAATGGGGGGCAAGTGCCCCCCATGACTAGCCGAAAAAGTCGAAATTTTAGTCTAATGTTTTTATAATTTTGACCTTTTTTCGAAAGTGCCCCCAACCAAAACTCAAATTGCCCCCCACCCACATACTAAAACTCAACATTCAACACTCTAAAACTTTATAAATCCATCATTTCAAAGTAAAACTACTCGATTTATCATTACGATCCTAGTTTTTTCTTCCGCATTTTGTTGTTGTTGTCAAAAAAATTTTTTTGCCCCCCACATCCTCATTTCCTGGTTCCGCCGCTTAACACAAGATCCCGATTCCCGTATTATATGTATATTTAGCTTCTCAATATTTCGTCTCTTTAATAAATATTTTAATTGATCAATCAACCTAACTAAAGTGTTATATCCTGTTAATCTACACATATAGGGATCAGTGACCTCCTCATCTATAGGCAATGAATCCCAAGTCAGCAAAAGCACAAAGTCTTTCCTCAAAGATCCATCTCTCTTAAAACTCAGCCTTGAAGATTTGAAATCAGCAACCAACAATTTTCATAAAGAAAATTTCATGAAAGAAGATGAAACGAAGATATTCAAAGGTCGTCTCTTGCGTTCCGAACAGTTCGTTGATATCTTTGGAAAGGTTTACTACACTAATTCTGAAAAAGATGAGAGCAAAATGTTCAGGATGGAGCTTTCGATGCTTTCGAGTCTCAAACATAAGAATATAGTGTCTCTTATTGGGATTTATGATGATCACGAGAAGCTGAAGGCTATCATATACAAGAGGGAGGCCAACGAAAGTCTCCAAAACTATCTAAGTGACCAGACATTTACATGGATGCAAAGGTTGAAGATATGTGTTGGTATTGGAAATGTATTGAGTTACATCCATTATGATGCTGGACGTGATTTCAGTGTCATACATTGCAACGTCAGGAGCTCGAAAATTTTACTTGATGGCGAATGGGAACCCAAGTTATCTGGTTTTGAACTTGCGTTGAAAAATACAATAGCTCGGAGGCATCGTTTTTTTCTTACTCATGATGTTATTGAGAATGTATACCTGGACCCACAATATAAAAAAACCGGAGGTCTAACGCACAAGTCGGATGTGTATTCATTCGGTGTTGTATTATTGGAAGTCTTGTGCGGAAAGAGTGTAGAAGATGAAAACGAAGACGATGACAATGACGATGACAATGAGTTGAGAGAGGGGTTATTAAGTCAACTGGCCAAATCTAATTTGGATGAAATGATTATGCCGCATTTACGAACCCAGATGGACCCAGAATCACTCAAAATCTTCTCAGAGACAGCATATTATTGCATAAAAGAGGATAGAGCAGATCGTCCATATATAGATCAGGTTGTCAAAAGACTTAAGAAAGCTTTGGAGCTTCAGTGGAAACATGAGAATCCAGTCAACCTTACATCATCCAATCAATTTGAGGTACGTATAGTAAATAATTTACTTGATCTTTTAATTTAAGACCGATAATCCTATAATAATTAATAGACAAGTGTTATTAGAAATCGAAATCTTTGAGACGAGATGTACAAAAAAAATTCGGATCTATCTTAGAATTTGAATGAGAACCACCTTACATTAAAAAGAAAAGAAGAAGAAAGGAAGACAGTTAATAGATTAAAAAAATAATAATAATAATCTCAAAATCATTCTTTATAGTGGTTTTCAAAGCCTTACTTTTAACTAAAGTTGCTAATTTAACCCTCACACTCACAACAGTAGTATTATTTTTGAACCTTTTGAAGTGTCAGGATGTTCTAATAAGATTATAGTATAAATGGATATTGCAGCTATTAAATGTCACAACAAGTCAATAGCTCTATTAAAGAAAATGAATACTTATTTACAACTTTAAATAGTGTGATGCTATAATGTGCCTTTTTAAATATAAATTGAGGTTTCATATTAGCTAAACTCGACTAAAAGTTTGAATATTGCTATATCTTGAAATGAAGATGTTGAAGTCTCAACATATAGGTAATGGCTTTATACTTGATTTTCGAATGTCGTAGATAACTTTTTTTTTAACATAAGGTATTAGCAGTCAACGATTTAATCATGAATGCCAGTAAGCTACGAGGAAATTATAGTAAACACTGTGAGTGCTTGTTTTAATAAATACCTTTTTTCTTTTTCTTTTTCTTTTTTCTTTTCATTTGGGCACCCCTTTGTTAATATGGACCTTACCCGACCCGGCCCAACATACTTACCGTGTATTGAATTGTTGAGTTTTTCGTCTTGACGAAATAATAATAATAATAATAATAATAATAATATTGAATTGTTGAGTTTCTCACGGGGTCGTCGCCCTTGACGCAGTCTGGGATGATTGATTTTATGCCAGGGCGTACGGTTATTGATGCCGCACAACGTAAACGTGTCAAATATGATGCTAAATGTGTGGATATTGGATATGGTTTCCTCCCTTTCTCATTATCTTCTTTTGGAGAACTTGAGAAGGAAGCAGTAACCCTACTAAAGCGTATTCGACGATTCTCTATGACTCAAGACATTGGGGCACGTGCTGCGGTTCATATTTTTAATAGGATTGGTTTTGCTATTGCTAGAGGTGTGGATGCCCAGTTGGTTTCTAGGCTTCCCACCAATTTCTTATAAATCCTAGGACTTTTTAATAAAGTGATGTTATAATAAAAAATAATGATAATAATAATAATAATAATAATAATAATAATAATAATAATAATAATAATAATAATAATAATAATAATAATCAAAGAACTATTTTGGTTTTATAATTGGGTTCGCCATTGAGTGTTAGCAACTGATATCATCTGGTTTAACCATATAACCACTAATCCACTATCTGTCCTCACTATAAATGCCAATTGTACGTTACATGTCAAGTATAAAAAATTATTACCTTACTAAAACGTGTATGTGATTTTGATTTTACATTGTTATGATTATTTAACATTTTATCTTATATTTCTTAGAATACAATATTATAAAACTAAAAAGTATTACATAAAACTATGATTTTTATGATAAATGTGGAGAATATGGTAGTATGAAATAAAATTTTTTATTCAAGCTTTAAGGGTTTGCTAAACAGAGATATGCATAACTTGTGGTACATAAAGTTAGCTGAGAGAGGTTAAATTCACAAGGTTGGCATCTAAGTAAAAACAGATTCATCTTATTTAGATCGACACATCTTCAATATGTGGTTATAGTTGCTTTTCATTCATCACATTTTAAAAATTGTTTTCATTTGATCCTAACTCTATTATATCAAATACTATATGAGGTAACCATATTAGCATTGGGATAATTCCATATTTACCCAATCTAAATATGAAAATGTCATATATACCAAAAATACAACTTTTGAGTGCATGATGTACAATGCATTTAAAGCATATCTTGGGTAAATATGGCATTATCATATTTAAGTTGCGTAAATATCGAATTGCCCCTATTAGCATTAATTAAGGAATGGGGTGGGGAAGGGTTGGAGGAGAATCTGCCATATAATAAGAGAAATAAGCTTTTGTCCAAAAAGAAATTAGGTGAAAAATTCATTTGTATCGAAAGAAGAGTTCTATTTGGCCACGTGGTAAGACTCGTTTCTTATATTAGCCAACAAAAGTTAAAATTGATGCTTAATTTGATCATACATCAATCATTTAAAAACAAAAAAAAAAAAACAAAAAAAAAAAAAAAAACAAAAAAGCAAACAAAAAAAATAAATAAAATAAAAAAAAATAACTGTGCATGGCTTTGGTAGTAGTATTATTATTATTATTATTATTATTATTATTATTATTATTATTATTACATTTTATGTCTAAAACCTTATAAAAGAACTAAAGGTGTGTTTGGTAGGAGGGAATTGAATGAAAGAATCATATCACATATGATTGCAAGTGTTTGGTTAAGATTTGTATATTTCTTATATGAGATTGAAAGATACATAATTAATATTTTCTATGCTTCATAGTACTCAAAAGGGAAAGATATGAAACTTTCATACATGTGGATCCCAACTTATATCCAAGCTCACACTTATTGTTATTTATGACGACATATCAAACGCACCCTAAGTTTATTTTAAATTTTATAGACTTAAAGGTTTATTTCTCAATTTTGATAAATTAATAAATTTAAATTTTATAAAAATATTCACTAGAATATATACTAAAAAACCGCATTTACATTTTGTTGTAGTTATTGATAAATATTCTTATTATTATTAGGATAGATTTATAGTAATATACAAAATCCTGTATGACTAACACTACATACACAACCCATGTATACAAGGGTTCAAAAACTATAGGAATAAAAAATATCATATGTAAATAACTATAATAAGAATGCAAAACATATCAAAGTTTCGTACGTAATATCTAATTTAAATTTTATTTATGTTTGAACTTATGCGTGCACAAAACTTGTGAGTAGTAAGTACATACGTGGTGCAAGTCATTTGGTTTAAGAACATTAAATGATCATACCTTAAAGTCATGGTTTTTTTTAACCAACCTTAGTGACTTTGAGTATTACTTTTCTAATTTAACACGATATAGCCCACATCTTTTTCTTTTTAGGGATTATGTATCGAAAGACCCTTCAACTATTAAGCATTTTTCTCTTAGGCAACTCAGTTTTTAAAACTAACTTACGGGTCACCCAAGTATGTGTTATATTTCCCTTAAACCAATCTCGTAAAGTTATTCGAAATTGCTATAAACGAAAATGAGTGGCCTAAAAGTTACTTTTGATAAATGAGTGGCCTAAAAGTAAAACAATTAATAGTTGAGTGGCCTTCCAATACATAATCCCTTCTTTTTATTATAGTTTTGTTTCTTCAAACAACCACAAATCAGATGTAATTATTTCTTGACTTTCTTTTAAAATGGTAAAGAATTTATAGAAGGCACCTAAGAGGGAGGAATAAGTGAGACAAGAACTAAAGGTGCGTTTGGTTTGTATATAAGGTTTTGAAATTTAATATAGGTCTGAGGGAAAAGATAAAGAGATGAAAAAATGATACTTACGTAAAGTTGTTTCTTTCATAAATTAGGATCAGAACATGATTGGATTTTATTACTATTCTTAAAATATTCATATGAAAAAGATCATACTAGTAAATACAGTTGAAAAAAGAAAAAGATCAAATAACAAAAACTGATAATTAGGATTTCTTATGTAAACGAAAAAACAGAAAGAAACAGAAGAGAATCTCTTATATAATATGAGATTTGTAAAAAGTGAAAAATAATGTTGGAGCAATTGAAATTGAATCAATATGTATGACTAATAGAAATGTAGTTATCTATTGACTAATAGAAAGTCAAATTTGAAACAATTTGGTCAAACCTATCTAAATTTCATCCACCAAAAAATATGTATGAAAACACATGGGTCGCTTTTGTAAAAAAAAACTAAGAATTGAGAGGATAATTGAGAAAACTTTAATTTTTAAACTTTAAATAAATTATATGGACTTAAGTAAACTTATCAGTACTCATGTTTTGTAATAACTTTATAAATTTGATAAGCACCCAACACTTTAAACCCTCTACACTTTAAATTTCTCTAAAAAAAACTATTATCATTCTATATTAAAATAACGTATATGAACGGAATTATAAATATCAAAATGAAAGTACAATATTGAGATTGTACGTATACGAACATCTCATGTTATTATCTTTTATAAGATTACGTAAGGATGTTCGAAAAATTTTTTTTTACTACACTTTCAATAGCTACTAATGTTATTTCTTTTATAAGTTTAACTTGTGCATAAACGGATTTAAAAATTGAATACAGCTAAAATTATTAATAAAAGGAATATAAATAATACAATGAATGCACGATCCCACGGATTACTATGAGATAAAAACATACACACAATATAATGCATATAGCAAGGACACATGTAATTACTCTTTAAAGTTTAAATAAGGATTTCTAGAAAAAAAAAATTAAAAGTCATTTATTGCTATCAAACATACATAATATCTAAAAGATGAAATCCATAGTTAAATTTAAACAATATTAACCTCAACACTATACAATTTTAAAGTCAAATCTTTTGTATAACAAAAATCTATACAAAATATTAATCAATATTAATACATAATTAAAAATTTATGTAAAAATCCGGACGAGCACGGGTGTTGTAACTATATAAGTATAAAAGATTTTACATAATGTTGTAAACTAATCTTGTTTAACAACTCCGTGTATAAACCCAGGCAAGCTTTACTATTGCCAAAATAGAAATTTACATTTTTAACCAACTATATTTTTAAAAATAATTATGATATACAATTTTGTATCCCCAAATAATTAAGATCTAAACATATTGTGACTTTTATCAAATCACATTAATTATAATTTATGTCAAATACTCGTGCGTACACATGATTATACAACTTGTAGTATATAAAAATGAGCTTTGCACAAAGTAAAAAGGGGGAAAAATAACAAAAGCTACTTGTTACGAGGAGTTTCCAAAAGCTACTTATTCTTAGATTCATATTCCAAACATCTATCTTCTCTTTTATTCCATTGCTTAAATCTGAAATTCTTAAATCAAACACAACATGAGATTAACCTATCAGCCAGAAGAAAAAAAAATCCTTAAATTATGGTAAATATCTAGTTGCGTTCGAGATCCCCAGTGCCTAAGTCCTTGTCAACAATGGAGAATGATTTGACTAAAAATACACTCTATTCTCCCCTATTATAGCTAAGCAAACTAACTACGAATGACAATGGGCGGGTTTTGGGCGGGGCGGCCATTCCCATCTCCAAACCCGATTTGCAAACCAGGCCCCAAACCCGCACTGATCCTCATTGGGGATTTTATCGGGGCGTCCCGTTGTGGCGAGATGCTCCCCAAACCCGATTCGATCCCCGTTTGGAATTTTATTGGGGCACCGTTTCGGGCGCAATGCTCCATCAAACACACGTTTTTCCCCGTTTATATTACTTTTACACTATATTTTAGTAATATGATTATATGCAATAACGTGAAGGATTAAAAACCCAATATATATTAAGTACTAGCTTTGATAAGTTTCAACAAAATTAACATAAATAATGCTAAACCATCCCTTAAAAAACAAAACTTCCTTTAAAAATATGACACAAAATAAGTTTTTATAGCCACAATCAGATTTGTACAAAAATACGAGAATAATGCTTTTATTATGTAAATACTAACATAACAATATATGAATATAATAGATCTATATGTATAAATATGTTTCGGGGCGGGGCGGGTTGGGGATGCTATGCCCCGCTCCCCGCCCCAAACCTGCAAAAAATCCCCGTTAATTCCCCAAAACCTGCCCGTAATCCGATAAGCATGCCTCGCCCCGCCCCAAAAACTTTAAGTTTTTGGTTTCCACATAGAGTTCGAGTTTTTTTCCATCCCTAATACTAACTAAACAAAAACAATAAAAGTGACACCTAGACCCAAACTTGATTAAGTTTTATACATTTATTGAATCTACAACGAAAACAATACCTAATTCTCTTAATATGCTTAAAATTATTAACTAATGATGATGAAATATAACTAATATGCTTCAACTAATTCCCACTTCATTCATCATTTCAAACACTGCATATGTGTTTTCTTTCTTAATCTCTATTTTAAGTCTTGTCACATATCATGATCTTTTTGTTAGATGTACTTTTAGGCATTAGTTTTAGGGATAAAATTCATCTTTTTAATAGTTAGCGTAGAATAAATCATTCTATTTCTTTTAAACGTTCTCATCTATATCTATACTACTTATAATAGAGAAATGAATCTCTCTCCTCATGGTTTTAAAATTAAGACTTACAAAATACAAAGCCTATTATACAATACAAAATGCACTATTAATGATCTTTCTCATCAATCTTAATTTTAAGACTTACAAGTCTTAAAGCTTAATGTACAAAATACAAAGCACTATTAATGTGGTCAAAATATTTAATGTAGTCAATTAATTAACAGGTCAATAAATACAATTAATGCAGTTATTAAAACACCCCTTACACAAAAAATACAAATTATCAAGCATATTGTACAACCAACTTAAACAAAATTCATGCATTAAATGTCAATAATACAAATAAATAAAGAAAATTATACAAATATTCAAGCCCGAACGGGCAACGGGCCAAAGGGGCCCGAGCTCGAACGGGTACAGTCCAAATGGGGTCGAGCTCGAACGAGAACGGGCTAAACGGGCTCGAGTCCGAAAGGGCACGGACTAAACAAAATTCTTGATCCCCGTAAATTTGTTGTAAAAAAGAACATAATAAACTAAAATACATGATGACCCGGGAAATTTTATTTCAGGGTACCCGCCGCCGCAACGCGCGGGTGCCCTGCTAGTTACTTATAAAGGGATTAAAATCCTCTCTCTTATTAATTGTTTTAAGATCATCATAAATAGAATTTTAGTTAAATACAAGTCATCAAATATAATTTACAAGTATGTAAAGAACAAATCATTCTCATCTTAAAACACCATTTCTTACATACAATTAATACATCCCTTCACCAATAAATAAAATTCTCTAAACACAATGTACACAAGCATGTAACACAATTGTCACTCTGAAATCCAGCAGCACAAAACAAATTAACATTTGTTCGCCGAAAAATTTAATCATAAGGTATCCACCGCCGCATCGTGCAGGTACCCAGCTAGTATTTTATAATCGGTGAAGTTATGATTTCAACCATTATTCTGAGTTAATTTATAGTTTAACCAATTACTACCTCCGTCTCAAAATTATGGTCCTCGTTTAACTTTTTCGGTCTTTTTTTTCAACTTTTACCTTAAATATTTTTATTTGTGTTATACAATAGTTGAAAAAAATTATACCAATGAAAATAATTTAAAAACTCAATCAATTCATATATTTTGCATCAAGTAATATATAACATAAACAAAATTACTCAAGGTCAAAGTTGTAAGAGAAATGACAAAAAAATAAAAAGAGGACTATAATTTTGGGACGGAGGGAGTAACATTTTTGGGCGATGGTTTATTTTTAACTTTGATTAAATGCTTTAAAGTTTTCTTGTGACATTTTTATCTTTAACTTTACATGTTTCTTTAATAATCTTACGTTTGAATGTTCATTTGATTTTTATGTATTGAGAGGCCACTAAACTATTAAACACTTTAATTTGAGGCTGCCTATTAATCAAAACTAACTTATGGGCCACCAATTTATTGGTTTGCTTTCGTTTATACCAATTTCGAGTAATTTTATCTCAAAAATCTTTGAAAAAACGAGAATAAAGCTATATATAACGTATTAAAACAACACAAACAAATGTAAAATATCAGTTTTAGCCATTATTTAAGTGCAACTTTAGTTAGTTGAAAGTGAATTAACAACTTACTAATGTTTTATGTTTAAATTGTTAATTTTATTGTGTTGATATGTTATAGTTAGCTTTATTCTTGAAATTATATAAATATTCGACAATAATTTGAACAAGGTTGGTCTAATGGAAAAATACATATACGTGGGTGGCCTATAAGTTAGTTTAAAAAATGAGTGACCTAAAAGTAAAATGCTTAATAGTTGGGCGACCTTATGATATATGATCCCTTTTTTTTTTACTAAATTTACATGTTACTGGTTCGAATAAAGAATACTAGTTCATGACTACGGGTGTTAAAATTACAGCGCCCAAAAGAACCGAACTGGACTGCTTAATTTGAAAAATGACAAAAGTTGCAAGTAGGCAATTCTAGACACGATCAATTTATGTAATGAACCCTTGTTCTCCTTATTGATAAAGACTTCTCTTCTCTTAATATTACTCGAATCCTTACTGGCATTAATGTGGTGTTGCACAACTTCATATTGTTGCAGGGAAAGAACTTGGAACACTTGATGATTGGACTAAACGATATAATCGAGGCTACTAAGCATTTTGATGACACATACTGCATCGGGTCTGGCGGATTCGGTAAAGTATACAAAGCAGATCTTGAACATTTTGATAGCAGTGATTCCTCCTCGATAGAAGGGGTGGATAAGTGCGATTTACCCAAAAAACGAAGCACGGTAGCCATAAAGCGCATTAACAATCAAGAAGGAGAACAAGGGTTCATCGCAGAAATTGAAACTCTAACTACTTGTAAGCATGAAAACATAATCTCTCTTCTTGGCTTTTGTTTCGAAGGTAACCGTTCAATGATCCTAGTGTATGAGCATGCTTCGAAAGGAAGTCTTGAACACTATTTGGGAAACAGTGATACTGTGACTAATCTTACTTGGGTGCGACGCATAAAAATATGTCTTGATATTGCACAAGGGTTGAATTACATTCACAACAACACATATCATGGCAAACAAAAGATGATACACCGTGACATTAAGAGCGATAATATTCTATTGGGAGATAATTGGGAGGCAAAGATTGCGGATTTTGGGCTCTCCAAATTCCACCCAGTAAATCAAACGGCCAGCACTATCTATACCAATATTATTGCAGGTACATATGTGTATTTGGATCCAGAATATCAGAAGCATGGTAGATTAAATAAGAAATCAGACATTTACTCATTTGGAGTAGTGTTGCTTGAGATCTTGTCCGGGAGGTTGGCCTATGATTCAGTATACACCAAGGTGAATGAGAAGGGAATTGCACCCATTGCAAGAGACCATCTTAAAAAGGGAACAATAATGGAGATTGTTGATCACAAGATAAAGGAGGAGACTGATGAACATGTCTTTTCTTTAAGCAAAGGACCCAATAAAGAGTCTCTAGACATTTTTTTAGAAATCGCATTTCGATGTGTGGCAGAAACTCAAGTGCAACGTCCAACAATAGAAGTTGTCATCAGAGAACTCAAAAAAGCGTTAAAGTGTCAGGTAAGTCACAATGAAACATTTAGATAGGAGGTAGTAGTTTCAGTTTATTTTTTACTTATCAAAGCAACTTACTCACCTATGATTCACAGGAGAACCATAAGGACAACCTTAAACTGTCACTTAAAGACGTAAAGTTAGCCATGCAAGATTTCAGTCAATAAAATATCATTGGACATGGATATTTTGGGAAGGTTTACAGAGGAGAAGTTACTCACGCTCATGTACGTAATATCATTGTGGCAAAGCGGTTTGATAGGAAGTCTGTTGCAAAAGATGATGAATTTATGACAGAGCTCGAAATTCTTATCGAGTATAAACATGAAAATGTCATTGGTCTTGAAGGCTACTGTGATGAAGAGGATGAAGAAGTTATTGTATGCGAGTATGCATCCAGAGGTAGTCTTGATAAATACTTGAGCGACGATAGTCTTACGTGGGTGACGCGGCTTAAAATATGCATCGATATTGCAACTGGGTTGGAATTTCTTCATCGAACTGTTTCAAGTCGAGGAATGGTATTACATGGGAACATCAGCAGCAACAACATTCTACTATTTCATGATTGGAAAGCAAAAATTACCGGTTTTGGGCATTCCTTAGTATGTCCAACAAATCAGAATGCAGACTATGTCATCGAAAATGTTACCGGTAAAATCGGCTATCGTGACCCACTGCACTCGAAAACAGGCTTCTTAACGAAAGAGTCTGATATATTCTCACTGGGTGCGGTTTTATTTGACATATTGTGTGGGAAACTTTCATCCGAAAAGCTAGACGATGAGCATCTTTATTTACCCTTTTTGGCTAAACGACACTACTATGAAGGAAAACTTGATAAGTTAGTGTTCGAGGGTATCAAAGAACAAATTGCGCCACAGTCATATATTACCTTTACAAGGATTGCCTTTCAATGCTTACATCACAGGAGAGAAAGACGACCAACAGCTGATGAAGTGGGCATACAACTCAAGAAATCATTGGAATTTCAGGTAAGTTTTTATAGTTTGACAAATTTGGTTAACTTTGATTCATATGTATCTAACCTATGGAATTTAACTGTTTTATACAGGAGGACTATGAGAAATGGGAGCCTAAATTGCCAAAAGACTATAAAGAAATAATCCAGATGTCAAAGTGCCCGGAAGTCTATTCTGCCAAAAAGAAAGAGGAACTTTACAACATTTTTTCTAAGGGAATCCTCCTTCAACAAGACAAAGTGGTAATCAGTTCATCTTGTATCTCGCTTATTTGGTGTTTTCAAGTTTTCTGTATATCTTTTCCTATTTGAGGGATAATTCAATACCACATATGCATTTACACATCATAAAAATTGAGCCTGATTTAGGTTTTGTTATATATCAGTTGTTGTCGTTTGATGGTAATGGAGAAAGAAATGAAATGGTTTCAGCGACAATGTTTTCCTACAAAAACACTTGCCCACATGAGCGGAAATATCTTTCAGAATCAAGGTTATGCTCTCTAACTCTCTATATTTTTGTTAATATTAAGTGTTAAGCGTAAGCGCATTTTATTTATGCTTTTTAATAGCTAAATATATAATTATAATCCAATCAGATCAACTTAAGAACCCCTTTGCCTATGTATTACACTTACTTATCACAATGACTTCCTGCACTTACATAAAACATACTTGAATTCCTTTGATTCCCATGCACTAATCAAACAGAGCAATAGCCCTTGATCTATAGCTCTTTTACACTTGAGACCCAAACCTTCTGTATGACTAAACTTCGGACCTTGTCTCATCAAATTAATACGAAAAGTAGTCCTGTATACATACATAACAAAGGTAGTTGAGGTATGCCCCTGTTGTGGGTCCTCTGTTCTCATGACCGCAAATTTTAAATTTTCCTAGCATCTTGATAGTGTTTTTTATAATATCCATACCTTTATTTAAATAAAAATTTGTCTGGTACACTAAATTCTAATATAGAATCTAAACTCTTGTTCCAAAAAATTACGAAATTCAAAAGTTAGAAGTGTATGGAAATTAAGGCTATGACTGATTTAGATTCAAAAGTTAGAACTTAGAAGTGTATGGAAATTAAGGCTATGACTGATTTAGACTTGGATGTTTATAATATGTGCAGGTTTGAGACAGTAGTGGAGATATTAGATATTTCCAATTTGTTCATCGAAATCAAGACAAGAGCTCAATTTTTATCTCCTAATGTTGTTTATGGAGTCTATTTAGTCTTCAAACTTTTTGATTCAATAAAATTTTCAACTAAACCGATGTGTGTTAACCTAAAGTATAGAAAGGGACTTGAAAGACTACACGCATACTTCGCAACATGGAGAGACAAGGAGTGGATGATGATTGAGTTGTACCAATTCTTGAATCAGAATGAAGATGTCGTTTTTGAGTTTCTACTTGAGGGCTTTTCATCATACTATTGTGGAGAAACTGCAGTTTATGTTGAAGGCATTGAATTTCGAGCAATTGGCAAAGTAAGTTTGACATTATATCCTGTGCTTCCTTTCTATACTCTTTTGTTTATATTATATAAAGGGTTAGATGCATGCCAAAAAAAATAAAAATAAGAATAAGCCATGTTCTTTGTTCCATATTAAACATGGTTTGTACACAGGTGAAACAGGATGAAATCGGAAAATTGATGGAAGTTCAACAAGTCTTGAAATCAAACTTCAATGTGAATCAGGTGCAAAAATTGAAAGGTTTATGGATAATTATTAATATTAGTATGACCGGATTCGAACTCGAGACTTCGGGATTGCACACATTACGTATGAGAATTGATGTAAATAATTATAATATATAAAACGTTATTATTATTAATTATTAGTCACGAAATAAATACTTAACGGTGGTTAATATTTAACGAGGTTTGGCTAACGGTCGTTAAATATAAACTTAAAGGACTAGAGATGAAATTATAAGTCGGGAAGGATCTAGAATCCCTTTGGGATTGATTGGCCGATCGGTTGGGGTTTCCTAACCCAACCCACACATTAACTTGTCCTCCAAGATTGGTTAACTATAAATACAATCCTATTGTGTTCATTCTAAACCTAATCTTGGTGACTTGCAAACCTAATTTCTCTCCTTCTCCCTCTTTCTTGTGTGTGGCCGGTCGAACTCCCCTTCCCATAGGGATTCGATTTGCTTAACTAAAGAATAAGTATTTGGTTTGTTTCGTGATCAAGAAACTAGCTTTTCACATCAAATCGCTATTAGTACGTGTGTACAAGAACGAAGAACAAGCACGCTTGAGCTTGTGAATCTTGGTGGTTGATTTAATTGGTGGGTCGACATTCACAAACCCTAATTTATTAGGGTTTAGGGTTTCTTGGTCGTTGATCTTAATTGGGGGTTTTTTTCATAAACCCTAATTGCATTGATTCGCAAAAGGTACGCACATACTTTTAATTCGGTTAGTTAATTTACAAGTATTATTCCTATTACTTCCGCTGCATGCTTTGATGATGTTTACTTGTTTATGTAATTGTTATGATTACTAAAACCCAACAGTGGCATCACGAGCCGTTAATATGTTGTAATTAATTACCGAAACACATAAAAATTGAATCTTTATGATTATTATATGCTTTTATGGTTTCTAGGGTTTTGAAAATTGGAACCCTAATTTTTATTAATTGGGTCGATTACCCATTAATTGTTTAATTAGGTTTTATTTTTTGTAAAACTTGTAGAAACCCTAGGATTGCATGTATATTTTTATGTGGTTATTATGAATAATTGTTATGTGACATAATTATGCGTATCTTGGGAATTCTTGAATAATAGTTATGTGGAATCCATGGTAAATACATGCATGTTTTTATCATGGATTATTGATTATATGATTAAATTGTTAAGTATATATTTATCGTTATTGTTAAGTTTATTCACATGTAATTCGTTTTGATAAATATTGAATTGGGGAAAACCTCAATATATCTAATGAATCAATTATGTGCTATGTGGTATGTGTTTTAGCAAAGACTTACGCAATCGATTCATCGATGTATGTGGCTCACGTTGTACTTGATGAAAACACGTGGAAGTCTTGGTTAAACATATGCATTATTAAACCTAGAATTGATTATTAGGGTTTTATCGAACAAATTATGCATGTGGCTAATTGTTTTACATATGTTAATTGTTAAGTTATATGTATATTATTTGAGTTCCTTTTAATTTTTATTAAAATGCTTTTTTGTTTATATTGTATGACACGTTAATAAGCAAAAAGGGTTTTTTGAGAATAGAAAAATAAATGGACTAAATAATGGCGAAATTTGATTTGTTTTCTAAGAATTATTCTTGAACTTTTAATCGATTGATGCGACTGTACTAAATGGTTAGAACGGCTCACCCACTAGAACAAACTATAAAGGGGTTGTTTAAGAAGTGAGCACAGTCTCACTGAATGGATGTCTAAGGTTATGCTTTTGCGCTTACCTGGTCCTCTGCCCCCTGTGAGTTCGATTGGAGCTACCTAGTATAACCATTCTATGTACGAAGCATCTTAGTGCAAAGTTGTAAGTTTCTCAACGCATCGATTAGAACTTTGTAGAATTTAATCTTAGCAATTAAAATACAAGTAAGTTTTTTCGAAAATTTTGTGCTATAAAGTTGTATGCATGCTTCTTTATACATAAGTTTTGATTACACGTCAAAAATTGTACCCTTTAAAATTTAAGTTTATGCCATCTAATGATATGAAACACTTGAAGTTGTAATTTAGTTATGTGAGACCTTGATCTAGATTACAATGACAAGGTGAATTATTTTGTTGTGTGAGACCTCAGCTTTATGATTCGCAGTTTCTAAGTTAGACAACTTAATTAAGTTAGTTAGTGAGACCTATGACTTAAGGCATAAGATGGGATAAAACATGCTTACGTTTTGCATTAATTGTTTTGGCAAAATTGTAAATCCCATATTTTCTAGGAATTGCAAACTTGTTTGTCAATTATTGTTCTTCGACAATTACCTATTCTATACTTTCATCACTAGCAGATCAACTGATGTGGTGAAACTATGATAATGAGGGTCCTAGATTCAAGGAAAATTCTATGGTTAATATGAATATTAACCTAAGGGTATTTTATTTTCTTGAAAGATTTAATTATCGAAAATACTAAAAATTGAATTTTGTTAATTCTTTTGATTGTATTAATGCAACATTAAACCGTAAACATAGTTTGGGCTTTGGTAAATTGATCTAGTTCTGTTTTCAAACAAATGTTTGATCAAGAAAAATTTACTAAAAGACAAACATAAACTCTTTTCCATGGAAGAAGAGTGAGACTCAATCCTATTCCTTTTCATGATTGAGAAAGGTATGTTAGGAACATTAGAATTGTCTAAATTCTAATATAACTCATAGCAACTTTAATAGTTAAGAAAATTGCACACCATGTTTTCCTTAAGAGATTTCATTACCCTCTGTTGGTGATTGAATTCTTATATGACATTTTGGTCAACTAGAAAACATGTTTGACATTATATGAGTTATTACATTAGAATCTAGACTAATTACCGCAAAATTGGTAAAAGACAAACTAGTATATTTTATCTAGTTGTTTTGATTTGACCAATTAAAGGTGCTACACACCATTGTGGGGATAGTAGACCTATTAAGGAAGAAATTGCATGCTCAATTTTTCAAGTTAATAGCATTGATGGATGATCCATCATCTACAGAGTAGGATACACTCTTTTAGTACCTAAGTAATTGTTACGAATGGTCTTACAAAGGGGTAGTAACGTAATAGCACGCTATTTTCACTGGTTAATGAAACACTTACGATGTTGTCAAATCCAGTGGGAGTATGGTGTATTACTGAATAAGACATTATTGTAACGTTGTCTAATTCAGTGGGAGTTACAAGATTTATTATCTTGGTAGTGACTCAGATTATTTCTAGATTTTCTTGAAATAATACATTACGTTCAAAAATGTAGACATTCATATTCTCAAGGATAGTCATGAACGTTTCCTTGATAATTAAGTGGTCCTACATCTACTTGTAATGCTTATATATCTATGACACTATCATATTGCTCACATAAACAAACGAATGTCATGGTGTTTATCTGTTATATGGTGTTGTTCTATGCACAAGTGGGAGAAGAATTTATTGTGTGCATAGGAACAACACATACAAATATGATTAATGGATTCTCTTGATCGTAAGATAAGAGATTAACGTTCTAATAAGATTGACTTGTTTAGAACATGTGTCAAGATTATAACATAGACTACTTTTATGTCTTATATCATTCAAATTATAGAAACACTTGAAGTTACATTTTAGGTTAAGTGAGATCTTGGCTAGATTGTAATCTCAAGGTAAATCTCCACTTGTCGTGGGATCGGGCGTGGATGCTTTTACAGTTTCTTAAGATTGGACACTTCTTGGAATGACATAAATAAATAAAGTAATACTATCTTAAATATTTATGTATTTTTCGAATGACATAAATAAGATAGAGTAGTATATTAACTTGAAAATTAATTAATTGAAATCATGGTGTGGTGTTCATAATAACTTTAAATTATACATGGTTATGTGTTTTTGTATAAACTCATAAACATGAAGTCTTTTAAAGACTTATAATATAAAGTAAGATATTATAACTGTTATGTCTTTTGATTTGGTCAAAGAATACTTATGTTATAAAACATGCAATTGGCTTGAATATTCTATTATACCATTAAGTTGACTTAGTTGGTAAATAGGTAGGCCAAAAGGAATAAGTTTATCTTACATATTGTTAGATTGTCTTACAATATTAATTCTAATGAAATACTGTATGTATATGGAATGTTCAGTTAGAAGAATCAAACATTTGTTGTATTGTTTGATTCAAGATAACTATATCTTATTTTCTTCCAAAAGTTATCAAGGTTATAAAATTGAGTATTGATTGGATATACTTAATAAGAACTCAAACCTAGAAGATTATTAAGACACCATTTTAGTATGGAATGTGATGAATCACATTGAGTCTTATATTGAAGTTCTGATTTGTTAAAACTACTTATGGAGTAGGTTATTTATGAACAAGATTTACGAACTGTCAATGTGTTTTGTAATAACTCAAAAGAAAACAATTTAGTGTTGTTCTAATTGCTAAAGTATTTATAGATAGTCTTTAAATTACAAAAGCAAGTGGGAGTTTTTGTTTAGATCTTGAAGAGATTAAATTACAATTACAAAACATATAATCTTCTAAAATACACTAGTAAATATCATGATGAGGTCAAATATGATAGACCTCAAGATGATGGAATTCTCATTCATAGATCCGCAAGGATATCTCAGATATTTGATATGATGAGAAATATGAATTACATGATTATGGTAAACCTGTTAATCATAATGATATATTACCTATTATTGAATTGTGGTAAATTATTCATACTATGAATGTTAAGATGCTGTCCATAAAGATAATCAACTCTGAAACTTGGTTTATCTTAATAATGAGTTTCTTCAAAGGAAGGAAAACCCTAGTGGTTTAAATTCTTTGTGTAGAAATCATATGGACAAAATTGTACATGTGTTTAATGCATGACTTGTGACAAGATTATTAATCACATTTAAGCAATTAACTGTGATTGAATATTCTTTCCTTGGCACATTAAATATATAATGATTATAATTGTCATACTTATTTTCATTGATATGAAAAATGACAATGGAATATTAAAACTCTTTCTTGTGTGATTGCTTTTGCGAGGACGATAAGTAATACAAATGAGTTTTATGAATTCACATAATCTTTGGAAATGTACAAACGGCAAGAATCCATAAATGGATATATGCATGCATCTAGGAGATGATTCTTATGTTTAACTATTAAATCAAAGTTTGGTTTAAAAATTAAAATAAGATAATTTCTAAGTATTCCTGAAAGCTAGTGGGAGTATTGTGTTTATTTTCTTTAAATCTTATATGTTGTGGGTAGTAACATTCCATCTAAGCTAAATGTTAAGTTTTAGTTTGGAATGGAACTTCACATGAAAGATTTAGAAAATAAGACATACAACCTTGGAGTATATGTTTATTGTTAGTAAACATGGCGGTATTAAATTAATGAGTCTAATAGAACATGATATATCATTTGGAAAATGGATATGTAGAACATGAATTAAATCTTTGTTTGACATAAGGATTTTTCATGTACATCATGTTATTGTTGTATCATGCTTGAATGCAAGATGATTTGACAACATTGATATCTAATGAAGTTATTAGATAACTAGTGTAATGAATATTCTAATAGAATATGTTTGAATCTAGAATTACATTCCTCAGCCTGGATTTGCCCTCAAAATTCTATGGATGAGCAATACAACAATTGTTGCGAAATTGTCATAGCCAACAAACTTGAAAGTTTGGAAGGCATCAAACATTACACTATAGATATTGAAGTTTACGGAGATTTTAAAGAGTATATTGTTGTTTGTATACAATGATGCTGGTTTAATTGAGATGACACTCAATACTAGTCATGGGAGGATTTCATCCTTGAAAATGGCCATGTCAACTAGTTGTGCTTAACTAAGAGCATAGTTGCATTATACAATAAAGAATAAGAATACTTTAAACTTTAAAAATGTTTGAAAGTTTGATTGTCATAAATAGGTGCTTGAGGATGTCACACACTTTATGAAATATTATGTGGCAATATCAAGATATTTTGAATGCACACATACAAGAACTTCACTAGTTGAATTCTTGAAATAAGTATTCTCAAAATTCCGATAGATCAAAGTTAGTTGAAATTATGCCTTGTCAACAAGTATGATTGTCATTACTTGAGGCATAATTCATTAACAAGTATTATCATGCATTGATCTATTTAGTATTTGGATAAGGGATGTTATGAACGAATATTATTTAAATGAAATAAAATATTGGTTATGTTTATTTTTCATTTTCTTAATATTATATCCTATATTTGCATGTTTAATCCGTGAATAACTTATGTTATTCTAAAAGTCCGTTGTCGATCAATGATGTGGGAATGTCATTGAATTAAGACAAATCTGAGTTTTGGTAGAATATACTTTAATTATATTGATGCGTGGGACATGCCAAATTCACATGATATTCATATTCAATGAATTGAATATAGGACAGATCCCAACTTTACATGATGATACTTTATGGATCTTTGTCATTAAGTATATCATGAAGTGTTTATCCTCAGACTTGAGATACCAGATAACTGTTATGAATGTAGTGCACTTGTGTAAGATAGTCTAACGCTATCCGTAACTGGTAGTTATAAGGGCTATTTTCGGAAGTGTTACAAAGTTCATGAGTTATGTTTGTAGTCAAGAGAATTTGTTCCTTTGAATTTGTTTCAAAGTATAATACTATATTTGGGCCCCTCGTAGGATTGGCAAGATGTTTGTAAGGCCTTACCCAAGATCTATTTGGAATACGTTCAGATGATTTGGTAATCTTGTTTAATCGAATACAACGAGAAACAAAATATTAACTTATGAAATGACTTGATCCATATTCATAGTTAATGTAGTATTAGTAACAAAAGGATAAGTAAAAATGATGAATCATTAAATGGTTTTTTCCAGGAGACCATACTCGATTTGATCTGGGGGCGTTGGCGTGTGAAAGCTAGACTAACCAATGTCATTACTATATTAAGTAATATCCAAGTGGGAGCTGAAAGGTTTATGGATAATTATTAATATTAGTATGACCGGATTCGAACTCGAGACTTCGGGATTGCACACATTACGTATGAGAATTGATGTAAATAATTATAACATATAAAACGTTATTATTATTAATTATTAGTCACGAAATAAATACTTAACGGTGGTTAATATTTAACGAGGTTTGGCTAACGGTCGTTAAATATAAACTTAAAGGACTAGAGATGAAATTATAAGTCGGGAAGGATCTAGAATCCCTTTGGGATTGATTGGCCGATCGGTTGGGGTTTCCTAACCCAACCCACACATTAACTTGTCCTCCAAGATTGGTTAACTATAAATACAATCCTATTGTGTTCATTCTAAACCTAATCTTGGTGACTTGCAAACCTAATTTCTCTCCTTCTCCCTCTTTCTTGTGTGTGGCCGGTCGAACTCCCCTTCCCATAGGGATTCGATTTGCTTAACTAAAGAATAAGTATTTGGTTTGTTTCGTGATCAAGAAACTAGCTTTTCACATCAAATCGCTATTAGTACGTGTGTACAAGAACGAAGAACAAGCACGCTTGAGCTTGTGAATCTTGGTGGTTGATTTAATTGGTGGGTCGACATTCACAAACCCTAATTTATTAGGGTTTAGGGTTTCTTGGTCGTTGATCTTAATTGGGGGTTTTTTTCATAAACCCTAATTGCATTGATTCGCAAAAGGTACGCACATACTTTTAATTCGGTTAGTTAATTTACAAGTATTATTCCTATTACTTCCGCTGCATGCTTTGATGATGTTTACTTGTTTATGTAATTGTTATGATTACTAAAACCCAACAAAAATTTCCAACTAACTTTGAAGAAATAAAGATATGCAGAAACTACGACGAGTTGTTTTGGTTGGGCGAAGTCGACGAAAAGAAACTTCTTGTGCTTTCTGCAAAGGCAGCTTTATACGAATTCTTTAATGTTGATCTTTTTACTTCAAAACCATCAGCCCAGTCCAGGTTTGGTTTTATTATTTGAAACTAATTTTGTGACGGTTCCTTTAACCGCTAAACTTCTGTTAATGGCACATTCACTATGTTCTCATCTATACTTGACCAAAAATTTGAAAACGCCTTACGAAAAACTAGATTTGATGATTTAAGGTCCAAATATTTTTTGTTGTCATTAGTAAAATATTAAATATTCATATACAGATGGTCGGCAAAAGTTTTACATGTTGGATTTAGTTTTCTCTTTATATGTAATCATATTATATATTGTACATGCAGATTTCCAGAGGTGATTGAGCTTTTGCCACAACAAGTATTTTATATCAACTGCACGATTAGAAGTCAAATGTTATCACGAGATACAGAATATGTATGTTACCTTGTGTTCAAGCTTTCAGAAAAATGTCAGGGGCTGCATTGTCCGGTGAAAGTACGAGACATACTCCACCAAGAAAATAACGAGGCTGAATTTGTTTATTTTATAACCCCAAGCCCATCGAACATAAATGGTATCACTCGGGTTCCAAAACAAAGGGGAGATGGATGGATGGAGATTCAAGTGTGGAAATTTAATTCAACTCATGAATTCAAGGATGACTCTCTTTCTATGAATATCAAATTTACAAGTCATGAAGGAATCATGTCTGGCCTCATTGTATGTGGCCTTGAGTTCCGACCAATGTTTTCTGGTAACAGCGATGATATTCAAGGTCGAAGAGAAAAGATAAGGCTGCAGGATGAAGTTCCCAAACCCACACATTCAGCCTAAAAAAGACGAAAGATGACAGAACTATGTCTGATTTTGCTATGATTCCGCATGGTTCTGCATCCCATTCTACCTGGTTTCGCTCTAGTTATGATATGGCTTTGCATCTGGTTTGTTATGTCTTATTCTACCATGTTCCATGTGATACGCACTGGCTGTGCATTCCTTCTGGTTACGTGATGGTTCTCTGCCTGATTCTTCCATGTTCTATCTGATTTACTTTGGTTCTGCATCCGATTCCATATGATTCGGATTCTGTTTGCATCTGATTCTGCTTGGGTTTCCTCTTAATTTTGCTTGTGCATATTTTTCAGTTTTATTTTGAGTTTTATTTGCCAACCTCTCAATACATCTTAATGTAGCATTTGTGAGTTTGAGCGGATGTTAGCTTAATAAAGGTTTGTTTGCCTGTAATATTTATGTAAGTTAGTTTTCTATTAATCTCTTGTACTCTCATTTTTTTCAAACGAAATCAAGTTATGTAAATCTGATTTCTTATTGGTTAACATTCATTTCGGATTGAGCCAACCTCCGGCATCCGATGCTTGAAGAAATTATGTTGCGTGGTAGGCCATTAATGTCCACTTATTACCATGATAATTCAGGTTCTTGGAAAGAATATGTATCACCAAATGTCGGGCTATGAAGAGAATGTGACTACCACCAACTTGAAAGTTTAAGCCAAATAAGATTAATTTTTGAACCACCATACTGATAGGAAAAACTATAAGCAAGGCCTACATTTCCTTGGACTGAAATAGCACAAGCTAAACCAGAGTAGCAGTCCACTCTTGACTCACCAAGTCTAGTTCAGAGTGGCCATCCAACAAGGCTTCATCAATGCAAACAGACATCTATCTACACCAAGAGTATAGCAGCACATTCACCCTGTTATAGTCCAGCAATTAATAAATATGATTAGAAAATTTTTATAAACTTCTAGGGTTGGCAAAGGTATTGTCTAAACTTTAAAGTCCATGATATATAGATATGAAAATCCCATTCTTCTCATATATTTTAGAAAAGCTTACTCTACCCAAGTTACTCTCCACGTGCAAAATACTATCATTTTGAATCAAAACAATCCTTTTCGTTACTGTACATGACATTTTTGTTCACTTAGGTTACTCTACTCAGATTAAACTAAGTGAACAAAAACGCAAACTAGAACTATGGGTAACATACATTTGTATTACGACAAAGAACTAGCCATAGATTTATTGAAGACCTTCGTCGATACTAGTAGCAGGCCCCTGCTCACTACCAGTCTCAACCTGGCTAGATCAGCCTTAACCGCAAAATTGACACCGGCCTCAACTGGTCAGGTTCTTTTGGTAATACCTCATTCAGAATAACCCAGATACGAACTAACCAAAAGGGCACATCATATTGTAAGGGACTTTTGGGGCACAAAAGTCAATCAACTTCATCTCTGAGGCTAAAAGTAATTATTAGTCAACTTTTTAACATAGTAATGAAAACACTCTAAGAACAATAAATCGGTCAACCATGACAACCAAATTTACAGGCATTGAAATGATACGTGAGAGTAAAGGACAGTCTTTAAAGAACCCGCCTGACATTTCTTGGTGCCTAGTATAATGTTACATGATGGATCACGTTTCCAGAAAGCTAGACCATTTGTGTATATCAAATGCATTAAGTCACTGAAAGGTCAATGAATTTAAACTCCGGAATCATTTAATCGGTTGTTGAATGAAATCCGACCCATCTTCATCCAGAGAGGAAAGTTGTATATCCTGTAATTTGAACAAAAAACAGTCAAGCTACCAAACAATTGTTTATCATTCCTGTAATTGACTCGTTTACTCGTGTAAGAGAAGGATCAATTATGGTGACCTTTTTTCTCTAACAAGTCAAGGGAAGAATCATTCCTGTAATAGACTGATGCATATATGATGGAAAGCATTTTCTAGTAGACGTGATAAACGGGCACCTTTTGACCCACCTGGTTCGCAAGGCGCATGAAAACTGATCTCAACTATCGATTTTCTACTTTAAAAAAAGCATAGTAGATTTCTATTCAAAGCACTGAAAAATAAGTGCCGCCCGTAAAATCTTGTCTAAATAATATGATCACGGGTATTTTAGGAGAAAACTAAAAGAGCTAAATTATTTGTTGTTTCATTAATAATCCATTCTATGAAGAAAGCTAATGGGTACATGCGATTGTAAGAGCTGATTGGGCTGCTGATCTTGGGACGATGATGTTGTCCCAACTCTAGATCAATAATATATAGATTGCAAATGTAAAGTAAATTGAATAAGTATTTTTGTCTATTAACTATAAATGATTCGGTACATAATACATATATATGTTTCCAACCGGTTTTTCCAACCGTTGTGACGGTTATGGACTTGTAACCGTTTCTTAACCGCCAATGATAACTACTTTACGGTTATTAAGTTTCTACTTGACATGTTTGGTCCTTCGTCTAATAATAAGTACATAAGAAGCATAAAGATAAAGATTATTGGTTCACATTCTCCTCCTTAATCTTGATCGTTGCTTCGTCCTAAGTCTTGAACTCCGAGCATTTGTCGCATAGTCACGAACTTCAATCTTGGTAGAGCCTTTGTTAGAATATCTGCTCTTTGTAGTTCTCCGCTGACATGTTCCACATTGATGTGCCCATTCTCTACGCATTCTCGAATGAAATGGTAGCGAATATCGATGTGCTTGCTTCTTCCATGAAAAACTGGGTTCTTCACAAGTGCTATTGCTGAAATGTTATCGACCTTCAGCGTTATCCTTTTTTCTTCCCATCCAGTTAGTTCACTAAGCAATCGCTTTAGCCATAAGGCTTGACATGCTGCTGCAGTAGCCGCCATGAATTCTGATTCACATGATGATAGCACCACTGTTGGTTGCTTCTGAGTACACCAGGTAATCGGTGACTCTCCGAAATAAAATACGATCCCAGTAGCTCCTTTTCCTTGATCAGTGTTGACTCCATAACTACTGTCGCTGTAACCTGCAATCTTGCAGCCGCCTTCTTGCTTGTATATAATGCCATGCTCCTTTGTTCCTTTGATATATCGGATTACTTGCTTTACCGCCTTCAGGTGATGATCCTTCGGGTCTTGCATGAATCTACTGAGTAGTCCGACTGTGTAACTAAGATCTGGTCTTGTATGCAGTAAGTACCTGAGACTTCCTATTAAGCTTCTGTAGTAAGTTGCGTCAACTGAGTTTCCTTCTTCCGCCTTGACCAACTTAGTACCAGTATCCATAGGTATCTTCGTGTCATTGCTGTCTGCCATACTTGTTTCCTTCAAGATCTTGTTAATATAACCTGTTTGCTTGATTGTAATCTCTCCTCCTGTCTGTGTGACTTCTATCCCAAGATAATAAGCTAACAATCCTAAGTCGCTCATTTCAAATATTTCCTTCATCTGGGATTTGAATTCTTCGATTTCTTTCTTTGGAGTGCCTGTGATTATCAGATCATCCACGTAGACTCCAACTATAAGTGTAGAATTCTTGTTCCGCTTCGTATAAACTGCTTGTTCGAGATTACATTTCTTAAAGTCTAAGGACTTTAACGTTTGATCAAGCTTCATATTCCAAGCTCTCGGTGCTTGTCGTAAGCCATATAAAGCTTTAGTAAGCTTATATACTTTTGCTGTATTTCCTTGTTGTATAAATCCTTCAGGTTGTGTAACGTAGACTTCTTCCTTTAAATCTCCATGTAAAAATGCCGATTTTACATCTAAGTGATGTACTTGCCATCCATGATATGCCGCCAATGCTAATATCAACCGAACTGTCTCTATCCGAGCAACCGGTGCAAATACTTCATCGAAGTCTATCCCTTGTTCTTGCACATAACCTTTTGCCACTAACCGTGCTTTATATTTGATGATGTTTCCTTTTGCATCCCTCTTGGTCTTGTAAACCCATTTGAGTCCTATTGCCTTCTGATTTTCTGGCAATGTAGTAAGTGTCCATGTTTTATTCTTGTTGATTGAATCCAATTCAATCTCCATGGCCTCAATCCATTTCCCATCTGTTGATGCTTCCTTGTAATTTCGGGGTTCTTCTTCCGTAAATAACAAGCTTTGAGGTTCAACTCTTCGAGCACGTCTGTATATATCTGACATGTTTCTGTATTCACGTACGGGTGTATCATCAAATCTATCTCTTGAGTTCTCTACAGAACTCGTAGTAGCTTCTTCTTCCTCTTCTGAATGTGGGTCGTATTGATATGCCGGTGGTGTGTTTGGTGAAACTGGATCAGGAATCTGATCTTGTTCATGATACGTGTTGTCATCGTTTTCTGTGTTGACTGGTGTAAGGTTTTCGTTATCAACTCCGTCTACCACAAAACTAGCCCAAAATGTGTCTTGTGTGTCCGTATCTTCTTCATCTTTGTTCCAAACCCACGGCTTTGTTTCCATGAATTTTACGTCCCTACTAACATGTTTCTTCCTGGTTATAGGGTCATATAACCTACATGCTTTTGATCCTTCCTCTACTCCTAAGTAAACCAATGGTATGCTTCTATCGTCCAGCTTCTTTAAGTGAGGTATCGTTATCTTTGCATAAGCTGTGCATCCAAATATCCTTAGGTTTTCCAAGTTTGGTTTTCTGTTGTAGAGTGCCTCATATGGAGTTTTATCTATCAGGGCCCTCGTAGGTACCCTATTGAGTATGTATATAGCATGTTTAACTGCTTCCGCCCAAAAAGTTAAAGGTAACTTCATCGCTTTCATCATACTCCTAGTGGTTGATAACACTGTCCTATTCCTTCTCTCCACTACTCCATTCTGTTGTGGGGAGTACGGTGCTGTCAACTGTCGTGCTATTCCGTTTTCCTTACAGTACCTTGTGAATTCATTTGATGTGAATTCACCACCTCTATCCATTCTTAGCATCCTTATTTTCAACTTCATTTCCATTTCTATCTTCTGTCTAAATTCCTTGAATGTACTAAACGCCTCATCTTTCGATGTCAGAAAGTAGGCCCACATAAAACGTGTACAATCGTCCACTAACAAGAAAATGAGTTTCTTGCCTGAGTGTGTTGCTGGACTTATAGGACCGCAAAGGTCTCCGTATACTAAGTCCAACGGGTTCTTTGATCTGAATTTAGCTTGGTTTGGAAATGGTGTTCTACTGTGTTTTCCTAATAAGCATGCGTCACAAATTTGCCCTGCATGATTTATCCTTGGAATTCCTTCTACTAGACCTTTCCTAGTCATCTTGTTTATATCGTCAAAGTTCAGATGACCTAATCTAGCATGCCATAACCATGCTTGGTTATCTATATTTGCTAAGAGACATATAGGTGCTTCTATCTGTAATTGTATCTTGTAGAGTCGATTCTTAGATCTTTCTACTTTCATCAACAACTTCTTATTCTTATCATACAAAGTCAATTTGTTTCCGTCCATAATGACTTTACAACCTATTTCCGTAAGTTGTCCTAGACTAAGTATGTTGCTCTTGAGGTTTGGTATGTAGTATACTTCCGATACTACCTTCTGTTCCTGGTTCTTACAACCTAACAGTATAGATCCTCTACCCATTATCTGTACATACGATCCATCTCCAAAACGTACTCGTCCTGTTACGCTCTCATCTATATCCCTAAAATGACTCTTTATCCCAGTCATATGGTTACTTGCACCATTATCTAAATACCATATGCTTGTATCTGCTGTAGCATATTTCTTTGGTTGAATTTGTTCTTCATTCAACAACACTTCTTTGTGTTCAGTTTCGTGCGTAGTCATTAATAGTGATGGTTCATCGTCTTCTAAGATAAGGTTTGATTGTTCCTGAGTTGCTGGTTTCCCTCTACAGTTCCTTTTAAAGTGTCCCATTTTATGACACCTATAGCATTTTATCTTGCTCATATCCCACTCTCCTTTATTCTTATCCGAACTCTCCTTATAACTAGAGTTCCCTTCCTGTGGGTTGTTTCTATTTTTATTCTGCCAGTTCCCTCGTGAGAAATTCAATTTTCCTCCACGTTTGTAAAAACGTTTCCTATTTCCTGAGTGTTCGCCATGTGCGAATAATAGGTTTTCCTGGCTTTCTACATGTCCTCCCTTCCGGAGCTTTATCCTTTCCTCAAATACCTTGAGTTTTCCAATGATCTCATCTAAAGTGATTTCGTCGAGAGCAGTTGTTTGTTCTATGGATGCTACTATCTGAATGAACCTATCTGGTGTGGAGTCTAATAGTTTTCGAACTAAAAGTGATTCATCCAAAGTTTTCCCTAATTCTTCTGCCTTCGTGGCATAGCCGTTTAGTTTAGCCGCAAATGCATCCACCGTCTCATCTTCTTTCATCTGAAGTGAGTTAAACCCAATCATCAATGATTGTAATCGTGCTTTCTGCACTCTATCTTCTCCAACGTGTCTTTTCTTCAATGATTCCCATAAATCTTTTGCCGTCTTACAACCCGCTACTTGTAAGATTACATCTTCCGTCAATGCTTGATATAGGAAGGCAGTCGTTGCCTTTTCTTTCTTATCATCCACTGGTGTATCTAATTTTGGTTCTATTGCTTCCCATAGCCCATGTGCTTCTAGTATAACCTTAATTTGTATAGCCCAAACTGTGTAGTTTGTGGTTTTCAACTTAGGGCATTGATATTGTGCAATAGGTGTTACGGGTTTTGTTACAGTTACAGTGGTTGCTATATCGTCAGTTGTCATTTTGAAAGTGTTTAGAATCTTCACTTTCTAATTCAATGGGATTTGTTCTTCCTAGTGTGGTTTTCTATAAAGTATGGAAATTTCTAATCTTCCGGGAATCCTAGTAATACGGGATCAATAAATAGTTTTCGTGATTTCCTAATAGTATGAAATAAAGATATTCTATACTATGTAAACGTAATGAAATCCAGAAAGAGTTTGACTTGTGACCTCGTATATCCGATGAATACTAGTGTATTCTTTTGTTTTCGTTAGTAAATCGTTTACCAACGTTGCTTTGGTTCCCTTTTCTTGACTCGTACCCTTGATTTTCTTTGATTCGGTTTTTCCTTTGCCTTCGAATTGCAATACACCAAGTCCCTTTGTCGAGTTATATCTTCTCCAACAAGTCTAAAAAACAAGTTGTTTTCTTTTCTTGTTCCTCCACACTACACGTTCTTTTCTTCTTTCCCTTGTACGTTATTGATGTCTATTGTCCGAAATCAATTTCCCACGTACAAAATATTTTGATACCGAGATGGTATCAAACACTCCGAAACAAAAATGCTTTGCTTCTGATCTTTATCTTCCGTTGTTGTACTCCTTGTGTCGTTTGACACTACTCCACACAATTCCTTGAGCGCTCCTTCTTCTTATCACGTACGTATCCTTTTTCAACAACAACGTTTCCCGCGTCTTACCCGCGTCTTCCTCCCTTTGTGTCTTGTTTAACCCGGTTTCACAAAGTTTTATCCCACTCGTTCCTATTACCAAAACGTAGTGTTCGAATTCTTCCTTCCCTATGTTGTTGCCAACACAGTTTTTTCCCACCAATCCGTTTGGTGTACCACGTTTGCAATCCCCTACGTAAATGATCGTGCACTATCTTCTACGTAACCTTATTCACTTTTGTTTCTCTTGGAAGTAAAGAGTAAACAAAACTTGTCGAAAACAAAAAACCTTGCGTATGGAATTTTGTTTACTGCGTATGAAAACATAAAGTTTTCTGCGCGTGTTCTCCTTGGGTCTTCTCCTTGCGTATGTTGTAATCAAAAACGAAAGTGTAAACCTATGCTCTTGATGCCAATTGTTGTCCCAACTCTAGATCAATAATATATAGATTGCAAATGTAAAGTAAATTGAATAAGTATTTTTGTCTATTAACTATAAATGATTCGGTACATAATACATATATATGTTTCCAACCGGTTTTTCCAACCGTTGTGACGGTTATGGACTTGTAACCGTTTCTTAACCGCCAATGATAACTACTTTACGGTTATTAAGTTTCTACTTGACATGTTTGGTCCTTCGTCTAATAATAAGTACATAAGAAGCATAAAGATAAAGATTATTGGTTCACATTCTCCTCCTTAATCTTGATCGTTGCTTCGTCCTAAGTCTTGAACTCCGAGCATTTGTCGCATAGTCACGAACTTCAATCTTGGTAGAGCCTTTGTTAGAATATCTACTCTTTGTAGTTCTCCGCTGACATGTTCCACATTGATGTGCCCATTCTCTACGCATTCTCGAATGAAATGGTAGCGAATATCGATGTGCTTGCTTCTTCCATGAAAAACTGGGTTCTTCACAAGTGCTATTGCTGAAATGTTATCGACCTTCAGCGTTATCCTTTTTTCTTCCCATCCAGTTAGTTCACTAAGCAATCGCTTTAGCCATAAGGCTTGACATGCTGCTGCAGTAGCCGCCATGAATTCTGATTCACATGATGATAGCACCACTGTTGGTTGCTTCTGAGTACACCAGGTAATCGGTGACTCTCCGAAATAAAATACGATCCCAGTAGCTCCTTTTCCTTGATTAGTGTTGACTCCATAACTACTGTCGCTGTAACCTGCAATCTTGCAGCCGCCTTCTTGCTTGTATATAATGCCATGCTCCTTTGTTCCTTTGATATATCGGATTACTTGCTTTACCGCCTTCAGGTGATGATCCTTCGGGTCTTGCATGAATCTACTGAGTAGTCCGACTGTGTAACTAAGATCTGGTCTTGTATGCAGTAAGTACCTGAGACTTCCTATTAAGCTTCTGTAGTAAGTTGCGTCAACTGAGTTTCCTTCTTCCGCCTTGACCAACTTAGTACCAGTATCCATAGGTATCTTCGTGTCATTGCTGTCTGCCATACTTGTTTCCTTCAAGATCTTGTTAATATAACCTGTTTGCTTGATTGTAATCTCTCCTCCTGTCTGTGTGACTTCTATCCCAAGATAATAAGCTAACAATCCTAAGTCGCTCATTTCAAATATTTCCTTCATCTGGGATTTGAATTCTTCGATTTCTTTCTTTGGAGTGCCTGTGATTATCAGATCATCCACGTAGACTCCAACTATAAGTGTAGAATTCTTGTTCCGCTTCGTATAAACTGCTTGTTCGAGATTACATTTCTTAAAGTCTAAGGACTTTAACGTTTGATCAAGCTTCATATTCCAAGCTCTCGGTGCTTGTCGTAAGCCATATAAAGCTTTAGTAAGCTTATATACTTTTGCTGTATTTCCTTGTTGTATAAATCCTTCAGGTTGTGTAACGTAGACTTCTTCCTTTAAATCTCCATGTAAAAATGCCGATTTTACATCTAAGTGATGTACTTGCCATCCATGATATGCCGCCAATGCTAATATCAACCGAACTGTCTCTATCCGAGCAACCGGTGCAAATACTTCATCGAAGTCTATCCCTTGTTCTTGCACATAACCTTTTGCCACTAACCGTGCTTTATATTTGATGATGTTTCCTTTTGCATCCCTCTTGGTCTTGTAAACCCATTTGAGTCCTATTGCCTTCTGATTTTCTGGCAATGTAGTAAGAGTCCATGTTTTATTCTTGTTGATTGAATCCAATTCAATCTCCATGGCCTCAATCCATTTCCCATCTGTTGATGCTTCCTTGTAATTTCGGGGTTCTTCTTCCGTAAATAACAAGCTTTGAGGTTCAACTCTTCGAGCACGTCTGTATATATCTGACATGTTTCTGTATTCACGTACGGGTGTATCATCAAATCTATCTCTTGAGTTCTCTACAGAACTCGTAGTAGCTTCTTCTTCCTCTTCTGAATGTGGGTCGTACTGATATGCCGGTGGTGTGTTTGGTGAAACTGGATCAGGAATCTGATCTTGTTCATGATACGTGTTGTCATCGTTTTCTGTGTTGACTGGTGTAAGGTTTTCGTTATCAACTCCGTCTACCACAAAACTAGCCCAAAATGTGTCTTGTGTGTCCGTATCTTCTTCATCTTTGTTCCAAACCCACGGCTTTGTTTCCATGAATTTTACGTCCCTACTAACATGTTTCTTCCTGGTTATAGGGTCATATAACCTACATGCTTTTGATCCTTCCTCTACTCCTAAGTAAACCAATGGTATGCTTCTATCGTCCAGCTTCTTTAAGTGAGGTATCGTTATCTTTGCATAAGCTGTGCATCCAAATATCCTTAGGTTTTCCAAGTTTGGTTTTCTGTTGTAGAGTGCCTCATATGGAGTTTTATCTATCAGGGCCCTCGTAGGTACCCTATTGAGTATGTATATAGCATGTTTAACTGCTTCCGCCCAAAAAGTTAAAGGTAACTTCATCGCTTTCATCATACTCCTAGTGGTTGATAACACTGTCCTATTCCTTCTCTCCACTACTCCATTCTGTTGTGGGGAGTACGGTGCTGTCAACTGTCGTGCTATTCCGTTTTCCTTACAGTACCTTGTGAATTCATTTGATGTGAATTCACCACCTCTATCCGTTCTTAGCATCCTTATTTTCAACTTCATTTCCATTTCTATCTTCTGTCTAAATTCCTTGAATGTACTAAACGCCTCATCTTTCGATGTCAGAAAGTAGGCCCACATAAAACGTGTACAATCGTCCACTAACAAGAAAATGAGTTTCTTGCCTGAGTGTGTTGCTGGACTTATAGGACCGCAAAGGTCTCCGTATACTAAGTCCAACGGGTTCTTTGATCTGAATTTAGCTTGGTTTGGAAATGGTGTTCTACTGTGTTTTCCTAATAAGCATGCGTCACAAATTTGCCCTGCATGATTTATCCTTGGAATTCCTTCTACTAGACCTTTCCTAGTCATCTTGTTTATATCGTCAAAGTTCAGATGACCTAATCTAGCATGCCATAACCATGCTTGGTTATCTATATTTGCTAAGAGACATATAGGTGCTTCTATCTGTAATTGTATCTTGTAGAGTCGATTCTTAGATCTTTCTACTTTCATCAACAACTTCTTATTCTTATCATACAAAGTCAATTTGTTTCCGTCCATAATGACTTTACAACCTATTTCCGTAAGTTGTCCTAGACTAAGTATGTTGCTCTTGAGGTTTGGTATGTAGTATACTTCCGATACTACCTTCTGTTCCTGGTTCTTACAACCTAACAATATAGATCCTCTACCCATTATCTGTACATACGATCCATCTCCAAAACGTACTCGTCCTGTTACGCTCTCATCTATATCCCTAAAATGACTCTTTATCCCAGTCATATGGTTACTTGCACCATTATCTAAATACCATATGCTTGTATCTGCTGTAGCATATTTCTTTGGTTGAATTTGTTCTTCATTCAACAACACTTCTTTGTGTTCAGTTTCGTGCGTAGTCATTAATAGTGATGGTTCATCGTCTTCTAAGATAAGGTTTGATTGTTCCTGAGTTGCTGGTTTCCCTCTACAGTTCCTTTTAAAGTGTCCCATTTTATGACACCTATAGCATTTTATCTTGCTCATATCCCACTCTCCTTTATTCTTATCCGAACTCTCCTTATAACTAGAGTTCCCTTCCTGTGGGTTGTTTCTATTTTTATTCTGCCAGTTCCCTCGTGAGAAATTCGATTTTCCTCCACGTTTGTAAAAACGTTTCCTATTTCCTGAGTGTTCGCCATGTGCGAATAATAGGTTTTCCTGGCTTTCTACATGTCCTCCCTTCCGGAGCTTTATCCTTTCCTCAAATACCTTGAGTTTTCCAATGATCTCATCTAAAGTGATTTCGTCGAGATCAGTTGTTTGTTCTATGGATGCTACTATCTGAATGAACCTATCTGGTGTGGAGTCTAATAGTTTTCGAACTAAAAGTGATTCATCCAAAGTTTTCCCTAATTCTTCTGCCTTCGTGGCATAGCCGTTTAGTTTAGCCGCAAATGCATCCACCGTCTCATCTTCTTTCATCTGAAGTGAGTTAAACCCAATCATCAATGATTGTAATCGTGCTTTCTGCACTCTATCTTCTCCAACGTGTCTTTTCTTCAATGATTCCCATAAATCTTTTGCCGTCTTACAACCCGCTACTTGTAAGATTACATCTTCCGTCAATGCTTGATATAGGAAGGCAGTCGTTGCCTTTTCTTTCTTATCATCCACTGGTGTATCTAATTTTGGTTCTATTGCTTCCCATAGCCCATGTGCTTCTAGTATAACCTTAATTTGTATAGCCCAAACTGTGTAGTTTGTGGTTTTCAACTTAGGGCATTGATATTTTGCAATAGGTGTTACGGGTTTTGTTACAGTTACAGTGGTTGCTATATCGTCAGTTGTCATTTTGAAAGTGTTTAGAATCTTCACTTTCTAATTCAATGGGATTTGTTCTTCCTAGTGTGGTTTTCTATAAAGTATGGAAATTTCTAATCTTCCGGGAATCCTAGTAATACGGGATCAATAAATAGTTTTCGGGATTTCCTAATAGTATGAAATAAAGATATTCTATACTATGTAAACGTAATGAAATCCAGAAAGAGTTTGACTTGTGACCTCGTATATCCGATGAATACTAGTGTATTCTTTTGTTTTCGTTAGTAAATCGTTTACCAACGTTGCTTTGGTTCCCTTTTCTTGACTCGTACCCTTGATTTTCTTTGATTCGGTTTTTCCTTTGCCTTCGAATTGCAATACACCAAGTCCCTTTGTCGAGTTATATCTTCTCCAACAAGTCTAAAAAACAAGTTGTTTTCTTTTCTTGTTCCTCCACACTACACGTTCTTTTCTTCTTTCCCTTGTACGTTATTGATGTCTATTGTCCGAAATCAATTTCCCACGTACAAAATATTTTGATACCGAGATGGTATCAAACACTCCGAAACAAAAATGCTTTGCTTCTGATCTTTATCTTCCGTTGTTGTACTCCTTGTGTCGTTTGACACTACTCCACACAATTCCTTGAGCGCTCCTTCTTCTTATCACGTACGTATCCTTTTTCAACAACAACGTTTCCCGCGTCTTCCTCCCTTTGTGTCTTGTTTAACCCGGTTTCACAAAGTTTTATCCCACTCGTTCCTATTACCAAAACGTAGTGTTCGAATTCTTCCTTCCCTATGTTGTTGCCAACACAGTTTTTTCCCACCAATCCGTTTGGTGTACCACGTTTGCAATCCCCTACGCAAATGATCGTGCACTATCTTCTACGTAACCTTATTCACTTTTGTTTCTCTTGGAAGTAAAGAGTAAACAAAACTTGTCGAAAACAAAAAACCTTGCGTATGGAATTTTGTTTACTGCGTATGAAAACAGAAAGTTTTCTGCGCGTGTTCTCCTTGGGTCTTCTCCTTGCGTATGTTGTAATCAAAAACGAAAGTGTAAACCTATGCTCTTGATGCCAATTGTTGTCCCAACTCTAGATCAATAATATATAGATTGCAAATGTAAAGTAAATTGAATAAGTATTTTTGTCTATTAACTATAAATGATTCGGTACATAATACATATATATGTTTCCAACCGGTTTTTCCAACCGTTGTGACGGTTATGGACTTGTAACCGTTTCTTAACCGCCAATGATAACTACTTTACGGTTATTAAGTTTCTACTTGACATGTTTGGTCCTTCGTCTAATAATAAGTACATAAGAAGCATAAAGATAAAGATTATTGGTTCACAGATGAGTAGGCTTGTGGTTGAGACATTCGATAGTATGGCTCTTTTAGATCCAGTCTACAGCTTGACGTTTGTAGTATTCCTCCTTGTTCAGCACCTGGGCCCCACATTTTAGCTGCACAACACAAATAAAAAAAAGGTCACGGAGTGTTTGTATTTGCATTTGTAACTTGATGATCTGATTAATGTGATTTGAAGCCACAATATTCAGTTTTTTAGTATTCAGATACACATATCAGCTACCAGGAACTACAAGACTACTTAATTACCAATCCTTTAATCTAAACTGAAGAGACTTTTAGATGCATCTCACAAACCGTCTCTTCTTTGTTTTGCAAGATGTCATATTTGTCGTTTTATGCATTAATTTTTCAGATAACTGAAAGAGTAGAGAAAGAGTAAATTACAGAAATCTTTCTTGTGGTTTAGTAAAAATACAGAAATCATCACTTGCCAATATAAATAGTTCTTCAATGCACTTGTTGAATTCGCTGTTGGTAGCAAAAGATCAGCAGTTAGGGACGAAAACTGAAAACAAACACCACATTTAAGGATCAGTTATGCAAAATTGTATCAGCGAGGGACACAGGAATGAATTCTGTAATTTCTCATAACCAAAATTTGTTAAACGCTTGAAACAACTACTGTACAACTATAGGCGTAATAAATTTCTTCTCCAAATCGTAATGAATTTTAATTCTGTAAGCACCAATCCATTCGTCTTATCATTTCGCACACAATGATGTGATCTAACTTGATTCTCATTAAAAATTGAGTAAACCCCCAAAGTTGAAGATTTTGGCGCCAAATCCTAATTTTAGAATTTCTTAACAGTTTTGCACAATAATTTTTTTTTTTTTTTTTTTTTTTTTTTTTAACTATTTTGAGTAGTATAGAGCATTTTAGTGTGTGAAAATCATGTCAATTAAGAGTAGAAATTCAAAAAGAAGGACACGTGTACCAAATAGGTATATTGATATTGTTTGTGATCTGAATAATAAGATGAATATTGGTGATAAGGATGTAGTAATTGATGATTCAGTGGAAACTAGTATTCCTACTGAGATTGATAGTGAGGGGATTGAGGTGGTTATATTTGATGATGTTATGATTGCAGAAGGAAGTAAAAAATGGGGATTAACTTTGTGTGGATATTTTGTGGGATGTGGTATGCCTGTAAATGAGCTTAGATACAATCGGAGGAAAATGTGGGCTAGGCATAGTTTTAAGGACATAATTGATAGCAATAATGGAATTTATTTCATGAATTTTCACAATGAGAATGGATTGAATTTCATTGTTAATAATGGTCCATGGATGGTGAATAGTAAACCTCTTATTGTGCAAAAATGGGATGTTACCATGCCATCGGATAAAACTGAACCTGATAGCCTACCTTTGTGGGTCAAACTATGCAATGTGCCTTTGGGAGCCTGGACAACTAAGGGGATTAGTGCACTTGCTAGTAGGATTGGGAAGCATATGGTTATGGATAGTGTCACTGCCAATATGTGTAAAACTGGAATTGGGAAAGTGGGATATGCAAGAGTGTTAGTAGAAGTATCTGCAAAAAAGGAATTGCCAGAATCAGTGGAGGTAGTGTACAAAAATCAGCTTAAACAAGAGATCATTAGAAAGAATATTAAGGTGCTTTATGACTGGAAACCATCTGTATGCAATACATGTTGTGTATTTGGTCATGCATCACAAGACTGTGGTAAGAATAAGAATGTGGATACAACTAATAAAAATGAGGAAGTAACTAATGGAGTGAGTGAAGCAAATAAGGCTGAAGACGTTAATTGTGAAGGGTTTACTGATGTCAATACTAGAAGGAAGGGTGGAATGGATAATAGAGTGAAAAAGCCAAATTTCAAACACAACCCTCAACCTACTAAGTTTGGTGGAAGTAAACATGGAATCAATAGAGATAAACCTGTTGCAAAATATGAGTTTCAGCCAAAGAATGTTGTGAACAAAGAAGACCAAAGCAATAGAAACAAAAGTCCTGAAAAGAAAACACAAGAAGCAAAGTCAAAGGAAAGTATTAGTCCTAACAGGAAAGCATGGTCTGTACATGGTGAAATATTAGAAGCCTTGAAAAGAACATCTAACAAATACTCAATTTTGGAAATGTATGACATCAATAACCAGAATGAGCTGCAAGAATTAAGAAATAAAGAAATTGTTGATGTTTTTCTAAGCCAAAGGAAAGTTCCAACAGATGAAGACATGAAAGAATGGGATATTCACATGTATGCATATTACAAAAAGAGTATGGAAGTATTGGAAAACAAAGGAAAACAAGTAGCAAAACCCGCGGAAGAGGCTGATGTATATGAGGAGACTAATGGTATAGCAAAGAGTATGAAAGACAATGAATTGAATGGTATGGATAATGGAGTATTGGAGGGGCAAGAAAGGATTTGAATATATGGTTATGGATTGCAGAATAGGGGCTTGGAATATCAGAGGTTTGAGTACCACTGATAAACAATTTGAAATACATAAATTTATTGTGGATGAAAAATTGGTAGTATGTGCAGTTTTGGAAACCCATGTTAAGAATAGAAAGCTTCAGAAAACTGGGGATAGTATTTTTGGAACCTGTAATTGGATATCAAACATGAACCAATGTGACAAGGAGTGTAGAATAATGATTGGTTGGCACAGTGATGAAGTGATTGTGTCTATTGTGCATAGTGCCAAACGGAGAGAGTTCCTCTCAAGTTGTAAATATAACTTGACTCAAGTTAAGGAATTATGAGCCATTGGATTTGATCAAATGGCTCATATCAAAAGAACTTCTTATGATTTGAGCCATTGGATCTCATAATTAGCCAACTTGAGTCAAGTTGTGTCATACAACTTGAGAGGATCCCTCTCCGTGCCAAACAGTCTATGTTATGTAAAATAGATTTAGTGGATGGCAATGTAACAGTGTAGTGCACTTTTGTGTATGCTGCCAATAGTGGAATTGAAAGGAGAATACTATGGAAGGATTTGAGTATCTACAAGAGAATTGTTGGGACTGCTTGCTGGGTATTGCTTGGTGATCTTAATGTCACTCTTAATCCTAATGAACACTCAGCTGGAGGATCACATATGACAAATGATATGGTGGAGTTCAAAGATTGTGTTAACCAAGTTGAACTTGAAGACATTTCCAGCAATAGCCTGTTTTATACATGGACAAAAAAATTTCATAAAGTAAGAAAAGGTGATTATGCAGGAATATTAAAAAAGTTTGACAGGGCTATGGGTAATGAAGGGGTCATTTGTAAGTTCCCACAACTATATGTTGTTTTCTTACCCTACTTAATATCTGATCACTGCCCAATTTTACTTGTCATCCCAAAAGTTATTCAGAAAAAGAAAAGACCTTTTAAATCTGCTAATTTTGTTGCTGATAAAGAAGATTTCTTACCTTTGGTGGAAAAGTATTGGATAGATCAGTGTAATGGATGCCATATGTTTAAGACAGTCAAGAAGCTTAAGGGTCTAAAGGGGCATTTAAAAAAGCTGGCATGGAAGAATGGGGATGTTTTTGAGAATGTAGTGCTGTTTAGGGAGAAACTTAAAGAGGTTCAAATCAAAATTGATAGAGACCCTAATGATGTAAAGCTCAGAAAGGAAGAATGTGATGCTATGAAAGAGTATGGAGATGCTTTAAAGGATGAGGAACAATTGTTATATCAGACTGAAAGAGTATGTAGATGCTTTAAAGGATGAGGAACAACTGTTATATCAGAAAGCTAAGGTAAAATGGTTATGCTTTGGTGACAGAAACAATTCTTTTTTTCCACAGAACTGTCAAATGCAGACAACACAAGAACATAATTGTAGCTATTAATGATGAAGAGGGAAATAGATATGAAGGGAGTGCAGTTGCTGAACAATTTGTTAATCATTTTTAAAAATTCTTGGGAGTGGCTAATCCTGTGGATAGGATTGATGACATTAAAGACCTCTTGGTGAACAAACTGACTGATATAGAAGCTAATGAAATGGTGAGGAATGTTAGTGATGAGGAAATAAAGAAGGCTATATTCCAAATTGACGATAACCAAGTTGCTGGACCTGATGGTTTTTCCTATAAATTTTATAAAAAAGCATGGGGTATAATTGGAAAAGATGTATGTTGTGCAGTTAGAGAGTTTTTTTGAGACTGGCAAGCTATTGAAGGAAATTAATTCTACAATGATCACTCTTGTTCCTAAGAACAATTCTCCCACAAAAGTATCTGAGTACAGACCCATTGCTTGTTGCAATGTACTGTACAAATGTATAAGTAAGATAAGAACAGATAGAATGAAAGGATCTCTCGATAATCTGGTTAGCATGAACCAGAGTGCCTTTATACCTAATAGATACATACAAGATAATATCCTTTTGGCTCAAGAACTTTTCAAAGGTTATGACAATAAGAATGGTCCCAAGAGAGTTGCCTTGAAAATTGATATTCAAAAGGCATATGACACAGTGAATTGGGAGTTTTTGGAAGGCATTCTGAGGGGTTTTCATTTTCATGATAGAATGGTGGACTGGATAATAAGTGTGTTACTTCTACTACATTCTCTGTGTGCATTAATGGTGAAAGTGCTGGATATTTCAAGGGTGGGATGGGCTTGAGACAGGGTGATCCTGTTTCTCCATACCTAGTTACCTTTGTAATGGAAGTTTTGAATCTAATTGTGAAACAAAAAGTGGAAGAAAGTCAAAACTTCAACTACCATTTTGGATGCAAGAAACTCAAAATCACACATGTGTTCTTTGCTATTGATTTATTGATGTTTTGTTATGGTGATAAAGAATCAGTCAAAGTATACAAAGATGCTATAGAGGAGTTTGGCTCAAGTTTGATTCCTAATTTTAACAAGAGTACAGTCATATTTGGGAGTGTGAATGAAGAGGATGAGAAAAGCATTCTAGAAGTGGTTCCATTTAGAGTTGAAAAGCTTCTTGTAAGGTATTTAGGAGTACCTCTAATTACTAAGAGGTTTGGTGTTAAAGATTGCAAGATATTGACTGATAAGATTAAAGCTAGGATTGATAACTGGAAAAACAAGTGCCTGACTTATGTTGGGAGATTGCAACTTGTAGCTTCAGTTTTAGAGTCAATACATGTGTATTGGGCTTCTGTATATCTCTTACCAATCACTGTGATTGAAGACATTAACAGGCTTCTTAATAATTTCTTGTGGAACCATGGAAATACTTCTAAAGGCAAAGCAAAAGTGGCATGAGGTCAGTTATGTAAGCCTAAACAGTATGGGGGATTGGGATTGAAAGACTTATGTACTTGGAACAAGGCTATGATAATCAAGCACCTGTGGCACATTGCAATGGACAAAAACTCTCTTTGGGTTAAATGGGTAAATACATATAAATTGAGGAGGAGAAGGATATGGGCTATTAATGAGGAAAAAACAGATAGTTGGGGGTGGAAGAATATTGTGAAACAAAGACAGGATGTAAGGAGACATATGGTAATTGAGATAGGTAATGGAAGGAAAACATCTTTATGGTTTGAAAATTGGAGCAATATTGGAGTATTAAGCAATTTTGTATCATATAGAGATATATATGATGCAAGGCTTGCAGATGATTTAAATGTCCATGATTTGGTAGTGAATAACATTTGGAATTGGCCTTTAGAATGGAATGTAAGATTCCCTATGATTACTTAGTTACAAGATCCTACTTTGGATGAGTCCAGAAGTGATAATTTGATGTGGAAAAAGATAAATGGGCAATTGAGTAATTTCTCTGTAAAGCAAGCATGTGGGGACTTAATCAATGCAACTGAAGAAGCTACATGGTATAAGGTGATTTGGTTCTCTCAGAACATTCCTAAACATGCCTTTGTCATTTGGTTAGCAGTGCAAAAAAGACTAACGACACATGATAGACTAAAGAATTGGGGTTCATATTGTTGGAAAATTTAGTGCACTTGTGGGATTAGTTCACACCTTTTAATGGGTTAGGAGGTACGGAGTGTACACCCATAAGGTCCATGAACACCCTGACTCTGATAGTGGTTTGTATTGGTAGTGCTAGTGGAAAGTACTGATTGTGGTTTCCACTGATATGCAGTATTTCCACTGAAGCAGTGTTTCCACTGAAGCAGTGTACCCACTGCTAGTGCTATGAAAGTACTGCTTGTAACGGGCTTTGACCTATTCAAGTGGCAGTTACAACTGCATAATGACCACGTTTAATTGGTCATTCTCATAATTCCATTTGACTAGCTCAGAGTAACCTCCTATAAATAGGAGATCTGATTATGCATGATTGACACACAGAAAACGATTAACACTTATAAGCAAAAGGGTTATTGAATTGTGCCTAATTCTATAACTACATTTGGTCTTATCCCAAGTAGATATTTGTGTAACCCAGGCATTAGGGTTGAATAGTTTACTTTGGAAAGTGATCACACGATTCCAAGTAATATCCGGTAACCACATAGTGGTATCTATTTCTGCTGACATTGATTATCTAACCCTGTTCTGGGAGTTACACACCAAGAATCAAAGTAAAATATTTTTTGATAATCAATGGCCACTACTGCAATGAAACACATGGCTTCAAACTTTGCCAAGCTTGATAAGTTTGAAGGGGTGGACTTTAGGAGGTGGCAGAAGAAGATGCATTTCTTGCTATCAAGCATGATTGTGGATTATGTGCTAACCACTCCTATTCCTGATGATGGGGATGATGCTACTGTGGAGTAGATCAGGAGAAGGAGCAAATGGGAGAATGATGACTACATATGCAGAGGCTTAATTATCAATGGTATGTCTGATTCTCTATTTGATATTTATCAGAACATTGAATCTTCCAAAGAACTGTGGGACTCCTTGGATGCCAAATATATGGCTGAGGATGCATCAAGTAAGAAGTTCCTTGTTAGTAATTTCACAAATTACAAAATGACTGATTCAAGATCAGTTATGGAACAATACAATGAACTTCTTGGTATTCTTGGAAGGTTTACACAACATAATATGCACATGGATGAGTCTATTTCAGTCTCTTGTGTCATTGACAAACTCCCTCCTTCTTGGAAAGATTTCAAGCGTACTTTGAAACATAAGAAAGAGGAGTTAACTCTGGTTGAGTTGGGCAGTCATCTGCACATAAAGGAATCTCTCAAGGTGCAGGATAATGACAAGCCAAAGAGTAGCATTGTTGCTGGTGCATCTGTTGTCAATATAGTGGAGCATAACAACTCCACCAGGTACAATGACAACAAAGGCAAACGCAAATATCATGACAACACAAGGGCAGATCCTAACAAGAAGGAAACACCTACTTGTTGGAAATGTGGCAAAACTGGTCACATTAAAAGGGATTGCAAGGGAGTTAAGGTTGGTGGTAAAGCCAATGGATCAGGCACTAATGGTTCAGGGAGTGGTGGTTCAGCCAACTCACTGAAAGGTCAGAATATGTTTAATAAGTCTTTTTAGATTTATTATGTTACATATGTATCTGAATCTTATTATGTGCAGGATGATGATGTTGCGTGGTGGGTTGACTCTGGTGAAACAGTTCATGTGTGCAAAGATAGAAGCTGGTTCAAGACTTATGAGTCACTGAATGATGGTTCTATTCTTCACATGGGAAATGAGTCAACAGCCTTGGTGCATGGTCATGGTTGTGTAGATCTTAAGGTTAGTTCTGGAAAGATTGTAACTTTGTTTAATGTTATTCATGTTCCTGATATAAGGAAAAACTTGGTTTCAAGTAGTGTTTTGAATAATCATGGATATAAACAAGTTATTGAATCTGATAAATTTGTCTTGTCTAAATGTGGTGTTTTTATTGGTTTTGGTTATTTGTGTAATCAAATGTTCAGGCTTAATATTTCACTGATAGTGTATTTAGTGCCACTGATAGTGTTATTTCAGCCTTTGTGACCACCTCTGACCTGACTGACTCTACCCTTTGGTATGCTAGACTTGTCCATGTACATTATAAGAGAATGCAAGATATGTCTAAGGATGGGTTAATCCCATCATTTGACATGGACACTGAAAAGTGTAAAACTTGCATGTTGACCAAGATAACTAAGAAACCTTTCAGGGTGTTAATCGTGACACTAAGCTCTTGGAGCTAATACACAGTGACCTGTGTGATTTGCATGCCACTCCGTCTTTGGGGAATAAGAAGTACTTTGTGACATTTATTGATGATGCTTCTAGGTTTTGCTATGTCTATCTTTTACATACTAAGGATGAAGCATTAGATAAATTCAAAGTGTTTAAAACTAAAGTTGAATTACAACTTGGGTCATTGATCAAAAGATTAAGGACTGATAGGGGAGGTGAGTACATGGATACTTTGTATTTTCAGTCTGTTGGTATAATCCATGAAACGACTGCCCCTTTATACTCCTCAGCAAAATGGCATTTCTGAAAGGAAAAACAGGGTGCTGAAGGAGATGGTTAATTCTATGTTGTCCTATTAAGGACTGAGTCAAGGGTTCTGGGGTGAAGCTATGTTAACAGCTTGCTATTTACTAAATAGGGTTCCCAACAAAAGGAACAAGGTTACCCCTTATGAACTCTGGACTAAAAGGAAACCCAACCTGAACAATCTCAGGGTCTGGGGTTGTAGGGTTGTTGTAAGACTCCCTGATCCAAAGCTAAAGACTTTGGGTGAAAGAGGCATTGACTGCCTCTTTGTTGGATATGCTGAGCATTCCAAAGCTTTTAGGTTCTATGTTATTGAACCTAATGAATATGTTTCAATTAACTCCATAATTGAATCAAGGGATGCAAACTTTGATGAGAATAGATTCTCATCAGTCCCTAGACCAAGTATGAGGATTCCTAATGGAACTCATGACACTGGTGTATCAGAGGTCCCTGATAATGAACCATCAGTGGTCCCTGATGAGGTTGTGGTTCAACAACCTGAACCTATGCTTAGAAAGAGCAAAAGGGTCAGGACTCCAAAGTCATTTGGACCATAGTTTCAACTATACTTAGTTGAAGGAACAAGGGATGAGGTTTATGATCAATACTCCTATTGCTTCATTGTTGAGGATGATCCCAAGACATTTGAAGAAGCAATGAAGTCCCAGGATATTGCCTTCTGGAAAGAAGCAATCAATGATGAGATGGATTCCATCATGGGCAACAAAACTTGGGTGTTGGTTGATCTACCACCTGGTTGCAAACCTTTGGGTTGCAAATGGATTTTCAAAAGGAAAGTGATTGTAGATGGAACTATTGAAAAGTTCAAAGCTAGACTAGTCATTCAGGGCTTTAAACAAAAGTCAGGAATAGACTATTTTGATACTTATGCCCCTGTGGCTCGTATCACTACCATAAGACTGCTGATTGCTTTGGCATCAATTCACAATCTGATTATTCATCAGATGGATGTGAAGACAACTTTCTTGAATGGTGAATTGGAAGAGGAGGTTTATATGAATCAACCTCAGGGCTTCATCATGCTTGGCAATGAAAACAAGGTGTGTAAACTGATTAAGTCTCTTTATGGACTAAAGCAGGCACCTAAGCAATGGCATCAAAAATTTGATGAAGTGGTTTTGTCTAGTGGTTATGTTCTTAATAAAGCTGACAAATGTGTATATAGCAAATTTGATGAATCTGGTAAAGGAGTCATCATTTGTCTATATGTTGATGACATGTTGATCTTTGGCACTGACCAAAATCAGGTTAACTTGACAAAGGAATTTTTGTCATCAAGATTCTCCATGAAGGATATGGGGGAGGCTGATGTTATCCTTGGTATAAGGATTAAACATGAAAGTAAAATAATTTCTATCTCTGAGTCTAATTATATTGAGAAGGTGTTGAGGAAATTCAATTACTTTGATTGTACTCCTGTGAGTACACCTATTGATACTTGTGAGAAGTTGATGCCTAATAATGGCAAGGCTGTATCTCAACTTGAGTATTCTAGGGTAATTGGCTGCTTGATGTATGCCATGACTTGTACAAGACCTGATAGTGGTTTTGCAGTGGGAAAATTGAGCAGGTTTACTAGTAATCCTAGTGCTCATCACTGGAAGCAGTTCAAAGGGTACTGAAGTATTTGAAGAGAACTATGGATTATAGTCTCTCATACACTGGTTACCCATCAGTGTTGGAAGGATACACTGATGCAAGTTGGATCAGTAACACTTAAGACAATTCGTCTACTAGTGGCTGGGTATTCCTACTTGGTGGAGGTGAAATTTCTTGGGCATCCAAGAAGCAAACTTGCATCACCAGTTCAACAATGGAATCTGAATTTGTGGCTTTGGCAGCTGCTGGTAAAGAAGCTGAATGGTTGAAAAACTTGCTTCTTGAGATTCCATTGTGGCCTAAACCTATAGCACCTATTTCTATCCGTTGTGATAGTGCAGCTACATTGGCTAAGGCTTATAGCTAAATGTACAATGGTAAGTCTAGACACTTAGGTGTCAGACATAGCATGATTCGTGAGCTTATCATGAATGGGGTGGTATCTATAGAGTTTGTTAGATCTCAACAGAACTTAGCTGATCACTTGACGAAGGGATTAGCTAGAGACTTGGTTATAAAGTCTCCTAAAGGGATGGGTTTAAGTCCAACCTAGTCACTGAATGCTAGGACACCCAACTCTGTTAGAATCGATGCTCTAGGTTGTTTATACCTTATCTAGGATTATCAATAAAGCACAAATAACAATGAACAATATATTTATATGCACAACGGAATAATCAAACTATCATTGTTATTATTAAGGTTTCTTCGTCATCATCATGTGTTCTACAAAACACATCTACAGCCCCAATCCTAGACGATCAACTCTAAGACGGTTACAATCTAACAGGGATCAATGATCCTTGAGGCTAAACACTATAAGTCGACTACATCAAAACTATAGGCATCCCACGCCTAGGTTTCCCCACACACACACACCTTTGTCTGATGTTTACATTGTTTGACACTTATTAAACCTAATTCCCTATATCTCTTTATATAATAAAGATACTAGGGTTACAAATGACTACAAGGGACTAGATAATAAATACTTCTTTGCCAAGTAGGTCCCTTGTCTTTCTTTGTCTTCAATAGTCCTTCATCTTTCATGTATTTTGTCTTATCAACTTTAAATATAGTTCCCAACAAACTCCCTCCTAAGGAAACTTGGGAGCTGAGTTCAATGTGGAAAGCTGAACATTCAGTGGACTGGAGCACATGTTTTATTTACATCCCAAGGTTGTGCTCAGAACCTGCTGAAAGGAGGATGAAGTCTTTACTTCTTAATGGTTAATTTTCTTTGAAAAAGTGCTTGGCAGGAGCATGAATAAAGAGGAACCACCTAAGTAAATGTTGAAGTTTTGCCGCTTCAGGGAGCTTTTGGACTTTTAGCTTTTACAACATTTATGAATTTGGATATGGACACATGGCTTGTATAGTGTCAGGAGCTGATAAGTGTTTGAAAACTTGTATGTATTTTATCTTCAGGTATTCAAATGGGTTGAAGGGTTCAATTCTTAGAACACCCTGATTCTCGAATATTTAAACGTGTAATTTACTAAGATGAAAATTCAATCCTCAGGACATTTTTGTTTATGCACATGTTTTGTTTAATGTTTGTTTTCATGCAAAGGAAGTGAACTAAATTTGGGGAGGATTGTTGGAAAATTTAGTGCACTTGTGGGATTAGTTCACACCTTGTAATGGGTTAGGAGGTACGGAGTGTACACCCATAAGGTCCATGAACACCCTGACTCTAATAGTGGTCTGTATTGGTAGTGCTAGTGGAAAGTACTGATTGTGGTTTTCACTGATATGCAGTGTTTCCACTAAAGCAGTGTACCCACTGCTAGTGCTATGAAAGTACTGATACAAGTACTGCTTGTAACGGGGTTTGACCTATTCAAGTGGCAGTTACAACTGCATAATGACCACGTTTAATTGGTCATGTAACCACTAACGGCTATAATGGAGATAATTATGAGGCGATTAATGGGCCGATTAATTCTCATAATTCCATTTGACTAGCTCACAGTAACCTCATATAAATAGGAGATCTGATTATGCATGATTGACACACAGAAAACGATTAACACTTATAAGCAAAAGGGTTATTGAATTGTGCCTAATTCTATAACTACATTTGGTCTTATCCCAAGTAGATATTCGTGTAACCCAGGCATTAGGGTCGAATAGTTTACTTTGGAAAGTGATCACACGATTCCAAGTGATATCCGGTAACCACCTAGTGGTATCTGTTTCTGCTGACATTGATTATCTAACCCTGTTATGGGAGTTACACACCAACACATATGATATGATGGTATGCTCACTATGCCACCATGATCTAGACTCTCATACACATATATTCTTCAAATGTGAATATGCTAAATCCTTTTGGGACAGAGTTTTGGGTAAGTTGGGAATGAGATGTGATACTAACAACTGGAATGAGATTGTAAGTTGGTTTGCCAATCAATCCCATGGTAACAATATTGATAGTATTGTTTACAGGCTTGGATTGGCTGCTAGTGTATACTTGATATGGCAAGAAAGAAATTTTAGGATGTTTAAAGATGAAAGAAGAGGTGTGGAAGAACTTTATAAAGTTTTTGAAGAAATCATGAGACTTAGATTGTTAAGCCTGAAAACAAAGCCTTCAAGGGTTGTGTATGCTACTCAGTCAAGGTGGAATATCAAGATGAACATTGTATCAAAGGCTGTACTGTTGGGCAAAGAAGTATTGCACACTGATGATTCTACAAAAACAATTCTTGAGCAATAAAGGGGTGTTTGGATATGAGAATAACAGTTTCTCAGGAAGTAATTGGATGTATTATGGAGTGTTTGGGACAGTAGTTGATTTTCATGTGTATGCTGCAATTTTGGTTTTATTACCTTATAGAGCTTTTCATAAGCTTTTTGTAAACTTTGTATTGATAAGTTCATCACATAAGACGGCCCTTTACCTTGGACCATTGAATACTTGGTTTTATAAGATCAAGCTAATCTGTTCTATGCCTTGGTGGAGGTAATTGCAGATTAGTATTCTTCAAGTAATTCTAAGTATTAAAATGGTTCATAAAGTGGGTTTCCTTAATGTGAAGGGTAGAATGAACTTGTAGGGTGGTACATGGGATGATTGGAATAGTGATGGATGCAAGATGACCCTACTTGGTCCTTTTAGTGTACCATCAAGGGGGCATGTAGATTCTTACTCAAGGTGAGTGTTTCTAGGAACTTGAAGCCTTTTGTAGAAAGGAAATGTAGAGTTCCTAGAAGAGCCCTTGACTGGAATGGTTGGGTTCCTAACGAAGCCATACATCTTCCCTTCCTTTGCTATTGTGGGTGCTGGTTTTAATGGCTTTGGTGGGGGATGATATGGAAATGTAGTTAGATGGTATGGTGCCAATAAAGGTGAATTCAGATGATGTTTGATATGTTCAACAGAGATGCTATGTGAGGAATGTTATCAGAGAATAATAGTACCAGACTTCCTTCCTTTGCTGCTTTGTCAGTTATTGGAAGGTTCGTGTAGTTTTTGTTTTTGTATTTGTATCTAGTTTGGTATGTCAAACATGTGATTCTTATGCTTATGTTGTAAAGTTTGGAAAGTAATACTCCCTCCGTCCCACAATTTAAGTCCATTTTGATTTTTTTTTAAAGTCTTTTTATTCTAACTTTGACCGTAATTATTTGTTTTCGTGTTATATAATACTTGATGCAAAATATATAAATGGATTTGTGCTTTAAATGTATTATCGTTGGTATACTTTTTATCATGTATTATATAACACGAAAAGAAATAATTAAGGTCAAATTCGAAACATAAAGACTTTGTAAAATAAAAAATGGACTTATATTTTAGGACGGAGGGAGTATATAAAATTCACCTTTTGCAAAAAAAAAAAGAAAAAAAAACTATAGGCGTAATACACTTGCAAAATGAAAAAAAATGAACATAGCAGTTTGACAACGAACCTGACATGGTTAAGTTAATAGTGTAACTCTGAGCACTATGTGCAATCATGTGAAGATGGCCAGTGACTTCTTGCCCGGGCATGACGTATATGAGTTGAGACAAAACACAGCGTAGTTGGTACCAGTGAGTCGTAGGTGCACCAGGAGCCGTTGTCAGCCACCTCTGTACCGTGTTGTAGGTTAAAACATTTATTGTAGAAACAAAATTAGTAAGTCAAAAGTCATAAAACAAACGGGTCAAATGTGTTTAAGGGATAAAAAACAAGTTAAAAGTTGCCAAAAGTAAAATTTTTATGCATTGTACTTGTTTTCTAATCATACTTAACACTAAATATTAAAATGATTATAATCATTCTTTCGACAAAAAACCACCCTTTTTTTATCCATATAAAATAGAATTCCTGTTCATTATTCATAAGCATATAAACTATACCTGCCATCAAATCGAACATCAAACCAACATGCCAAACCATGTATTCTTCTTCCAACAGAAGCGGTGAATTTCAAAGGAATGTTGATTTCGTACAAGTTCTCTTCCTGAAAATGACATTTATACAACAATTGTGATGTGTATTTTCATTTAGTGACATGAATCAAGAATAAATATCCTTTTTAGGTTATAATAGGATTTTATTATGTTTATGAGCTCGAGTTGTAGGGCTGAGCATGGACGACCCAAAACCGAACCGGACCGACAAAACCGACCGAACCGACAAAAACCGAGCCGACCCGACAGCCTTTCGGTTCGGTCTCGGTTTCATGTTTTTCCTATTTTTGGTTTCGGGTCGGTTCGGTTCGACCCATAACCCAAAAAACACACCTAAACCGAACTGATCGACACAAAACTGAACCGAACCGACCATATTCGGTTTGATTTCGTTTCATGTTTTTCACAAAATCGGTTCTCGGGTCGGTTCGGTTTTTTGTCGGGCCAGATCGGTTTTGAACCTTTGTTCAGCCCTATCGAGTTGTCTCGGCATAATAGCACCAAGATCTTTTAGGCTTTTAGCTCTGAGTTTCACGTTAGAACATAGTTATCTTTTAAAAGAACATCGTTGAAGTCTTCAAGGAGGACAGAGGGTAACATTATCTACTATGATTAGCAATTAAAAAGAGCAATACCTTGATAGTAGTAAAATTGATGACATGGGAAATCACAGGCACCACTAATAGCCTTGGATCAAAAGCATCAACTACTGGCTGCAAACAGTATCAAACACAACCATACTTTAGACAAGTGAAAGAGAAATGACAAGAGCAAAATTCAGCATCAAAAGGCCATTAAATAAACTAAAGAAAAAACTAGTGAATTCCGTAATTTTGATCCCGTGATAACTTGTGCATTTGAATATATATGGCATATTCTAGTAATTTTCAGGAGTGTAATCTTGCATATTTTTTCTCTTAAGATAGCATTGAATAATCTTACAGATGATATTATAAATACCCTATACCTCCCCAGTGAATCTTGACACTGTTAGAAATTAGGCCTAATACTTCCTTCTTATTAATTTTTTTTATATACATACATCTTGATTCTCTAATCTCCGGTCCTTTAATTATTAATCCCCCAATCTTTTAATCTTCAAAAGTTTAACACTTCTAAGCTTTTTGCAACCTGTTTTAGTAATTTTATCTAAGTTATGGTGCATTTGTTATGGCTGATATTTAGAGCATCACAATACTTGTGTACAATTAAGAGTTTGATAATAAAGCTTAATTAGTTGAAAAAAGGACAATGCGGAAATCCTATCAGGGTTCAAACCGATCACGGATCATCAATACGACAATACAAGAAACCTGAAATAGTTGTTTGCAAACAGAAGGCGCATTAAACATTAAAGTCCTCGTAAACCTCGTGTTAAAATTAACATTATGGAAAATATAGAATATGTTGGGTTATTTTGCAATTAATGCAGCCAAGACAAACCTGTGAAAAATATCCATGAAATGCAGTTCTGTGTAAAGCTGTCAAATCAACCCCATAATAGTTCTGTTGGTGCCAAAACAGGGCCTGCATGCACAAACAAGGATCAAGAACACTTTCAGTTTCTGCATATAATAATCAAAATACTCTTGATCTACTCTAATGTCTAAATGTTTCAAGAGAACCAGCATTGAACATTCTATAAATTGTCCAAGGATAAATGAGATAAAAAAACAAGAAAGCATTAACACAATACAAAATGAATCACAAACAATAAAATAGATCATACCTTGTTTGCAATTTCAACACAGAGATACTCATCACTGGTGCCATGTGAATTCTACAAAATAAAACGAACACAGAGATACCATTACGCCTACGTCAAAAGGCATATACGTACATATATGCCAAGTACAAGATATCACTTTGACTTCATATATTATGTTTAAAACATTTGCTAACATGCATTCACGGCATAGAATTCATTATATATTGTCTTGCAGCAAGGTTGGATCAAGTGGTTAATACCCTTGCCTCTGGAGACATAGGTCAAGGGTTCGATCCTCATCCCTTGCAAGGCCGGAGGTCCTTTTCTACCTTTGGTAGAACCGGAAGCAGCATCTCTACCTTAGGTAGGGGTATGGCTGTCTACGTTTTAACCTCCCCATACACCGTGGAAGACGGTATTGGGACCCATAACCCGTGGAAGACGGTATTGGGAGTTACTTTACTTTTTTTTTTCATTCAAGGCATAGAAAGTTTAACATTAAAGAAATAGCTGCAATTTTTTCATTATATATCACCCATCGCATCAAAACTTCAAAAGGCGCCTTTTGATCTTGATGACATTGGAATGCATCATTAAGATAGAATCAGCTTCCAACACTAGGGAACATTTTCCCATTAGGGACAAGAAAACGATCTCTTGCAATGACATATGACTCGAGCATTCTTTCATTCACTAACAATGTGCCTGTAAAAAAAAGATGACCAGTTTTTACCAACTAAATTGCATAAGCAAGTATCTGTTATTCGTCAAATAAACCTGCATAAGACAATATGAACATGATATGGTGAGCTTACCCATAGGCTATGAGATCAATATATCGGCTTTCTCAGGCAATTTTACGTCTTCAATTTGCCCTTGATAACCTACATGACGATGCCAAGAATACCTCCAAATGATAAGCATCCGACAATATAAGCAACCAAGCTTGTACAAAGGGCACTAACCGTAATTCGTTGTGCCAAGAGAGGATTCCCAACAATAAGCTTTTGAGCATAGTCAGCCATTTCCGATGCTTCCACAGCATGAACATGTTTTTCACCATCCTAAACAAGAGAAGAAAGAAAGAGGATGAGAAACTATATGATTTGTCGATACATGTGTGACTATGTTTAACTATAAGTTACTTATGAATAAGAGTACATGATACTGTGTTGGTGTTTGGATGTAGGCTTTACGAAATGGATATATAAAGATTCCAAGATTGGGTCAAAAAAGAGATACATAAGTAACTCTAATTTAAAACATGATTGTTTGGTTTTGAAGTAGCTGGTACAAAACTAGTTAACAAAATATGTTTTGATCTCTATACACTTGGAGCCAGAATATGATATCCAAGCATTAAACACCGATTATTACAATTTCAAGTCCCGATAATCAGAGGATTCCAAAATGAAAATCTAAACACCCGCTCTAGGTATACATTAGTAACACCTGCGCAGCAAACATTGATAGTATGCCGCTTCCAGCACCAACATCAACCACTACCCGGCCAGCAAAATCTACTTGGTTCTCAATAACCGCGGCTTAGTAGGAACCTAAAAAAGAAAGCAGCATTAATCATACATTTCAGCCCCATTGAGGGCCAAAAAAATCATCTGAGACATGATTATTTAAATGACTTACAAGACACCTTAACAGCACAATGCAGTACATGTGCCTAAAAAACATAACAAAAAGGTGGTATATTCACGTGTCCTCCATAATCCTGCATCATATTTATACTACCAGAGTGGTTCTAATGTCAAAGATGATAGAATGTTGAACATCATGTTAAAGGAAGAACTGCAGCTCCGGTGACTCGAATATCGCTGACAAAGGTCCGGTCACTGTTTTCGCAGCATAAACAAGAGAAGGAACAAAGAGGGAGATGAAGCGTATGATTAGTCATTACAACAAGTGACAATATATTTCTCAATGTGATTAAGTTGCGCACCAACTGTTTGATAAAATGTCTTAATGTAAATTGGTGATGGTAGTGACACCCTTGAGATTTATTGCTAGTTAGAATGGTTCAATATATGCTAATGGCCTGTACAATAATGGAGAAAATGTTCGCCTAAGTTATCGAACTTAGTTTTTGTTCATTCAAGTTACCAAACTTTGTATTATTTGTTAATTACTGAACAATATAAAAAATGTTACATTCATATTACTTCATTGACTACTAACTTGTTACCAACCAGATTACCGTAGTCCATGTCACTGAACTAAAATATACGTCATTTCTAGTTGTCCACGTCATTTACACCTCACATGTTTCAAATCTTTCTTCTCATTGCTCACACCTTACTCATAACTAAATGTTTCCAAATCAATGTTTATACTTTTATTAGCTTAAAACTTGCATTTTTAGGTGGTGTTGGATGTTGATTTGAGTATATCAGTGTTTAGTCTTCTTAAAACTCAAATCATGTCTATTTTCATTATTTTTGTTTAGTACTCAAACCAAGTCCTTCCCATCTAAAATCACAAGCAGTCCACCACCACTACTTAATAGACAGTCACATAACTGAAATGAAATAAAAAAACACAAAACAATGAAAAAATATACAGGACTAAACAAAAATATGAACACAAAAAAAGATCATTTCATAAAATAACATTGACACTTACTAGTAGATTTGAAGAACAAAACACAAAACCACCCCAAAATACATATACGACAGACACTTAAAAACAGCAAAACAACTTGCAGCCGGTGGATTTTCGGTATTGGTGAAGGATTGCGGCGGTTACGTACGAGAGGGGTTCAGGTGGCAGTGGATTTCGGGTGTATTTTTTTTGGTGCAAAAGGTGAATTTCATATATTAAAACATAACAAATACATCAAGGAGAAGAGATAGACAAGACCTATCCTTCTTGAAATACAACCAAGATACAAACCAGCCTAAACAAACAAAACATACAATACTGACTAGTATCAAGAACAACTGAAGACTATCCTTTTAACCAATATGTCTCGTAGTTAACCAAACATGCCAGAAACAGAAATACCCAAACAATCATGTTCTAGCAATTCACCTTTATGCACCATACCATATCCTCTTGACTACATTTCCTATCTCAGTTCAGAGCTCAAACCATTCAGCCCACACCCACAATAGAATGAGATGAAACAGAGGGGGCATCATCAAGGAGGATATAGCCCCATTCACACTATAAGAGGGGCTATACCATTATAGCTACATTTCCTATAGATTGAACCATGAACAAACCAACAGCTACAGCCTCACTGGACTGCTCACAGAACAAACCATAGGCCTCACTATAACAGGAACACACACCCTCAAATAGACTCCACCTAACCTCCTTTAGTGATGCATAGGATGGACCAAGAAGGTTCATCTTTCACACCTCTCTATTCCATCCAACATGCACCACCCAACCAACAAAAGAAACTCCATTAGGACACCAACAGAACCACTACCTTCCCACTTTCCGAGACAAGAACCTTCCCCTTTCTAGACTACATCATCCTCAATTTTTACACAGTCTTCATTTTAATATCCCACTCTCTACTGACTTGTTCCACTGCAGCAGTTTTCTTAACTTTTAAACTCAACAATTGCAGTTTTATATTTTCAATGATTTCATTATATAAACTTTGTCTGCCCTTCTCAACCTGAGTAAATAGTCTTTGATTTCTTTCCCTCCATATAAAGTATACCACAGTAGCAATTACTATTTTATGTAGGACATTCCCAATAGAGTTATTGCATCCACCCTTAGCAATACACTCCACCACAATCCTCGAATTCACATCCCACATTCTCATATTCACCTTCTCTCTAACTTTATCCCAAATCCACTATGAATATATGCAGTTAAAGAAAAGATGCTCATGACAATCATTAACAGCTTTGCATAAGGGGCATAACATCACTCCATTATTATTCCAAGCCATCAGTCTATCCTAAGTAGACAACCTTCCAAGCATAGATAACCATAAGATAAATGCATGTCTTGGGTTGCATCGAGAGAACAAAACCACTTTGTGCCAGTTTACTTCACTCCCATCTTCCTTAAAAATCCTCCAAACACTCTTAGTAGAAAATTTTCCTTTCACCCCATTACTATCAATCCACTGCACTTCATCTTCTATATCACTATCAATGTTTGGAACACATAAGTATGTAAGATTACTAACCTGTTGCTCCCAATTGACAGGCCAAATCCATCTCCCATCTTCAATCATCTCAGCAACTTTCATTTGTTCAGATAGCCTTGCTTCATACCTCCTTTTGAAGGAAAAAATCCTATCAAGAGGACCATGATCATTCCAATTGTCAAACCACATATTCACCTTCCTCCCATTACCTATTTTATACCAAATATGAGTTCTGACTTTAGTTCTAAGGTTCATTATAGCTTTCCAAGTGCCACTATCTGACTCATCAATTTCTATCTCTGGTATGTGCTAAAACCCATACCATTTCTTTACCAAAATAGACCCAAAATAACCAGAAAAAGAGCCGTTTATGCCTAATATTTGTTGGTTTCTTGAGTTTATGCATGTGCAGGTACGGATATGACAAAACAGACAAAAGAAAGCCAAAACCAAAGAAAACCGAGCACGAGAGAGAGAAGAGAGCAAAGGCCGATGCCGGGATGCAGTTTCATGGGATTTGGATGCTCAAAAGTCAAATTACGAAGCTTTGGATCATTTTTGAGAGTATTCACATTTTCACCCTCACCTTGCAATATTTACACATTAACCCTCCATTTTCCCATAATTACACAAATAACTCCTCACTTTCCCATTTTACCATTTTTACCCTTGAACTCTCATTGTACCAAAATACCAAAGTTAACCTTACCCTTTCACATATTTACACCATTGGTTCTAGCAATTTGCAAATCACTTAAATGGTCCTTAGTGTTCTTAAAGTCCAAAAAAATAAATTAAACCCCTTTACCCTTTGGCCCAAACCCATTTCCCAAATAAATATTACACCCGTTTACTACCACTTACCCGGTCAACACTTATTTCCCACCAGTCAAACACCCAAATAAATAAACCAAACGCGCCCAAAACCACCTAGAGTTACTGTTTATCACCTTCTTCCCCGTTTAACCCAGTTACACCCAAAACTTACCCCACTTAATGCACTTCTGGAAGATTCTGACAACGTGTCAGAGGGTGTGACACAAGGATTGCCAACCTTCTTCCCAATAGTCTTGACCCATCACGAAGGCTGTTATTTGAAGTCCCAGAAGCTTCCCAGACCCTAGAAGGCTCAAGGCTCAGCTATTTATACCTTGTCACTTCAATTCATTAAAAACTTGTCTCTGTGTTTGAAAACCTTTTAATTCTGTTAAGTCAAGATCACATAAGCCTGATAAAGCTTATGTGAGCTCATTAGTATCTCAGCTCATACTAAACCTTAGTTTTTGCAAAAGTCAAACAAAGTCAAAGTTCTTAGTAAAATCAGTTTCAAGTAATTGTTGGTTTTAAATCTGTTTAAATGTAGAATTTCATGCTTAACGTTCAGTTTTAATTCAGTTCTGTTAATCTCAATCAAGTTTTAAGGGATGAATTGCATTTTAGTTACATAAGAGGGTGTTTGGTTTAGAAGCTGGTAAGAGATTTAGGACTGTTTCAGTAGTTCATTTTGCCTCAAGTAGATTAGTTTAGGTTAGAAGTAGTCAGTCTTATCATAAAATTGCATAGGTATTACAGTAAGAGTCAAAATCCATCTGCATTATCATTTCTGTCACCTATTAGGAAATTTTAGGTTGCATAATTCATCATTGTGGTTTCATTAGTTGGTTTCATTAGTTGTTTATCTATCTCCATTAGGCATTATTAAATGTCTCATCACTTACCAAAGTCATTTTAGTTTTGATTTTTCATTTTCTCAATTCTCATTCAAATTAGTTGAGTTTTTGGGTTTTAAATATTTGCTAGCTTGTGATTTCAAATATTATTTTTTATAATATTTAGAATTTTTCTTAATAGCTTTTCAGTAGCTTAAAGTTACCTGTTTGGCCTTATGCTCCCCTGCACATCAGTTACCACTTTGCGGTCACAGTTCTTTTTATAAGCTTTTGCATGCTCACTTTTGCTTCTTAGGTGTCACAAGTTAGTTTTATTAGATAACTTGTTGGTTAACTTCTTCTTTATTCACCTTATGTAGTCAGTAGTGCTTATTAGGTTAGCTTATTAGGACTTAAAAGTTGCCCTCTCTTCCCCCTTTGATCTGCTGCACAGTAGTTTAAGTTAGTGCTTATTAGTTTCATTTGAGCTTATTTGCTTATTCAGATTACTCCTTTAGGTCCTCCTAGCTTAGTTAGTTTTTAGTTATTGCCTTTTTAGCTTTTAAGGTTCCTTAAATTTAGCTTTTTAGAACCTGCCTTAATCAGCATAGGGACTGTTTGATGTTTTAGCTTATCATTAGTATTTTTTAGCTTGTTCACTGGTTTTATTTAGTTGAAATATGTAGCTTTTAGTCAGTTTGGACTTAATTCAGTTTGTTTTAGCTTCTGGTAGCTTATTAGCTTATTTCATTTAGCTTGTTCATTTCAGTTTGCATTGCACATAGCATAATCTGCACTCACTAGTTGTTGCTGTTAATTTTCATAGATTCACAATTGGATTTAGGACTTTTCTGTAAATTTTCATAATTTTCTGTTACCATTTACTATTTTTCTAGCAGTAAATTCAGTTTTTACCTTTTAAATAGCTTTTAATTCAAATAAATCATAAAAAGGTCAAAAAAATACAAAATCAATTTTCTTAGGTTTATAAAAATCAAAAAGACATAAAAAGTATTTTTTTCAGATTTTTCCTAGTTTAAATAGTATTTTCTAGCCATTTAATTAGTTTAATTCAGTTTTTAATTCATAATAAATTGAGAAAAAGTCAAAAAAAAAAATGCAAATCCAGTTTTAAAAATTATTTTTAGTTAGATTAGATTTTTGAAAAATAATTTTGTAATTTTCTTGTAAGTTTTCATAATTTTTAGCTTTTTTTTAAATCATGTTCAAAATTAGTTTTTAATTCAAATAAAATCAAGAAAAACTAAAAAAAATTAGTTTTAAATTTCAAATAATTTTTAAATCACATTTTTAGCTGTATAAAAATATTAGATCACTTTTAGGACTTTAAATAGTTTAGTTTGCATTTTAATTTACGTTTTAATAATTACGTTATTTGCGTTTTTAGTTATATTTTGCATAACTAGTTTAAATTCCTTGTTTGCACCATAGATTTAGTAGTTTTTATTGCTTCCCTTTACTATTCCTTGCCTCGTAGTTTAGAAAACATCATAAATCCTTTTTACCCATTCAAATCATGAACAACGCTACGTGAGTTGTTAATTCCATTCATCCCTCGCTAGGAACGATCCGGGGACTCAAATATAATACATTTGAGTTACCCAATACATTTGAGTTACCCACCTTATTTTTCCTTCCAGCACTAGTAACATGATCATTATATCTCGCCGGTGGTTTAATTTGTCTTTTTGTTGATCGCTTAATACTCGCCATCAAAAGAAATGAAAAGAGAAAAAAACGAACAATTAGGGTTTTATAGACTCAAATTGGAAAAATTAAACCATCTAAACTATGTAATTTGTATTCTAGAAACAATTAAAGGATTAGGATAAGATGAATCAGAAAAATTGTGTATGAATTGAAGGTTTTTTGTGAATTTTCATGGTGAGATTTAGCGGGAAAAGCAGTTAGGGGAGGTTAGAGGGGAGAGAGAATTTTATTTAGGCAACATGTAGGTTAAATCTTTGGAAAATTCACACTTATTTCCTTAAAACTACAAGAATGATTTTTGAAATTTACTCTATTTTTTGGTTTAATTTTTATTCAAGTTGTCACATGTGTATAAGTTGCTCCGGTAAGTATGTAAACTAGCAATAAGAAGTCAAAAAATAGTTTGAGTAACGTATATAACCGGTTTTAAAAGATCGGTAATTCCGAGTATTTGAGATTTGTTAGAACATTAAAACTCCGTAGGTATAACTTTATTGATGACCATTGCTTATAATGGTAAAACCTTAATTCCTAAAACCCACAAATCGGGCTTGGGCCTAATTATCCACTAATACTCCCTCGCAGTTCGAGCGGCGAAATCGCGAAAGCTCGAACTGGAGTAGTAAACTAAGAAAGAAAAATAAAACAATAACCGAAATAAAACGGGATAACACAAAGAATCCCCTATTCTAATTTTTTGTTTACGGATAACCAAAGTATCTGAAGGATAAACCAAAGTATCCTAAACAGTCGTCTCGGGAATAAGAATCCTAGATTCGACACCAACAAAAGTCGTCTCCGGAATAAGTACCCTAGATTCGAAACCAACAAAATTCGTCTCGGGAATAAGAACCCTAAATTTGACACCAACAAAAGTCGTCTTGGGAATAAGAACCCTAGATTCGATACCAACAAAATCGTCTCGGGAATTAATACCCTGAATTCGACATAATACCCTGGACACCATATATGTGTCGTTATGCAACATCTAACGAAACTGATGCTTGTTAGTTTTGTAAGCCTCAAACTAGTGAGGACCTATATCAAAGGGTACTAACGCTTCAAAAAGGAAAAGCAATGACACAATTGATGGTGACACAATTGATGGTTGGTGACATGTCGTTGTGTTATTGTTTATTTGATACAATGATGGCGATGTTTCACTAGTAGTTGAATAAAACCAAACGATCGACGGGGAATAAAAAAAATAATGGCAACCAAAGATTTATGTTTGATAAATAACGACAAACTAGGGTTTGAGATATGTGGGTGTGACGGGGTGGTACAATAGTGGCGGCTTGAAAACCGAGTAGTTCTCAAGATCATACTTGCTCAAGATACCATGTTAGAACATTAAAACCCCGTAGGTATAACTTTATTAATAACCATTATTTATAATGGTAAAACTCTAATTCCTAAAACTCACAAACCAGGCTTGGGCCTAATTATCCACAAATATTGTGGTTGCGAAGGAAGATTTTTATTGTGGTTGCGAAGGAAGATTTTTGTTGTGGTGGCTATATATGAGAAAGAAGTATGAAAATTGAGATATTAAGGTGAAGAAAAAAAAAAAAAAAAAAAAACTCCATATAATTTTTTCGATGTAAATTGCAAAAATAATCCATGTGGTTTAGTCAAATTGCAGGTTCAATCTCTATTCTTTTGAAAGTGTACTTATCATCTTTGTGAGGAACTTATAAAGGCAAATTTGGTCCATGTTTAAAGTTAAATTACTAAACTACCCTATTCGTCTTCCTTTTCACTTAATTTGGTCCTTGTAAGGGTATTGAGTCATTTATTGGCCGGGGGACGAAGAATGCACTTGTAAGTTCTTTACAAAGACGACGAGTGTACTTTTGAAAAGATAGAGAATAAACGTGCAATTTGGCCAAACTACAAGAATGATTTTTGAAATTTACTCTATTTTTTGGTTTAATTTTTATTCAAGTTGCCACATGTGTATAAGTTGCTCCGGTTAGTATGTAAACTAGCAATAAGAAGTCAAAAAATAGAATTTTTATTCAAGTTGCCACATGTGTATAAGTTGCTCCGGTAAGTATGTAAACTAGCAATAAGAAGTCAAAAAATAGTTTGAGTAACTTATATAACCGGTTTTAAAAGATCGGTAATTCAAATGAACAAAAACAAAGTTTCTTAACTTAGGCGAATATTTTCGCAAAGTTCAGTAACGTATATGTATATTAACCCACTTAGCTTTTTTATATAAGAAAAATAAGCTTAATTAAGTGTTTATCTAAGCTTGTATGTTTGGGCTTATAAGCTTATATGAGGGAGTTTTGATAAGCTCAAACTTTGTAGTTTATTTGAGGAAGGATAAGTTTATATAGAGATATTCGAGTAAATTACATGGATCGTCCATATGGTTTGCTAATAATTGTATCTATCATCCCTCACAGTTCCAAATTGCATTCACCATTTTAAGTTTACAAAGAAATAACACCGATAGTCCCTGAGTCTAACATTCATTTACTTATACCGTTAATTCTCTCATGTGCGTTGCACATGAAAGTAAAGTTATCTTTTCCCCACTCCATTTCTTTTTTGATATAACCACCCATCTTTGGAAATCTCTCTCAATTTATTCCAAATATATTTTTTTTTCAATATTATATTCTTTAATCTTGTAAACCAATGGGAAGAGATCTAGTGAGAAAAGAAAACCAAATGAGAAGAGTGAGAAATATTCTTGGCCATACATTTCAAATAAAAAAGAAATTTAAAAGGAGATGCATCTACTTTTGTAGGTGCATCTGAAATGTGTAATTGTGGTTTCTTCTCATCCTTCTTATGACCAAAAATGCATTTGTAAGAGTATGTAACATCACAATTTATCTTGAATAAAAACATGAATATCTTAATGCGTGAGCAAGTTATTTATTTGTTACATAAACATCATTAGCATTCCATAACTAATCGACAACACACAACTACATAACCACATTTGACCACTCATAAGCACCACTCGATCCTCATTTTATTATTCATCAACCACTAACCCACCTTTTGCCACCATTGTACCCATCTACAACCATCTTCATCATCATGTCATTAGACCTGAGCAAAACCAAATGAAAACCAAACTAAACTGAAACCGAGCCGAACCTATCCAGCCGAAACCGAACATACCCTATTTGGACCAGTTTTTGATTTTCTGTATTTACGTTTTTGGTTTTGGTTCTGCGCGGTTGTAACACACCTAAACCATCTAAAGCAAACGAAACAGACCGACACAATACCGAAACCGACCGAGTCATTTCGGTTCGGTTCTCGGTTCATGTCTTTCACAAAATTAGTTTTCGGGTCGGGTTGGTTTTGACCCAATGCTCAACCCTACATGTCATAACCATTAACTCAAATCTTTAAGTTAAACCAAACACATATAAACGGATACACAAATAAGAATGAAAGTTATAAATCTATTTAGATATGAAAATATGAACTCAAATCAAATCCAGATCCAATCAAATACTAATCACACAAAACAGAAATATATTATTAGCATCATCGGTTGACAAAGATGACAGAGTAGGCGATAGTCCAACTGTTCTGGTGTTAGCGTCGTTGTCAAGTGAGGGAGAAAAGGGAAGACGCGGAGATATTAAACGGTATGTGAAAAGGCGAAGGTGAGTAGGTGACGTTGTTCTGTAAGTGTCGTAGTGACAAGTTAGCAATGGCGTGGCTGAAAATGGCTGACCACCAATGACTATTGCCAGAGTTGATGGTCATGGTGGCTATGAAAAGTGGGTTATATAGGTAAATGATTGTATAGAGAAAAGAAGATACAGAGTATATTGTTTGTGTGTTGTGTTGGGTAATAATATAAGTATAACATGAAATGACAATTTTAGGCTCATGCGCAAGGCACTTGAGAGCCTTTAGTGACAACATTTACTTTCACTCTAAACAAAATAAAGGGACAATCAGTGTAATTTACTCATGATATTTACAAAAAATGAATTGTTATGTTTTAATTGAGTTAATTAAAGAGAAGAGAGAAATTATTGCAAAAGCTATCAAATATAACAACTCACTCTGTGATTTTATTTTGTAAAATTTTTATGGTTTCTTTTTTTTAAAAATTTTTGAGGTTCTAGCAAAGCTCAAAAAACACTCCCTCCGTCCCAAATTATATATTCACTTTCGTATTTCACAAAGTTTAAGAAAAGTGGGCCCTTACAATATTAACCAATAAAATTAATTCTCACCCACTTACAAGCATTTTCATTGGTTGAAATTAAAAGTGGACATTAATTTTGGGACATAAAAAATTAGCAAAGTGGACTTATATTTTGGGACGAAGGGAGTAATTGTTTGGAGTAAGTAGTTGATATTAATATTCAAACACAAATACTAGCCATCATTAGTTGTTTTAATATTTCCCATCGTTTTTCTTTTTATAGTTTCATGGTGTGATTTCATTTACTTTTTTTTTTCTTTTAAATAAAAAAATAATTATAAAAGATACTCCGTAATTTTCTTCATTTCGATATGTACTAAACAAACAACTTTAATACAATAATAAATTTTCTCTGGAATGCTTTTCTTTCAAACAAACGCCAGAGTGAGTATATATGGAGGTCATTTGAATTAGCTTACTTTATAGAGATTCAAGGCTATTATCACTTATACAAATTTTGGTAAGTGTGACCCATTTGAGTTCTTGTTTAAAATTGTTCTGTGGAGTTCTTTTTGGGGTTTTGTAAGTGGGTTTTGTGGTTTTTTGTTAGTTGCACACCAAGTGTTTGAAGAAATGTCTGAGTGAATAGTGGTGTGAATTTAATTTGTTATGTTAGGGTGACCCATTTGAGTTTTTGTTGGTTAGATTGTTTTTATGTAGCGAAAGCAGATAAATCAGCAGTTATGATAATGGGACTTTTTTAGACCGTTTATGGTTTAAGCCGGAGGTCTTTGTCTTTATGGAAGTAGTCTCTCTACACTTGGATAAATTAGTAGCGGTAGATGTTATGATGATGTGACTTTTCTAGACAATTTATGGTTTAAGATATTTGTAGTGATCAAGAAGTTGGTAATATTTCCAACGAATTCAGATAAATTTTTAGCATTAGATGATGTTATGATAGTGGAATTTTTTTTAGATAGTTTGCGGTTTAGGATATTAGTAGTGATTAAGGTGGTAATTGTTGAATGGTGATATAGTTTAAGGTTTTTTTTGTGTTTATTTGCTTACGAGAGTTGGGTTTTATGGCGACTGTTTGTTGGTAATTGTTAAGGTGCTTAGACGACAGCAAAATGTATTATGTATGCACGAAATTGAAAGTTGGTTGTTTATAACAGTCATAAAAAAAGCAAGAATTTCACTTCGATACAGATTTGGAAGTAAGTATGACTTAAGCCCAAAATGAAATGTCTGACCCATTTGACTTCTAGTTGGTTAGAAACTTAGAAATGATTTTATGAAGAGAAGTCGGACAAACTAGTAGGATTAGAAGTTATGTTATTGAGGACTTTTTTTTAGACAATTTGTAGGTTTAGATATTAGTAGTGTTTAAAAAGCTGGTAATTCTTTAATGGTGATATAGTTTTAAGGCTTAATTGTGTTTTTTAGGTCTATGAGAGTTGGGTTTTATGGCTACTGTTTGATTATATTTGTACTTGACGTTAGGATTTGAAACAGCCACTTATGCGTTTTGGTATTCTTAATATCTCTGTATTATGTTTGCATATTTGAAACCACAATCACGAAAACTACTTTATTGGTTAATCTAATCATATCTCTGTTCGAAATTTTGAAAGTCAAGTTTTATATATCATTTGGTTGTTGTGTAATTATGTTTATAGTATTCGCTGATCTTATCATACAAAAAGCTGTTCATGTTCTGTCACTGAGAAATTGCTCGTTATTTACAAAATCGTCTTCTTTTAGCATCATTGATTTTCTACGGTGCTCTTCCATTGAGCTCTCGTCGCTCTTTCATTGAGCTCTCGTCGCTCTTCCATCTTACATATTTCTATATAAATCCTAGAAGTGCCATTTGTACTCAGTCAAAGCGAAGGTCTCGTGGACCTGTGATGGTTGCGAAAAAAGAATCTAAAGGTACATACTGGATTACAACTTTTATAGATCTCTGTAGTAAGTCAAAGTCTCATATGTTTTTATTCTGTTGTTTAGGAACAAAGGAATGAGATGGAAAGTACAAGCATACCGTTGACCTTCCTAAGACAACTTTTGGCATGGGAACAAATTCTGCTGTAAGGGAACCTGAACTACAGAAATTAATGGATGAAAATCAGGTCTTTATGAAAGTTGCTGAAAAGAATAACGGGTTAGTTTAGAAGCTCAATCGAGTTCATCTTGTCTGCTACCAACTTTCTATCTCTACTCATTTGATATTTCTTCTGCTTTCGATAGGGAAGTTTCATTCTTCATGATGGACCTCCGTATGCTAATGGTGATTTACACATCGGACATGCATTAAACAAGATTATAAAAGATATCATTAACCGGTATAAGGTATGGTTGCAACCTTCACTTTGCACTGTGATATTTGAAATGTGTGCGATAGAATGATGGACTTCGTTTAATTACTTTTGTATTGATTTACTTATACAATTGAATATGACAGCTTCTCCAAAACTGTAAAGTTCAATACGTTCCTGGTTGGGATTGCCATGGCCCACCTATCGAGTTGAAAGGCAAGTGATAGTTTGTTGCTGTGTTTTATTTTCTTCTTGTAACTCTTAGATTCAATCATGGGTAATTTTCTGTTGAATAATCTTAGTATTGCAGTCTTTGGACCAAGATGCCCGAAAGGGGCTAACACCAATAAAATTGAGAGCCAAAGCAGCTAAATTTGCCAAAGCAACTGTGAAGGCTCAAATGGCGTCATTTAAGGTCAGTTTAAACAGCAAATTTACATAACTAATGATTCTACATAAGGGCATGTACTTTTACTTATTTACATGTAGTATCGATGTTTTTGGTTACATATTCAAACTATTAAAAATGAATAGAACATTAAACATTTTTACTGTTTGTCTACAGAGATTTGGAGTATGGGCTGATTGGGATTATCCGTATCTCACCCTTGATCCAGAATATGAAGCTGCTCAGGTAAAATGAGGCTATAGCATATTATTGTTATATTGCTCTTGTTATCATTATCATATGAATCCTTTTGGCCTTCCAGATTGAAGTGTTTGGGCAGATGGTTTTTAAAGGGTACATATATCGGGGCAGAAAGCCAGTGCACTGGAGTCCCTCATCCCGTACTGCACTTGCTGAGGCTGAGTTAGAGGTAAAGGGATTAACAGCTTCTTTGGTGAATAATAGGTTTTTTTGATTAATCAAAATTGGCAACTCTTTCATAGGTTCTAGTTTTAGCTCTTCATATAGACTAGTAACGATTCCTGCTAATGCTGGTATTTTTATTTTGTGTGTGCGTGTGTACGCTTGTGAAGTTATCTACATATATAATATATTCATATGCTTATGCATACTTCCTTTCTTTCTGTATTTTATTCAGGTGTTGCCGTGAATTCCAAGCTCCAGTATGCTATTGTTGAAGTGCAGTCATGCTCACCTATGTTGCTTCATCTTCTGAAGACAAAAAGAAAAGATCTGGTAGTGCTTTACATGATGATGAAAAACCATTTTTCATTGTTGCACTGGACCTTGTGCCAACACTGGAAACTAAATGGGGTGTGAAGCTTGTTGTAAAAAAACAGTTTTGGGCTCAGATCTTGAAAATTGCAGGTAACTAAAATTAAAATAAAATATTCTTCTATTAAATTTACTTATGCACATCTTTTATATTCTGTGATAGATATACACAGAATATATCACAACAGAATCAGGAACTGGGCTTGTCCACACAGCCCCCGGTCATGGCCAAGATGATTATATAACCAGATTAAAATACGGTTTGTCTTTAGTATCCCCAGTGGACGATGAAGGAAAGTTCACTGAAGAAGCTGGAATCTTTTGTGGGCTTGATGTATTAGGTGATGGCAATGCTGCTGTGATAGATCACTTGGATGAATGTTCATCAATAGTCATGGTAGAACCTTACAGGAAGTAGCATCGTTCATCCATAAATATCAACATTTTCCCAATGAGAGCCAGCCTTATGAATAGTATAATTAAATTGCCATTTATTTCATTTTTCAGAGCACAAGTATCCATATGATTGGCGAACAAAAAAGCCTACAATTTTTAGGGCAACAGCACAATGGTTTGCCTCTGTTGAAGGATTCAAAGAGGCTGCTATGGATGCAATTAATCAAGTAGTATGGACTCCGTCTCAGGTACAAATACATATAACTGGTACATAATATTGTTTTGATCTTCAAAACTCGAAATGGCTCACTTCCAAGATTTGATTGATTTAAGTGCATAAGAATTATCATTTTTAGTTTCTGGGCTGGTTTAATGTTCATGTAACACAGAACCTGAGTTTTGGAGCAATTAGTAAACCCCTTTTTATAAGCAACAGTAGGAATGATTTAGGAACACTATAAAGACCAAAATAGGATAGGACCATAGATAAGTAAAGCATTTTAATGACAGCTACAGGTTTGTATCTGTACATGTTTGCAAAACGGGTAAACGGATGAGGTTTTCCCTCTTTATGTTACCCGGGGAGGGGGAGTCTTTGAATCAGACGTACTCGCCGTTTCCAACCCTTCCATGGCTACCCTCAAATGTGTACCTAGTGAGGTTTGAACCCTTGACCTCTTGTTGGTAGGTAATGTGCTTTACCACTAGTTTATAAATGATACAGAATAGTTAAGAAATTATGACTTTCCTTAGCTGTCAACTAGTTTATGCATTTTGTTGGTAGTATTCCTCTAAATTATTATGATCATTGTCATTCAGGCAGAAAACAGAATTTCTACAATGACTTCTAGCCGTTCAGATTGGTGTATATCTCGTCAGAGGACGTGGGGTGTCCCCATTCCAGTTTTCTATCATACAGAGACAAAGGAACCTCTGCTAAATGAAGAGACTGTTGATCATATCAAGTGTAAGCCCCAAACTAAGTTGCTGGAAAGTTTTGAGTTAATTTGAATTTGCATTTAAGGAATGTGCATTTGAATATTTGTGTTTGGCAGCAATCATTTCCCAAAAGGGCAGCGATGCATGGTAGTACATGTCAGTAGAAGAGTTGCTTCCTGAAAAATATCGTGATAAAGCATCAGATTATATTAAGGGAACTGATACTATGGATGTTTGGTTTGATTCAGGTCTATTTATTAGTTACTTGTTAAACATAAACAGTTCCGACTGGATCTGTATATTAACCTTTTAAACATACATAAACTGCAGGATCTTCATGGGCTGCCGTTTTAGAAAGTAGAGGTCAGTTATCCTGCTGATTTGTATGTTGAAGGTACTGATCAGCATCGGGGGTGGTTTCAAAGCTCTTTATTGACCAGTGTTGCAACTAAAGGTATCGTGACCATCAGTATATATTCTTAATTTAACTGATTTCATTATTGTTTTCATATTTTCATTATATGTGGCAGGAAAAGCTCCATATTCTGGAGTTATAACGCATGGATTTGTGCTCGATGAGAGGGGTAAAAAATGAGTAAATCTGTGGGTAATGTTGTTGATCCACGTACTGTGATTGAAGGAGGGAAGAATCAAGAGGTTTGTGTCATTTAGCTATGATTAAAAATCATAATATTGCTTAATAGTAAATCAAATTTTTTCTATTTTTTTCTCCAGCAAGAACCTTCGTATGGAGCAGATGTGCTTCGGCTTTGGGTCTCAAGTGTAGATTTCACAGGAGACGTTCAGATTGGACCTCAAGTCCTCCGTCAACTGTCGGACATCTACCGAAAACTAAGAGGGACTTTGCGGTTTCTCTTGGGAAATCTTCATGATTGGAAAGTATGTTTTTTTTGTTTTTTGTTTTCCAAATATTCCTGTGATATGCTTTTGGTTTAAATACAGTTAATACATTACCTTATATTGTGCTTTTATTTTGAAGGCAGAAAATTCTATTGCGTATCATGATCTTCCAGAAATCGATCAGCATGCTCTGTTTCAGCTTGAAAACGTTGTGAAAAACATCAAAGAAAGCTATGAAACGTATGAATTCTTCAAAATATACCAGGTAAAGTGTTGTTTTTACTTGATACATCGTTTTTCATTTTTTTTTTTCATACTAACTGAATTCATTTTGTTTCAGATGATTCAACGTTTTGCTATTGTTGATCTCTCAAATTTCTACTTTGATGTTGCCAAAGATCGCCTTTATGTCGGGTAAATTTTTTCTTTTATAATATAATGAAATTTGATTGGTTTTATATTCAAATTAGTTGACTTTGATACGTTAATTTTTTTCAGTGGTGCTTCAAGTTTTACAAGGAGAAGTTGTCAGACGGTGCTTGCAGCTCATTTGCTCTCGATAGTGAGAGTAATTGCTCCAATTCTACCTCATTTAGCTGAAGATGTGTGGCAAAATCTTCCTTTCGAATATAGCATTGACAACAATGATGTAGCCAAATTTGTTTTCGAGTCAAAATGGCCCGAAGTCAATGAAAGATGGCTTGCCTTTCCAGAAAAAGATATTGATTTTTGGGGAAATATACTTGAGGTAACTACAATTATGTCTTGCTGATAACATATCAGTAAATTTTGATTTTTTTTTTAATAATCATCTATTGTATGAATTTGGTAGTTGAGAACTGAGGTAAATAAAGCTTTGGAGACTGCTCGCACTGGCAAACTCATTGGTTCCAGCCTGGAAGCAAAGGTGTACCTCCATAGCTCTGACGATAGCCTTGCACAGAGATTAAGAAATATGTGTGAAGCTAGACTTGATGCCGACTCTCTGAATCGCATATTCATAACATCTCAGGTATTTCCAATTATTATTTGGTAGGACTAGCAAAATGGCTGGGTCGGACGGGTTGGGTCACGGGTCACAACACAACAGGTTCCAATGGAATCTTTTGGTCCATTATTTTTAAAAGCAATTAATTTGTTAATATTGACACAAAAAAACAAAAAATTTGTTACAGTATTAATCTATATTTTTGTATAACGAGTTAGGAGGCTTGCATTAAATTTAGACTTTTGTCAAATTTGTACGTGCTTGACCTGCTACTTACTAACATATAAGTTCTATCATTTGTTGTTCTTACATGTCAAAACTGTTGGACGTGTTTTTGCCGCTGTGAGTTTGCTTTATTTTTAAGAAAAAATTACACGTTTGGTCCCTGTGGTTTGCTCAGATTTCATGTTTACTCTCTAAGTCGTTTTAATTACAGAGATACCTATTTTTGAAACCTTGCACTCATTTAGTGCCTATTTTGGAGGGGCCGTTAGTTTATCCGTTAAGTGTTTGCACCGTTGGTCCTCCGTTAAGATTTTTTGCACCGTTAGTCCTCATTTTTTAAAATGAATTAAAAACTCGTTTTTATTCGTTTTCGTCCATTTTTTTTTACGTTTTCGTCCGTTTTTTCAGGTTTTCGTAGATTTTTTTACGTTTTCGTCCTTATTTTACGGTTTCGTCCGTTTTTTGCCCGCTTTTTTACATTTCCGTCCGTTTTTAAACGTTTTCATCAGTTTTTACGCTTTTGTCCCTTTTTTATACGTTTTCGTCCGTTTTTTACGTTTTCATGCATTTTTACGTTTTCGTCTGTTTTTTCACGTTTTTGTTCTTTTTTATATGTTTTCGTCCTTTTTTTTACGTTTTCGTCCGTTTTTAGGTTTCCGTCCGTTTTTAACGTTTTCATCGGTTTTCTTCAATGTTTTCGTCATTTTTTTACGTTTTCGTTCGTTTTTTACGTTTTCATCATTTTTTATGTTATTGTCCCTTTTTTTACGTTTTACTCCGTTTTTAAACGTTTTCATCTATTTTTTACGTTTTCGTTTGTTTTTATACGTTTTAGTCCATTTTCTACTTTTTGGTCCCTTTTTTTACGTTCTTGTCCGTTGTAGTTATTTTTTTACGTTTTCTTTCGTTTTTAAACATTTTCATCCTTTTTACGTGTTAGTCTATTTTTTACGTTTTCGTCCATTTTTTTTACGTTTTTGTTTATTTTTTTTACATTTTCGTCCATTTTTATCCGTTTCCGTCTATTTTTTTATGTTTTCGTATGTTTTTTTACGTTTTTGTCCGTTTTCGTCCATTTTTAAACGGACGGAAATGTAAAAATGGACAAAAACATAAAAAACAAACGAAAACGTAAAAAAATAGACAAAAACGGAAAAACACAAACGAAAACGTAAAAAAACAGATGAAAACGTTTAAAAACGGACGAAAACGTAAAAAAGCGGACAAAAACGTAAAAAAACGGACGAAAACGTAAAAAACGGACGAAAACTTAGAAAAAGATGGACGAAAACGAAAAAAAAAGAGTTTTTAATTCATTTTAAAACATGAGGACTAACGGTGCAAAAAATCTTAACTGGGAGACTAACGGTGCAAACACTTAATGGATAAACTAACGGCCCATCCAAAGTAGGGACTAAATGAGTGTAAGGTTTTAAAAATAGGTATTTCTGGTGTAATTAAAACGAATTAGGGACTAAACATAAAATCTGAGAAAACCACAAGGACGAAACGTGTAATTTTTTCTTAAAATAAACCAATTAAAGGTGCTCCCAAACTTGCAATTGAAAATAGTTCTAAATAGCTAAAATTAATTGACACTTTTATTTAAAATAGCTATGAATCACCTTAACTAACTTTCAATGTATTTTCCATTATCATGCCGATGGGCATCTTTGGGGATTCTTACTAAAATAGACATATCAGAAATTAGTGGTCCATTCAATGTGGAATTCAGCAGCAGCCTGAATTGACTGATTCATAACTAAATGTGTTGAAATTGCCGATTGGTTGAGAAATTCCACTACTACTCTACTCATCAATCAAATATCTTATTTTTACACTAAAGTCTATTTTGATTGGTTGAAATATCAAAGTAGACAAGTATTTGGGGACAACATGGACTTATAATTTGGGACAGATGGAGTAGTGTTGACTTAGATATTTATAAATCATTGCACGTATTTCATTTGTTAGAAGTTTGATGATATTGGTATCTAAATTCCATTGTTTATATTGTAGGTTGAGATTCTTTCTACCTTGGAGGATGCACCAAGCGAAAACATACCATATTCCGGAGATTATTTGATTCAAGGAGAAAAGAAAATATGGATTGGCATTTCACGTGCAGAAGGTTCAAAATGTGAACGATGCTGGAACTTCTCACCCCAAGTTGGTTCATTTCTCGATCACCCCACACTTTGCAAACGTTGCTATGATGTTATTGCTGGTCAACCACTTCCTGCTCTTGCAGCCGTTAGTTGATATGTTTTGTAGTAAAATGGTCATTCAAAGATTAATATGAACCTAAGGATAATACTTGCTACTAGCATCCCAATGAATGATTAGTGCCAAATTGGACAAACCACAATTATAACTTTTGCAATTTTACTCAAACTATTATTCTCACTTTATGAATGCATTTTCTACATATTAAATGAAATACAAATATTTTAACGAAATGATAATTTAGTACAAATAACTAATTTGAGATCTAGAGATTGAGTAGCGAACATGATGAGTGTAGATGATATAATGTTATTTAACTATGGTTTTTAATTTAATAACACTTGTTAGATTGAGATTTATTAATTATTCTTGTAAAAATAATACAATTATTAACACCATTTTAACAAAAAGAAGCCAATATCATGTTAGTGGTGCATGTAGGTTTTACAAAATACCCCATAAAAATACCTACTCGCTTACAAAAAAAAAAGAAAAAAAAAAAAAAAGAGCGACGCTAGTTGCAATGGCTAAAATCCGAAAGTCGAAAGACACGTACAGCACAACGTGCCATTCGTTGGTTGTTGGCTCTTTGATAGGTTAATAATTGCTCCACACCTACATCTTATTCGTTATAGTACAATAATGCAAAACAACCACATCCTTACCTTTATTTGTGTGATGATAATATATTCAATAGTCATAGTCTTTTAATATTAATATAATAATAGTAATAATGCAAAGACATACTTTATGGGTAAGGATCATCTCCCATTACTTGACTCAAGTTGAACATTTGTGAGCCAAATCCAATGGCTTAAATCAAAAGAAATTTTTTTAATTTGAGCCATTTGATCAAATCCAATAACTCACACTTCTCCTACTTGAGTCAAGTTTTCTTTTCAACTTGAGACAATCCCAATCCATACTTTATATATAGATAACACTTGACAGTGAACCACAATTATTGACGCCACCACCTACCTCACTCCTTCTCTTTGTGTATTTATTCTTCCAGATCTTGTGAGAAGTAGTACTCCTTCAATTCGAATCATTTTGTAACCCAAATTAAACGCCCTTTTTAGTCATGGCTTTTCATGATTACACCAACATGATGTTTTCACCCGATGACTTTGCTCACCTTAAAATCCCCCTTGAAAGTATCCTATCAGCCACCAACAACTTTGCTGTAGAAAATTCTATCGGAAACGATGATTTTGGAAATCATTACCAGGGACAGCTCATGTGGTCCGGTGAGCTGATTAAAATCCATGCCCGGAGGTGGTTAAATAAAGAGAGGGATGATGAAAAAGAACAACAGTTTTGGACGGAGATTTTCATGCTTTCTACTCTCAAGCATAAAAATCTGGCTTCTCTTGTTGGGTTTTGTGCTGAAAATGATGAGAGAATCGTCATTATCAAGTTGGAGACCAGGTACAGTCTCGAAAACCATTTAAGTGACACGATGATGTTGACATGGGTGCGAAGATTGGAGATATGTGTCGGTGTTGCGAACGCATTGAGCTACATTCATAATGACGAGTCACGCGATTTTAGCGTTATACATCGAAACATTGACAGCGAGACAATTCTAATAAATGAAAACTTTGAACCCAAGTTATCTGAATTTAGACTTTCAATGAAGGTTACAGCATCTGAAAGGCACCTTTCTTTCGATACTGGTAAAGTTTCGAACAGGCTGGGGTATACAGACCCAACATATTTAGAGACTAAAAGTGCACACCACAAGTCTGATATGTACTCCTTTGGAATAGTAATGTTTGAGCTATTGTGTGGCAGGAAATCAGTAATAGCCAACGACCATAATAAGTATTTGGCTCCTGTGGCCATTACCCATTATCGTGAGAAAAAACTCGCTGAAATAATTGATCGGGGTCTATTGAAACAAATGGACTCGCAGTCACTCAACATGTTCGCGGAAATAGCGTATGACTGCTTGAAAGAAGAACGATCGCAACGCCCAGATATAGATGAGATTTTTCCAAGACTTGTGAAAGCTTTGGAACTAGCACGTGAAAACAAGCCGGTAAGACCTCGAAATTTTCTCTTTTATGGCTCTGCCATAATATGTTTTCCCTTTTCATTTATATTAATTTCAACCAAATTTTAACTGAAATATTATCTCTTTTGATAAACACAAAGGCATATCTGAATTGAGTACTATAATCGGTATTTAACACCTTATATTCTATTCAAATTATTTACAACTTTATAGCTTGGTTTACGTAATTGTTAGGGTTAATTATTAATTAATCCTAAAAGTTTTGATCAATTATTGATTTAACCATTGGAAAGGATTGGTGAGAACAAAAACTAAAATGAGAAGGATGAGAAATTTATGCATCTGAAATGCGTGATTGTAGTTTCTTCTCGTCCTTTCTTATTTTAATATTTCTTTTTATTTGATCCTAACTAACCATTTAACTTTTTCTTGAAACATTTTTATTTTAACTTTTTTTTAACCTTTTAAAAAGACTATTTTCAATGATTGTCGGATAAACACCCTTTATTTTTCTTAGCAACGTTTTTATCACTAGACGAGTACCCGTGCATAGCAACTGTATTTTATAGCGGCAGAAAGTTTTCGTGATAAAAAAAAGTTAATGGATTATAAACGAAAGATAATAAAAATTTGAAAATATTAATTACCATATAATAACACTTTTGAAAATAATAGCCAAAATGTCAATTTTTAATAAAAACTCATTTTTGATGAAAAAACGATACACCACCTTAAACAAAGATTTTTATTAAAACTCATTTTTGATGGCCAAAAAACGATACACTTTGATGGCCAAAATTGGTAAGGCTCAATAAAGCTTTTTATGTCAGAAAAAGGTACTTTGAGCTTCAAGATGTCATGTCTTTTCACCCTCCTCGGTATCCTCCTCCATAAAAGTCATGCGAAAATTTTTAAACAAGCATGTTGGAGTACAACTTTACAAGGCTACAAATCCAACAAGACAATATCTCATCCAAAGAAAAGCTTCTTTTTTGGCCAACAAAATTAATAATTGAATACAAGCTTGTTTAAAAATCTTTGTTTAAGGTGGTGTATCGTTTTTATTACAAGCTTGTATTCAATTATTAATTTTGTTGGCCAAAAAAGAAGCTTTTCTTTAGATGAGATATTGTCTTGTTGGATTTGTAGCCTTGTAAAGTTGTACTCCAACATGCTTATTTAAAAATTTTCGCATGACTTTTATGGAGGAGGATACCGAGGAGGTGAAAAGACATGACATCTTGAAGCTCAAAGTACCTTTTTCTGATATAAAAAGCTTTATTGAGCCTTACCAATTTTGTTAGCCTCAATATACCATCTCCTCATTGTGTCAAAATTTCAAAACAAAGCTGGTTTCTTTTAAACTTCTAGACCAAAACAAAGTGGTCAAAACTTGAAGCTTTTTTGAAGTCAAAAATATTAAACTCGATTTCCAACAACTTAAGATACAAAGTTTAGATATATTCCAAGCATTCCCAACATGAAAAAAGACCGAAAAAAAAAAATCAAAATATGCGAAAGTTAATTTTCAGATCTAGCGTCAAGGAGCAAAAACTAACCTCAAACCAACTACAAAATTATTTAAAAAATCCAACAAAGTATAAAGAACAATTAATAACATAACTTTGGATAACAAAATTCACAAAGAAACTTACAAATTTACACAACAAAATATTCAAAACAAATTTACAACAACATTATACAAAAAAACTTTATACCAAATATTGAGAAGAACCAGTAAAACACGAGCAAATGATTCCAAGGCAGCGGCAACAACAAAAGTTTCGGCGAGCCAGCGACTATGTTAGAAGATTCCGGCAAAACAACGGCTTAATATTCCGTCAACGATAACAAAAACGTACCAAAGACGAACAAACAAACCCAAACACCTTATCGGTCATATCTAGTCAAAACACTACCGAAAACATCACCAAAACACCACAAAAAACATCACCAAAACCAAAAAAAAAAAAAAAAAAAAAACCACCACCGAGACCACTGAATCATCAATGAAACCACCAAAACTCAAACACCGCCAGATTTTGCAAGAATCGGTGATGTTGGTGGCGGAATCTGTTGACGGTGGTGGTGGCGAATTGGCAGTGGTGCAATTTGGTGAGAAAAGAGAGATATAGGAGTGTATGAGAGATGAGAGCATATGAAAGTCACTATTTGAATAGTAAATGTGTCAAAGAATCGTATGGAGTAAGGGCATTTACTATGGTGAACCTTTATAAAGGTTTATAACAGTGCCTAGTCATCGAAACGCATAAATTCATAAACCTTTTTCTTGTTATAAACCTTTTCTTTAGTATGGATAAACTACTTGAAGCTTTATAAAACCTCATTAAACACAAAAGCATTAAATTTAGAAGAGGTTCAAGATATTAGACATTTTCATTCCACGTAAGCATGAAACAAATTTCCACTATGATTAATAAAATAATAGACCTCTTTATCTTTTCTTAGACCTTCTTATAAAGCATCATAGTGGATGCTCTAAGCTTTGAGGTTTACATACAAAATTGTATCTTTGTTTTACTTCTTAATATAACTTGTTTTCATTTTCAACAATAGGTACCGAATATTCAATTGGTACATTTAATATTTTTTCAGCCTGAAAGATTATTTCCTTATTGACATATTCAGTTTTTACTTTCCTCAAATGAAAGATTATTTTCTTGAGCAAGTTAGAGACATTCATTGCAATATAGTTTCCTTTAGTAAGGTCTTGTTGTTGACTATTGTTTCAACAATTTCACTTTGACCATAAACTTTCTATAGATAGTTAAAATAGTTAAGATTAGTATTATTGAACGGTTTGATATAACCCCTAACTTTGGATAACCATTTAACATCATCTTTCAACTTAGACAATTTTTTTATTAACATTAAATGACCTATTATTTCGATTACCCGTTTTGAAACATGATACATCATGTTTTGTGATTTTAAGTTATTATGTTATCGATTTTTCTTGTGTTTAAATCAAGGGGTGGTACGTTTGTTTTGACCATTCTGATACTTATTTGTTTAAATGGGTAACATGCATAGTTGACATTCAACATCGATAACTGGAAGTAATTTTTTTTTGTTTTTTGCAATTTGCAGAATCGTATCAATCTCCTTAATCCAAACACAAATAATAAATTGATAACTTAAGCACCAAAATTCGATGTATCATGAGTCGTGTCGGATAGTCAAAGTAATAGGTCATTTAATGTTATAGATCAAAACATTGTCAATAAGAACATAAGGTATGGTGGCTATCATTTTTTAGCCATTTGGGTCTCACCACATGCCACCTCATTTCAACACTCTAACCTTTAAATACATCTCCCTCACAACTAACTTCAATACAACCATTTAACCCCACCCACTCTCATTTTTTATTTTTATTTTTCATCTTTCCTAAACAAACTAAATTAATTTCATTGAAATAAAAATACAAATAATATTTATATAAAAAAAGTTATAAATTTGAAATTAAAAAATATGTATGTACGAAACCTTTTAACTAAGACAAGAATTAAATAACCTAATCCAAACCCACTACCCTACCCAATTTAAACAAAATAAAATAAAATAATAACACATCTTCATCCTCTCATCTTGTAACAGATCTAATGGCACTTCTTAATGATCTCATCAACCTTGATCTCACTTATGCTACTAATAAAATCATAGCTGAACACATATGGTATGTAACTATATATGCATACTATTTTTATCTCCCTTGTTTTTTGCCATGAAATACTCTTTTTTTTATTGGTTTAGTTTCTTTAATTGAAAAGTATTTTGTCATTATCTGTGTTGATATACCAACGAAACCCAAAGTGGCGAGACATTGGGGTGTGGTGGCTGTCATTCGACAGCGCCGAATCATCCTCCATGTCAACTTGGCGAGCAAAAAATTTCATCACACTCGTTGCTCTAACATTATCAATGTTGGCTAAAGGTTTGTATTAAACGGTTATCCAAAATTAAGTGATTAAATCAAAAGGTAAAACAACATTAAGTAAGGTTTTCAAGATTGGGATCCTACCCAGGATCGTTTTCCTCTTTGCAAGATCGTGATTGTAAGATCGGATTGAGATATTAAGATCCTACTATAATGTTATTTGTTAACAGTTTTTGAAATATCATACAAATCTACAAATTAGTATACATTATAAACACAAAATACTATGAATGTTTCATAAAAATATTGTCCTAAAGTATGATTATGAAATGCTTAAAGAGATTAACATGTTGTTTTTTGAATTCTACAAAAAAACAACCCATAAACTTGAGTTTTTTAGTTTGTAATCCGAGAAAAATAAGATCAGATCGGATTAGATCTTAAGATCGGGATCCTATAATATCTTAAGCTTGCAAAGATCCTATGTAAGATCCAGATCGTTTTTGCTTTGCAGTATCATAAATCATAAAATCCTAAGATTTGGATCGGGATCCAGACAACTATGATAGTAAGTATAAAATCGTTACTAAAAAATTGTTAAGTGTTTCAAACGAACATTAAAAGTTAAGTGATTTTCTTAATGGTCAAACGAATATAAGGAAAGAAATTGTTACGGGTTTCAAACGAAAAAAAGTTAAGTGGTTAACCAATAATTAACCAAAAGTTAAAGAATTAAGGGCCTGTTTGGTAACCGGGTTTAAAGAGGATTAGGCTGATACCTTTTGAAAATAAGGGCCCGTTTGGTATACGGGTTTTAGAAGGTTTAGAATCATTAATTTCCTAAATTCATTGTTTGGTATAGATATTTAGGAGTCAAGTAATTCTTTCATGCCAAAGATTCATTCCACACTCACTCGGGTGGATGTTATGACAACATGTCAGTAGTACCACTGTGGAAGTAGATTATTTAATTTCATAAAATTTATATACCACATACTTTTCAACTTTTATTATTTTTATATACTTTTTATATTTAAATGATATAGTTTATCATAATTTCATAATAAAATAAGTGTATTTTTTAAATTAAATAAATAATTTTCTCTCTCCTCATTTTTTTCATACCAAATCCAAATCCAAATCCGATTCTAATTCCACTTACGAACCAAACGGACCCTAAGTTGTTTGGTACATCCATTTTACTCTGACACATAAGTTTGGTGGTAAATAATTAAATCCGACCCCATAGGTGGGTTTTGTTTGTTTATGTCAAATCAAGTACATTTTTTTATTTCACTAAATTTGTCAACCACACATGCTATTCTTATTTTTTTTTTCTTGTATTTTCTATTTTGTAAAAATGTATTTTATTTTAATTTATCGATAAAATAAATGTATTTTTAAAACTAACAAATAATTTTTTCTTTCTATCATTTTTTTCGAACCAAATCCAAATTCAAAATCTAAACCCATTTATAAACCAAACGAGCCCTAAATCATTGTTAGGCTAGTTTCAATAAGGGGATTCAATCCCCTTCATTTTCACTGCCACGTCAGCTTTCTCTCTCCAGCGACCTTCAGGCGATTAGGTGCCTCGGTAAGGGCGACCATGATCAAATTTTTTTTTGAACCTTGCATGCAACGGTTGGAAGACAAATTGTCCAAGTTTTTTGTTTAATTTAGTCGATCGCATACAAGACCAACTTGACATTCATTTTGGACGATCGATATGGGCTACAATAGGGCGATCGATACACGATCGATCGTGTGTATCGATCCCCTATCCTTACTGTAACTATCCTTAGCAACTTCTAAAATGTTTTTTATTTGTTGGTCAACCACTCATTATTGTCGTTGATCCATTCTCCCTTTATTCTCTCATCCCTTTATTACAAACTCTTATCAACTACAGATATTCCATGATTCATGTATACAAACACGGATATATTAAAGCCGTGCATTGCGGCAGCTACACATAGAGCTTTTTATAAATTACTAGCTAAATGACCCGTCAAATTGACGGGTATTATAAAGAGGGAAAAAATAGATAATACCTTGTGTATTATGCAGTAAGGCCGCTTAGGTATACACAGTTAATAAGAGCAGGGGTGTCATAACTTGGGTTAAGCATTAACACACTGTCACGTCAGCGCCACATAAGCTTTAACCTTTTTACCTTAACTAAAAAAACACCATTTTATCATAACTCAACTTTAACTCACTTTAACGCACCTTTAACTTGGGACGCGGTGTGGTAACTCACCCTTAACTTGGGTAGAAGTGGTATTTTTTTTATGCATGTCTCACCCTTAGCGCAGCGTTAACCCCTTTACGTACACTTAACTCAAAAGCCTTAACTCACTTGGGCGGTGTGGTTAACACACCTTAACTCAAAAAAGTTAAGCCTTAACTCACCTTCCCAAGTTAAGATCTAAAAGGAACTTCATACTAATGAAACATGTATATAATCAAACACATAGTCAAATAATAATATACACTTAATGTTTGATGTTGTTGAACTTGTATCTTAGTGAAAATATCTTAAACGAACAAACCAAGATTAGAAATATCTTAATTGCATCCTCAAATTTCAACCTTAAAAAGCAAACAAAGATCATAAATATAGCACATATAAAAGTTAAAATACCTAATTGCATCCTCAAATTGCAACATTAATTTCTATCAACTACTTATCTCTAAAGAAATCAATATTTTCAAGTAATTATTACCGTAAAGAGTATCAACAACCATAATTATTTCTAATCATAACAAAGGAAATTAAGAATAAAAAAATATTAGTTAGATAATACAGTATCACGTAACAGGTTATAATCATCCATAAAATTCTGGAAAACATGTTTGTAAAAAGGTACTCATGATAGAGTGTAATAATGGAACATCTAAGATAATATGATTTTTTTTTTGCAAATCACGACTGGTTAATAATTTTTTTGGCGGTTATATTTTATGCATTTCGACTTCAACATATTGCAACCAATGTGACAATGTAAATATAATTTGATTAATCATATATTAAAATTAGACTAATCAAATGAAAAATAAATGATAAATTCAAAAGAAAAAAATAAAAATGATTACCTTTGATAACAGATTTTGTGACTTCTTTACAGAAAACATTTTTTGTACGATTAGTGATATGACCATGTTCATCACAATTGGCAAATGACCATCTCTAAGCCTCTTTCGCTCTTAACACGTGACACGAAAACCGATACTTTGCTATGTGTAAAAATATGATTTGACAAATACAAACTTACTTCCAAAAAAAATTTGGTAGAGTAGATGGCGCATCTAGAATGGCATAAATAGTTTTGTTAAGCATGGGTAACAAAAAGAAAATATATACAAACATTGGATTTGTTGACTTATAGTTTACTTGAGTTTAATGACAACTTTCTTATTCGTGAAATTCATGAAAGTATATATGCGTCAAATGCAAAGCTTTAGAAAAAACGCCCTTTATCATGTCTAAAAATAAATAAACAAAATTCAACCCATGTTTAGATTATTGGCAATTGAAATTTACTATTAATGACGTTTTTCTTCCCAAATCACCATTTCACTACCATCTACCTTTAATGACTAATTCTACTTCAATGCTAAAAAGTCTTTGCAAATCTTTTGTTTTCTATTTTTTTTTTAATAAAATAAGTAAGTTGTGAGAAAGAGACTTTTGTTAAAGTCACTCCTCAAATGACATGAAGATTCTCAAGTATGAGGAAAAAAAGCGATTCCTGCAATAAGTAAAAGCTTTTCTGCAATTTTTTTAAGCAAAAAAAGTCATCGCTCTACCTCCCATTGAAGATGTCCTTATAAACGCCTGAAATCCTCAAGAAGTCCAAAGGTTTTTCGTATGATTCCATATTCAAGAGACCAATCGATATCGATATTTTGTAGTATACTATATTTATATGTATTGGACGTAACTTCGTTGGATCATTTATTTTAGTCGCTTGTAATCATTTCTTTCTTAATTAAGTTGCTATCTTCTGAAAGTTAAAGACTGTTCTATACGTGTCGATAATGCCAGTCATCATCATCGATCGTGTTTCATGTTGATAGTGTAGAATACATTTATGAGACTATTGCACAACAAATTACATGGTATTTGACTTAAGTTTTGTAATAGATAATATAGTAATACTATACGAATGAAAAGACAACAACGTCATACATTATTATGTTCACTTCCGTGTTCCTTTACATATGAAATCAAAACCCAACAAAACCACTCTATATCACTTATTATTTCAGCTCCTTTAAACAAAAATCAAGTCACATATACCAAAAAGATTAAAAAAAAACGCACACATTTTTTTAACAGCAACGATTAATACAATACATCCGAATAAACATTGAAAATGAGCCTCTTTCAATTTACTTACAACGTAAAACAACATAATAACTAACAATGATTAATGATGGCTAAAATACAACTAACAAATGATTTGAGTGAGTGTCATATAGATAACAACCTGTCTACATTCGAGACATACATTATTTCAAAAGTAAAATACTATTTAAGAGGAATATCATTATGGAACTTAAAATTGATTGCATTGATGATATGCAAATCATTCATACTGAAGGAGTTATTTATTTCTTGTTTGATTTCTAGAATTTTGTTTAATCTTTTTATCAATCATTTCCACCAAGCAACTTCAATGTGAAGTTCTTATTAGAGAGCTTGAGATTTAATCTAAGGTTGTTAACAATTAACCTAAGAAAACAATAAAAATCAGGAATGAGGGATTATACCAATAAAAATTAAAGAAAAATAAATTTTGCTATTTTAATCCAATAAAAAAAATGTTTAATAGGGATGGTCTTGTTATGCACCTAAGTTAGATATATAAGAAATCCAAGCCATGGTACATGTGAACCAAATATATGGCATACCTTAAAAATCAAATTGAATGACGAGCTATTTTCCACATGTATTCTATGGCGACTCATGAAATGCTATACTCATTGTAAAGAAACCAAAAGAATGAAAAAATAATATTAGTTGCATGAAGAAAATAGCCACAGTAAAAACTAAATATAGATTGATTTTTTCATACATGTTGAAAGAAGCAATGAGAACCTGATACGATATATATGCGTTAATTTCCATCTAAAAAGCCAGTGTATACACAAAGTTGTGAGCCAAAAGATAAAGGTGAAGAAAACAAAATAACATATTAGCAAGTGAATAAAATGTGAACAGATTAGCAACTCAATAAATTGTGTCGTGATATGTTTAAGATTAAGAATAGTTTAATAATAGGAATTAACTAACTAAGGAACAAATTATGAAACAACTAAATGATTTCTATAATTTTCGGGTGGACTTTGTTTTTATTTTGAATATGTGTATAATTAGTTGACTAAATGAGCAGTGTTTGCTTAAATGCTCTTTAACTCTTTTTGAATTATATTAAAAAAGATTATAAAGTTGAACCATTAACTCACAAAAGTTATAAACATAACTATAGTCGTTTGAGAGCATATTAAAAGGTGTAGAAAGTATTAAGAAGCTTTGCATACATATTGAAAAGAGCATGATTAGAAAAAAAAAAAAAAAAAAAAAAAAAAAAAAGTCTTCTAACGGAAATCACAAAGTAACATACCAATAATATATGAGGAATAGATCGATTATGTCAAAATACTTCTTGTGCAAGATTTGGAACGAATTTAAATTTTGATGATTAAAGTATAGCAAAAACTTATTTCAATTTGGATGTTACCACACTCCAAAAACACATACCAAAAACACATACCAAAAACATTACTAAAGTATTATAAAGTGATTCTAGAAGAGTAATCAAGGGTATATAGTTGAAGAAACCTGGCTTTGAATTGCATCTCCTACTTTCCTAATTCCATCCAATATATTCTTGGTTCAAGAAATCAAATAAGAAACTTCGATTAAAAAACCCTTAATAAAGGAGTATGACGATGAAAAGCACATGAAGAAAGATTATAATCGATAATGCAAATTGAAATAAAACATTCATGCTAAGGAGCGAACAATTTAATATTCAGAACCAATACTTTACTCTTCGAAAACTATGAATTAAACATGATAATTTGTTCATATGAGAGTCACAAAAATGGAAGAAAATATAGTCTCGGAGCTACTATAACATGTTTGTACTATACATGCACCCTCCATGCAATATTTATAATGGTTACGTAATACATGTGAAAGTGTCAAACGCATGTCAAAGATTAGCACGCATTACCATTATAAATTGATGCTCATGAACAACGAAAGAACAAACCTGCATAAAGAATAAAAAGATGAAAATGAAAGAGTACATAAAAGAAATTGTTTGATTTATATTAAATTAATTTTGTTATTGATACAAATTATGATAAGTTGACTATACACGAAACTTGTAGTGGAAGCCAAAATAAATATTAAATATATTCCTATTTTAGTTTCTTGTATTAAAAAATTTATATTACAGTATTGAGTTGCCATAAAAAAAAGTTTGACTTCATATAAAATTAGTTAATGTGTGTGTAGCAGAACAATTTACTACCTTAATGTTTAGAAGTTATTTGTCAAATGGTTGACCATAATATTTTTGATTGTATGTGCGGTTAATACTACCGAATTTCAAATGAGAATTCAAAAGTTTAGTGAAGACACGTGTCAGCATGAGATGCTTAGTTAAATTTAGAAAAAGTTAATTAGATGACTACCTAAAAACTCTGTTTTATTAGTTAGTATAGATATAATTATGAACCAAAATATAAAAGCTAAAATTTGAAAGTAAGTACAGTTCCGATAATGTTTTTATTTAGAGTTAATTACATAAATCGTCCTTGTGGTTTGGTTAAAATTACGGATCTTGTCTCTATACTTTTTTTTCAGTGCGTTTCGTCCCTGTGGTTTACAAATCTTACGGATCTTGTCCCTGATTAAAAAAAAAAAAAAAAAAAAAACTTTTTTTAATTTTATTATAAAACGGATGAAAACATTTTTTAATAAAATTAATTTTCTTAAAAAAAAATGTATGAAAACATTTTTTAATAAAATTAATTTTTTTAAAAGAAAAAACAGTTTTTTTTTAAAAAAATATTATAATAAACCACAGGGACAAGATCCGTAAGATTTGTAAACCACAGGGACGAAACGCACTGAAAAAAAAGTATAGAGACAAGATCCATAATTTTGACCAAACCACAAGGACGATTTATATAATTCACTCTTTTATTTATTTCGTGTATTATTTCAATATTTTTGTTCTTATGCTTGTATACACTTTTAGTCATCACCACAAGGACGATTTATGTAATTAACTCCGATCGTTAAAACCAAAATACGATTTATGTAAACCACAGGGACGAAACGCACTGAAAAAAAAGTATAGGGACAAGATCCGTAATTTTGACCAAACCACAAGGACGATTTATGTAATTAACTCTTTTATTTATTTCGCGTATTATTTCAATATTTTTGTTCTTATGCTTGTATACACTTTTAGTCATCCCTTTTATCAATTTTTCAAACAATTATATATATATATATATATATATATATATATATATATATATATATATATATATATATATATATATGTATATATATATATATATATATATATATATAATTGATAAAAGGGTGTATATATATATATATATATATATATATATATATATATATATATATATATATATATATACACCCTTTTATCAATTATATATATATATACATATATATATATATATATATATATATATATATATATATATATATATAAAGTTGTAAAAATAAGATCTAGTCTAAAAAACAATTAAAACATTTATAAACAACAATTTTAGAAATAATAAACAAAAAAAATAACATTTTAATACAAATTAACATTTTAGCAACTAATAACCAAATGATACATGAGTTTGGATTAATGATACACCTGGTGCATATTATACTAATAAATATTCCAAAACCTGATACACATACAAAAACCTGATACACATTACACTTCTAATCAAAGTGTATCACCTATATTTTGTAATTTTTTTAAAGAAATCTTCCGAGGAGGAGTACAATAAGAAATGTAATATAGGATATGACGTTGACACACGCGATATAATCTTCAGAGGCAATAAATAGAAGGGAAATAAAACTAACTTTATGGATATCACTTAGGATTGAAAATAATGATTAAAAAAGGGACGTTCGGTGGAGATCACTAGTTATACGAGTTTTTTCTCACATTATGCTTGCTTTTGAAAAGTTAGTAAAACATGTGCTTATTTTTAGATTGTGTTTCCAACATATGCTTATTTTTAGATTATGTTCTCAACATATGCTTGTTAACAAAAGTCAGAAAAATTAAAAAAAGATAAAAATTAAAAATTTTATACTCTCTCTCCACTTTTGTCTTACAAATTGTTTCTCTTTCTTCCTATTTAAATTTTATTCACTCAATTATTTTTTTAATCATTTTTATTTGTTCAAAAAAAATTTTTTTTACGAAAGAGTTAGTGCACTTTGAATTTTTAAAGGACAACACGTGAAACTAATATAACAATAAAATATTAAATCGTTACATTCAATAAGAAAGAAATTACATACAACATCTCTAGCTTATTAATTGGCATGGATAATTTGTTACAAGTCGAAAGGAAGGTAAAAAGATAAAAGCTTGTTTTGAGAAATATAGAGACAAGCTGGGACAATTAATTTTATTAGGTGAAGTTGTTACGATGATATTAATATTTATAATTAAATAATGTGTAATTTTTTACTTTGTATAAGAATTTAAGGTGACACAATTTAATGAAAGAAATAAAGATAGATAATGAAAATTATAGGAGGTAGAAATAATTAGATAAATGAAAAGAAAATCATGCCAATGCCTCTTTTTGTAACTAAACAATAAATGAACTATAAAATGATACTACATCCGTCCCAATATTATTTTCTAAGTTTCTTTTTTGGGATGTCCCAAATTAACTGTCCACTACTAAAAATAGATACTAAAATTTGGTGTAAATTACCATATTACCCTTACTTGATATTTTTATTACAAACATTAAAAAAAACAGTAATAAATTAGTTAACGGTAAAACTGTCATTCTGTCAAAAGTAAGAGAGAAAAAACAATAACGATTATGTTTTTCTTAAACTATGTATTTTTTGTCGATGGAGAATTATTTTAAGATGAATATAGTAACAAGGGTGTGTTTGTTATGACACTTTGGATTAGGTTTTAGCTTAATGTGACATTAACTAATTGTTTAGTTAACTCTTTTGAATTAGGATTTAGTTTTAAGTATCAAATAATGGATTGTGCAAAAGTAGGGAAGTTGGGTTGGTTTTGGTAACAGTGGACGTATTTTGTGCACTCTCTCTATCTCTCTCATCATTTTGTATTATAAAAGTAATTAAAATTAATATACATGTCTTCACTAATTATTAAAATAATTTTTATTCATTAAATATACTTTTTTCTCTTACCTCTAAATCAAATACAAATCCAAATCCAAATCATAAACTCAAATTCAAATTTAATTCTAATCTCGATTGCAAACCAAACGCACTCTAAATAATTTGAGAGGAAAATGACATAATAAAGATTACATAAGAGAGAATAACTTGAGAGGGAAAAAATGACAAAATAAATATTAGATGAAAAGCATAGAATGGGAACAACATATAAAAACAAGCATAACGTTGTCCAAGTTTTGAAAAACAAGCACAAACCAGGAATTGACTCCCGGTTATACATATATACTGTTGATGCATCGGTTGCTCTTAATTTGTGTATTGATTGAATACCGTCTGATCACATCCTTTCGTAACCCAAATTTCGTTTTTGTTATAGATTCGCTCTTCGCCCCACCACCTTGCTCACCTAAGAATCCCCCTTGAAGATATAAAACCCGCCACCGACTACTTTGCTCACCCAAATTTCAGAGACACACGGGGATTTGGAACGATATACCAGGGACAACTGTCATGGTCAGGTGAGTTGATTAACATCGTTGCTCAGAGGGCATCTAGTAAAGAATGGGATGAAATAGAACAACAATTTTGGATGGAGATTTCCATGCTATCTAGTCTCCAGCATAAAAATATTGTTTCTATTGTTGGGTTTTGTAATGAAGTTGGTGCAGAGACCATCATTTACAAGAACGAGATCGGCAGGGGAAGGCTCGACAATTATCTAAGTGACCCGGTGTTGTTGACATGGGTGAAAAGATTGGAGATATGTGTCGGTATTGCGCATGCATTGAGTTACATTCATTATGATGAGCCACGTGATTTTAGCATTATACACCGGAACATCAGCAGTGAAACAGTTCGATTGAATGATGACTGGGAACCTAAGTTATCGGAATTTCGACATTCCATGAAGATCAAAGCATCTGAAAGGCACCATTCATTCCATACTGATTCAGTTTGGTCTACGAAAGGGTATACAGATCCAACATACTTAGAGACTAGAAGTGTGAGCCACAAGTCAGATATTTACTCCTTTGGGGTAGTAATGTTTGAACTATTGTGTGGTAGGAAATCAGTAAGTGACAATCAAGATAATAAGTATTTGGTTCCAGTGGCAATTTTTCATTATAGAGAGAAAACACTCGATGATATAATTGATCCTGAACTATTGAAACAAATATATCCGGAATCATTTAACGTTTTTGCGAAAACAGCGTATGACTGCTTGAATGAAGAAAGATCCCAACGCCCAAATGCAGATGAGATTGTCACAAGACTTGAGAAAGCTTTGGCACTACAGTTGGAACGTGAAAATGTTGTAAGACTATTTCATTTATCTTTATCTTTGTATCACATTAACTACTCTATAATACAAGCAACATTTATTTACTTACGGTTGTATTTGATGTTAAAGGAACACTCATCAGTCGTGAATGAAGTTGGAGGGACATCATCCAGTCATGAGAAGGTAGCTGATATCTTTTTAGCTCTTGTTATAAGCCACTGAAATCATTAAAAAAAGAGGAAAATGTCAAAACAAGAGAAACGATAAAGAAAGATGCTAGTAAAGAGGGGGCAGAATTATTTGTACACAGAAAAAAGAATTTAAAATATACTATAAATTGTTAGATGATGATACTTTATAATGCAATTTACAGCTTCAAAGTTTTGTTATGGAGTGTGAATAATAAGAACTTATAGGGTGGAGTCAACAAAGAAGCCAAAGTTATATTTTTAACAATATTTTATTCTTATTAATGTTTTAAAAACATTGCTTATGGATGGCTTACAATAAACAGTGACCTTTGTCATTCTTGTTGGGTACTTCTCAAAAGTATATCGGCTATTTTAAAGGTTTAAAAGAAAACAAAACAAAAAATGGGTACTAGTGGACAAGGATATAGATGTCTTTTCCAGTTAATATTTTTTGTACACATAAATACACTCAATTCACATATCAATCCCCTAAACTACTATATTTGTCAAAGAGGTGTTGGTTGTGAGTTATGGTTAAATTGAGGTTCAAGTTATTATACATGCAAAATATTTTCCATGTTGACCGAAAATCACCTTTGCCAACAATTTTTTGCAAAATCTAATTGTTCTTTAGAATGATACACAAGATCCCTCTTGAACTTACTTAGCTTCTTACTATATTTTCTCTTTAATAAATGTTAAAAACGAATGATTAACCTCACTGAAGTGTTCCACCTTGAAAATCTGCACACTTCATAATGTTGTCTTCTTTGGTACGTATAGGGATCAGCGAGTCACTTCACATCCACGGGCGTTAAATCCAATTCCATCAAAAAAACAATGTCTTCCCTCAAATACCTTTCCCACTCACAATTCAGCTTTAGAGATATACTATCCGCAACCAACAACTTAGCTCCTGAGAACATGATCGGTAAAAAAACAGTTGCATCGGTTTACAAAGGCCGTATGTTGCATTCCGGACAGTCCATCGATATTGTTGCACGGGTGTTCCATCTTGAGAGCAAAAAGTTTAGGATGGAGAAGTCGATGCTTTCTAGTCTCAATCATACGAATCTAGTGTCGGCTATTGGGTTTTGTGATGGGGCCTTGATTACCGTATACAAGAATGAGGCCAACGGAAGTCTCAACAAATATCTGAGTGACGAGACCCTCACATGGATGCGAAGGTTGAAGATATGTCTGGGTGTTGCAAATGCATTGAGTTACATCCATTATGATGATGGACGAGATTTTAGTGTCATACATTGCAATATCAGGAGCTCGAAAATTTTACTTGATGACGAATGGGAACCCAAGTTATCTGGTTTTGAACTTGCATTGAAAAATACAGTAGCTCGGAGGCATCGTCTTCTTCTTACTCGTGATATTGTTAAGAATGCATACCTGGACCCAAAATATAAAAAGACTGGCGGTGTGACCCACAAGTCAGATGTATATTCATTCGGTGTTGTATTATTTGAAGTCTTATGCGGAAGGAGTGCAGAAGAAGAAGACGAAGATGAAGATGAAGACGGAGAGGAAAATGAAGATGAAGATGAGTTGAGAAAGGGGTTATTATTAAGTCAGCTGGCCAAATCTCACTTGGATGAAATGATCATGCCGCATTTACGAAAACAGATGGACCCAGAAGCATTAAAAATCTTCTCAGAGACAGCATATTGGTGCATAAAAGAGGAACGAGCAGATCGCCCATATATAGATCAGGTTGTCAAAAGACTTGAGAAAGCATTGAAATTTCAACGGAAACATGAAAATCCAGTAAGAAAATCAGCATTGTTTGTCATCTTTATGTAACAATAATTGTTATATCTTTCAACTCATTTCCTATTCTCTTGCAAATATCATTTTAGGAACTTCCAAGAAATGCATTTGACGCCACATCAGATCATTTGAAGGTAATTATTTTTCTTTAACTTTTAATTTGAGGTCGATTATCTTAATTAATAAATAATAGTTACTCTACATTACTAACTGTTATTGTTTGGTTTATTGTATAACCACTATATCCTCAATATACCATTTTTTTTAATTCTACAAATAGGACGATCAATTGTATGTTTTAAACCAACCAACTATTATTATTTGGTTTACTTTATGCCCACTATATATATCCTCACCAAAGAAATTGTATCATATCTGAAAGTTGGGGTTCTTTCATAATAAAACTAAGATTTTTATAGATAACCTTGATTGTATAGAACTAAGATTTTTATAATAAATGTGGTGAATATGGTTGTATAAAAAATGTGACCATTAGCTTGATTGTATAAATAGAGCATGCACTATGGTAGAGCTTTTAAAAAGTTTTATAAACTAGTCATGTCATCAAACAATAAACCTTGTGTCATACGTGAAAGTTGGGGATTTTTAAAGCCACCAACCTTAGCTGGTTCGATCCCCGACGACCATCCCCTGTAAACATAAAAATGATACCTAGACGGCTAGATAGAAAATCAATTCCATTCATACATTTGTGGAACCTATATCGCTTCTATATATACAACCATGAATCTTAACAAATGTTATTTCTTAATTTAGGCCAGTGAACTTTTAAATAAAGATATTATAGAATTAGAAACAAAAAGTAACAAACTTATACCATTGTTATGTCAATTTAGCTTTGGATAGCTAAATATATATTCAAGGACTATGTTTTAAAATGTTATATCATTTATAAGGCTAAGATGAAGAAGACGCTATAAAATGGTTGAGAAGATAGTGAAAACCTTATGTAAAGTATCGGGTTTCAATCTTCAACCACGTATAAAACATCTTAAGCCATATATAAAGTAATTTATTCTATGCTAATTAACCCAAGTTTGAATTACTCTAATTATTTAGCCTCATAATTATTAGGTTAATAAGATTTTTAAATTCACCTGGGTTACATACTACCTTACACTAAATGAGACCAAACTACACATAGCACCGTGCTTTTCTTTCAATCTTTTTCTACTTTTTTTTTTTTTTTTTTTTTTTTTTTTTTTTTTTTTTTTTTTTTTTTTTTTCTAACAACATTATAACTTCTACATATTGATCTTTGATACTAATTTATCCATCTATTGAAACTATATGTGTGCCGCCACAACGCGCGGCCATGAGAACATGCGTTCATTTCATACATTCACTATCTAAAACACGGCATATGTATGTTATCACTCAATCTTCATTTTGAGTCTTGTCACATGTCTTGATATTTTTGCTAGATGTAACTTCGGGCTATAGTTTTAGGGGTGAAAATCATTTTTACAATAAGTAACTTAAAATAGATCAACTGTTGCTTTTGAGTGTTCTCACATAGGTCAATCATAAGATAAATCTTTTTTTTCTTTTTTTTTTCATTTTATTTTATTTTATTTTTTAGTTTGGTGCTGCATAACTTCATAATGTTGCAGGGGAAGAACTTGGACCACTTGAAGATTGGACTAACTGATATAAACGATGCTACCAACAAATTTGATGACGCATATTGCATAGGGTCAGGCGGATTCGGTAAAGTGTACATAGCATATCTTGAACATTTCGATAGCAGTAATTCCTCGTCGATAGAAGGTGTGAATAAGTGCGATTTACCAAGAAAACGAAGCACGGTAGCCATAAAGCGCATTCACAATCAAGAAGGAGAACAAGGGTTTATTTCAGAAATTGAAACTCTAATTACTTGTAAGCATGATAACATAATCTCTCTACTTGGCTTTTGTTCAGAAGGTAACGGTGAAATGATCCTGGTTTATGAGCATGCTTCAAAAGGAAGTCTTGAAAACTATTTGGGAAGCAGTGAAAAAACGACTAATCTTACTTGGGTGCAACGTCTAAATATATGTCTTGATATCGCACATGGTTTGAATTACATTCACAACAACACTGATCATGGCAAACAAAAGATGATACACCGTGACATCAAAAGCGATAATATTCTGTTGGGAGATAATTGGAAGGCAAAGATTGCGGATTTTGGGCTCTCCAAATTCCACCCAGCAGATCAAGTTGCCAGCACTATCTATACCAATATGATTGCAGGTACAAATATGTATTTGGATCCAGAATATCAGAAGTTTGGAAGATTAAATAAAAAATCGGACATTTACTCTTTTGGAGTAGTATTGTTTGAGATTTTGACCGGGAGGTTGGCCTATGATCATATTTTCACCGACGTTGATGGGAACGGGATTGCACCCATTGCACGACATCATTTTGAGAAGGGGACACTAATGGAAATTGTTGATCACAAGATAAAGGAAGAGACCAATGAACATGTCTTTTCTTTAAGTAAAGGACCCAATAAAGAGTCTTTGGACATATTTTCAGAAATTGCTATTCGATGTATAGCAGAAACTCAAGTCAAACGTCCATCAATAGATGTTGTCATCAACGAACTCAAAAAAGCTTTAAACTTTCAGGTAAGTAATAGACTATTACTCAATTTCCCATTTAAGTTATTTTAGACCTTAACTTTCGTGACTTATTAATTAGATCTTAACATTTACTAAGTTAGTGATTTAACCACTTTATAAAATTCTAGCAATTGTAAACCCCCTCAACCCCCTCCCCCCGCCATGATGTATATGTATATATATATATTTTCTTGAGATGAACTTGTAGACTGAAAACCTAAAAATCACGAACGCATTTTTGATAGCGTAGTTCATTATGTTTTTAACTTATAAAACACTGTCTAATGATTCATAGGAGAACCACAAGGACAGCCTCAAACTGTCACTTGAAGACATAAAGTTGGCAACACAAGACTTCAGTGAAGACAATATCATTGGACATGGAGGTTTTGGGAATGTATACAGAGGAGTAGCTGCTCATGGAGGTAACTACATTGCTGCAAAGCGATTGGATAGGAAGTCTGCTAAAGGAGAAGCTGAATTTATGACAGAGCTGGAAATCCTTATGGAGTATAAACATGAAAATATCGTTGGTCTTATTGGCTACTGTGATGAAGAGGATGAGAAAGTAATTGTTTATGATTATGCATCCAGACTAAGTCTTGATAAGTACCTGAGCGATGATAGTTTTACGTGGGTGATGCGGCTTAAAATTTGCATTGATATTGCAATCGGGTTGGAGTTCCTTCATGGAAATGTTTCAAGTTCAGAGATGGTAATACATAGGGATATTAGCAGCAGCAACATTCTGCTTTTTGATGATTGGAAAGCAAAAATTACTGATTTTGGGCTTTCCTTTGTATGTCCAACAAATCAGGATGCAGGCTTTGTCATCGACAATGTTACAGGCACAATCGGCTATCGTGACCCACTATACTCGAAAACAGGCTTCTTAACCAAAGAATCTGATATATTCTCACTGGGTGCAGTTTTATTTGACATACTGTGTGGGAAACTTTCATCCAAAAAGCTAGATGATGAGTATCTTTATTTACCCTTTTTGGCTAAACACCACTATCATGTAGGAAAACTTGATAAGTTAGTATTTGAGGGTATAAAGGAACAAATTGAGCCACAATCGTTTATAACATTTGCAAGGATTGCCTATCAATGCATACATCACAGGAGAGAAAGACGGCCAACAGCTAATGAAGTGGTCATGCAACTTAGGAAAGCATTAGAATTGCAGGTAAGTTTCTATATCTTGACAAAAAATGGCTAACTTTTGATTCATATATATCTATTCTATGGCCATTAAACTGTAAGAAAGTAACTGTATGAAACACGAGTTTATTAATTGATTAATTAATGTATATACAGGAGGATTATGAGAAATGGGAGCCCAAATTGCCTAAAGACTATAAAGAAATAATCCAGAAGTCAAAGTGCCCTGAAATCTATTCTACCATCAAGAAACAGGATCTTTACAACATTTTTTCAAAGCGAATCCTCCTTCAACAAGACATAATGGTAATGAGTTCATTCTCAAATCCCAGTTATATTTTTGTGCATCTTGTGTTCTATGTATCCTTTAGTTTATTAGGGATGAATCAAGCATTCACACATCCTAACGTTGAGTCTGACTTGTTTCTTTGTTTTATTACAGTTGATGTCATTCGATGGTATTGGAGAAAGAGATGTAATGGTTTCAGCGACATTGTTTTCCTACCAAAACAGTTGTCCACATGAGTGGAAATCTATTCCAGAATCAAGGTTATTCTCTCTACCTCTGTTTGTACTTATACATTGTTGTTAGATGCATAAATTTATGTTCTAATCTACAATCTAATATGATTAACAACTTTTAGAATAAGAAATATAAACAACTGACTTTCATAATTGGTATAGTACAATAATGTTTGTTAATCAAATGGTTAATAGACTCGAAGAACACCAAAAAGTAGATTCCTTGTAACTTGTACCGGTTTGGTCCTTGAGCGTCTTAGATCTTTTCATATCAACTCTAAAGTCTCTTCAAGCGTTAATTTATTTATACGTTGAACCTTGATATTTACTGAAAGTACACAAAAGTGTTTATAAGTTAAAACATAATAACTAGGCAAAAATGATCAAGCTTATGGTTGAATGACATGTACTTTTCCGCTCGTCAAAAGGAATGGAAATTCAATCTTAGACAAAATTATATTTTTTATAGGAATTAGAATACATAGTGCGATTTTGAAAAATATTGTATTCTATGTTAACTAAAATGACTATTCTTCCTATACAATACTACTTAAAAGGTGAATAACATGAGTAGAGCTACTTTTAAGTATGCAGTTATGGAACTCATATATAACATGAGTAGAGCTACCTTTTTTTTTTTTTTTTTTAATTAAATGTGGTTGAGCCGTTGAGGTACGCCCTGTTTTGGGCCCTCTGTTTGCACGGCCATGAATAATAAATTTTACTAGCATCTTGCTTGTCTATTTCAAGATATCATCCCTCTAAAAAATAGATAAATTAATGGTTATAAGAAATTATCAGTTTTGAATTCAAGTCTTTTCACAATTCCAAAATAAATTGTTTTCTCATTTATTTTTCTATAAAGAAATACTAAATTCTAAAGTAGAAGTGTGTACATCTAGGGGAATAATGGTTATGACCGACTAAGACTTGAAAATTTATAATATGTGCAGATTTGAGTCAGTAGCAGAGATGTCAGATGTTTCCAATTTGAACATCGTAATTAAGACAGATACTCAATTATTATCTCCAAATGTTTTTTATGGGGTGTATTTACTCTTCAAACTTAGTGATTCAAGACAATTTTCAAGTAAACCGATGTGTGTTAACCTAAAGTATAGAAAGGGACTCGAAACTCTACATACATATTTCGCAACATGGAGAGACAAGGACTGGATGATGATTGAGTTGTACCAATTCTTGAATCAGAACAAAGATGTTTTTGAGTTTCTACTTGAGAGCTTTTCATCACACTATTGTGGAGAAAGTGTGGTTTATGTTGAAGGCATTGAATTTCGAGCAATTGACAAAGTAAGTTTGAAACTATATCTCCTGGTTCCATTATACACTCTTTTGTTTAAATTATACAAAGAGATCGGATGCATGCCAAAAAATTAAACTAAACCCGTATTCTATGTTGCATATTTAACATGGTTTGCACATAGGTGAAACATAAAGACATCGAAAAATTGAAGGAACTCCAACAAGTCTTGAAATCAAACTTCAATGTGGATCAGGTGCAGCAACTTCCAACTAACTTTGAAGAAATATTCAAGATATGCAGAAACTACAACGAGTTGTTCTGGTTAGGCGAAGTTGACGAAAAGAAACTTCTTGTGCTTTCGGCAAAGGCAGCTTTATACAAATTCTCTAATGTGGATCTTTTTACTTCAAAACCATCAGCCCAGTCCAGGTTTGTTTCTTATATTATAGCTAAATTTACAGTTTCCCATAACTAGGGGCGGCAATTCCTGACGCTACATGAAACACGACCCAAGACCTATACGGTAATAAACGGGTTAGGGTTGGGTGTAAACAAGTTTCGGGCCATGTTCGGGCTGGTTGGGATAAACGGGTCGACTTGCCAACACATTTAACCTATTTAATCCGTGTAACTCGCTAATCCGCCAACCCAGTTAGATAAGCAGATTAAATGCATCGTGTTCAGAAAATATATTTAAAGAAGTTACAAGTCTGACCCAGTTATTTAAATAGGTCATGTTCGGGTTGGGTTATCCTGACCCACCAACCCGAACCCATTTCCAACCCAACTGGCTTTAACCGCTAAAGTTTTTTTTGACTGTACATCCAAATATGTAGATGTCACACAAAAAACTAGATTTCTAGCTATATTTGCTAGGGTGATCCCTTTTTACCCAAAAAAAAACTAGATTTCTAGCTCAATATTTTTTGTTTCATGGTTAACAATTAAAGATTCGTGAATAAGTGGCTATCAAAAGTTTAACTTCTTGGATTTTGTTTCCTATCTATATATATTACTTCGTCCTTAATCCATCCTACATGCAGATTTCAAGAGGTGATTGAGCTTTTACCACAACAAGTATTTCATATCATTTGCACGGTCAAAAGTCAAATGTTGTCACCGGACACAGAATATGTGTGTTACCTTGTGTTCAAGCCATCACCGAATTGTCAGGGGCTGCATTGTCCTGTAGAAGTACGAGACCTACTCCACAAAGAAAACAATGAGGCTGAATTTGTTTATTTTATAACCCCAAGCCCATTGAACATAAATGGTATCACTCGGGTTCCAAAGCAAAGAGAAGATGAATGGATGGAGATTCAAGTGTGGAAGTTTAACTCAGCTCATGAATTCAAGGATGACTCTCTTTCTATGAATATGAAATTTACCAGTCATGAAGGAACTATGTCTGGCCTCATTGTTTGTGGCCTCGAGTTTAGGCCACTGTAAAAGAACCATCTGCCATATTTAGTCAATTTGTTGCTCGGATAATTATAAAAATTTTGTTTGAAGCTAAGGTTCATCTCATCTATGTTTAAAATCACTTTATATGTGTATGTTTATGTGAAAAATAATATTTGGGTTGGAAAAGGTATTCTAAGAGTTTAGACATCCGTGATATATCTGTTTGTTATAAAAGGAAGTATCAAACGTGCATGATAATGCAGACCTTCTTTGAAAGTTTCTATTGGGAGTAATCAAGAGATGGTAATTGTTGAGAGAGTTGGGTTGTATACTTGTATAGCAATTGTTGGTGTGAGAGCAAGTTATGCTTTAATGGACGACAGTTTGAGCTTATTCTAGCTCATCTTTTGTGCTAGAAAGTTCCTGTCTGCCCTCTTATTGCACAACATTTCTGCTTTTAATGGGGACGTTTTAGACTTCATAATGGCCCTCAATATGATAACGGCGATTTAAACATAGGGCATGCATTAACAAGATTATAAAGATTTTATTAAGCCGAGAGGATTATAAAACATGGAAAAGTGATTTCACAATTGTTGTAAATCCTGTAAGTTGAACAAAAACAGTCAAGCTACCAAATAAAGTGATTATTATGTCTAGAGGTAGGCAACCGACTCATTTATTCAGGTTAGGTTTTATTTTTAAAGAGTCAAATGGGTAAAAACAACCAATTCAAAAACCATATACCACCACCCTAATCCACACAATTCCCATAATTTTTAACCAAAACCAATAAAAGATATATAAAAAATGGACAATTTGTTTTTAATATTTGAATAGGTAAAAATTATTAATATTTCACCAAGGACAACAATAAAATCAACATTTCCAAAAGAACAAAGAGGAAGATGATAATAATATATTGAGTTGGTGTGCAACTGTTTGATAAAATGTTTGTTTCACTAGTGTTGTACATTAGTCATGTTAATTAGCGAGACCATTGAGACTTGTTGCTTTTTATAATTGTTCTAGGTGTGCTAATGGCCTTATTTTTGTGGAGATGAACTGTGTCATTAGTCATTACATGTGACATCACAATGTGAGTACGTGGTAGTGTCTGGTTGTTTGGCTGTGGGTTTTGCTACGGATTATGTGCTTATAAATTGAAACGATTTGCACACCAACTGTTTGATAAAATGACTGCTTGTAAAATAATCGTATTAGTGAGACAAAGGAACCTCCGCTAAATGAAGAGAATGTTGCTCGTGTCTAGTGTAAACTTGAACTTGCGTTTATGGAATGTACATTTTTTAATCATTGTGTTTGTTAGTACATGTCTGTAGAAGAATCGCTTCCTGAAAGTTATCGTGATAAAGCATCAGGTTGTGCGAAGATGGATGTTTGGTTCGATTCAGGTTTATTTGCTAGTTACATAATAAACATGTACCGTCCGTGTATTAGTTTTATGCAATTGGATAGGTAAATTAACCCATTACACATACATAAACTGCAGGATCTTTATGGGCTGCTGTTTTAGAAAATAGGGGTGGCCTTAGTTATCCTGACGATTTGTATGTAGAATGTGCCGATCAGCATCAGGGTTGGTTTCAAAGTTCTTTATTGACCAGTGTTGCAACCAAAGGTATTGTGACCATCAATATATTCTTAAATTTAACTGATTTCATTATTGTTATTATATTTTCATGATATGTGGCACGAAAAGCTCCATATTCTACGTCAAAAGGCGTATACGCACATATATGGCAAGTACAAGATATCACTTTGACTTCATATTTTATGTTTTTAAAATATACTGACAAGCGTTCAATTCATAACATGTTAATAATTAAAGAAAGAACATCAACTTTTTCATTATATATTGACCACTCGTCACATCAAAAATTCATAGGCTGCCTTTAAATCATGATAATATGAGAATGCATCATTAAGTTAAGATCACCTTCCAACACTAGGGAACATTTTCCCATTAGGGACAAGAAAACAATCTCTTGCAATCACATAGGACTCGAGCATTTTTTCATTCACCAACAATGTGCCTGTAAAAAAAAGATGACCAATTTTACCTACTAAATTGCATAAGCAAGTAATCTTTTATGCGTCAAATAAACATGCATAAGACAATATGAACAAGATATGATGAGCTTACCCATAGGCTCTGAGATCAATATATCTGCTTTCGCAGGCAATTCTACGTCTTCAACTTTGCCCTTGATACATGACGATGCCAAGAATACCTCCAAATGATAAGCATCCAACAATATAAGCAACCAAGCTTGTACTAGGGACACTAACCGGAATTCGTTGTGCCAAGAGAAGATTCCCAGCAATAAGCTTTTAAGCATAGTCAGCCATTTCCGATGCTTCCACAGCATAAACATGTTTCGCATCAGCCTAAACAAGAGAAGAAACAAAGAGGATGAGAAACTGTGTGTTGGTGTTTGGATGTAGTATTTATGAAATGGAAATATAAAGATTCCAGGATTGGGTCGAAAAAGAAGATACATAAGTAACTCTATTAAAACATGGTTAATTGGTTTTTAAGTAGCCGGTACAAAACTAGTTAATAAAACATATTTTGATCCCTGTATACTTGGAGCCAGAATATGATATCCAAACATTAAACACTGATTATCGCAATTTCAAGTCCCAATAATTAGAGGATTCCAAAATGCAAATCTAAACACCCATATGTTATGGTCCCGACTTATGGATTTGGTTATGGGTCTTTTTAGGGTGAAATCAAGTGACGGGTTAGAGTATTTCTTTGTTGTTCTGCCCTTTTTGTTCGATTTACTCATGAATTTTAAGAGCTCATTATAGAGAACTCTTCGATCTCATAAACACACACACTTTTCTGGAAAGACAACTTGTCTGTCCCTTTTCTTATTATTACATATTTATATATATAAGATAGACAAGTGAAACTGCTTACCAGTTGTAACTGCAAGGCTTGCAGTAATTAACAACCTAAATTACATAACTGCTTAATACTAGAAAATAACAGGAATTTATCAATAAAAACATAGACATATAAGCTGGACTACTAGGTTACTTTATTGCAGCAACTAGACTTATAGTGATATAACATTACTCCCCTTCCCGACAATGAGCTTGTTCGCAAGCGAAAGAGGATTCCACATAACCAACAACTGAGAAACACCATTACACATGCGATACAGACGGTTCTGGATCATCATCAAAAGATTCGGAAATACCAATGTAAAATAATTGGTTGCAATGGTGACCTGGTGAGTAGATTTCATCACAGTTAAAACAGAGATTCTTCACTCGTCGCTCCGCTATTTCAGCCCTTGTTAAACGCTTGATGTAGTGACTTGGTCGTTGTGTGGATGATGATGTGTTAGTTTGACTCAGATCAACTCGTTGAACATGCTGTTGTGTTAACTGATTTTCAGATTTACGTCGTTTATATAAACGCGCGAAGTACATAGGAGATGTGAGATCAAATTGGTCGTTGTAATTCTACTTCTATTGCAATGTAGTCTTGCAACCCACCGATGAAAATCTCCACTTCTTGTTCTGGTCGAAGATGACATGTACGAGCAGCCAATTTCTCAAATTGTCGTTGATATTCCTCAACAGATCCGGTCTGTTGGAGTTTAACCAACTCTCCTAACTTACTACGACTACCATAAGAACCAAATATTCGGCGACAATGGTCCTTAAACTCCTCCCAGTCCATATGTGGCCGATCCCTGTCAAGTTTTAAAAACCAATACTGGGCATCGTCCTCCATATGTGGCGCCACCATACTCATCTTCTCTTCATCCGCAACCCGCTGGTGTCTAAAATAGTAATCACAACGACTCATCCATGGTAAAGGGTCTGTTGACCCATCATACCGAGGAAAATCCAATTTGCAGCGACGGTTTGTGACCCCACTTCCTCCACCACCACGATCAGAACCTTCTTCGTTGCGTCGATTGACGCGAGATTCATGTGTGGCGCTGCTGTTAGTGTTTTCTCGGCTTATTTCATCAAACTGAGATTGTATTGCTTATCCTCGTCGTATCGCTTCATAAAAGCCTCAAATTGTTGCTGAAAGAGTTGCATCGAGTCTCCCATGTCTTGTTGCTCCGATACCAAGTTGTTATGGTCCCGACTTATGGATCTGATTATGGGTCTTTGTAGGGTGAAATCAAGTGACGGGTTAGAGTATTTCTTTGTTGTTCTGCCCTTTTTGTTCGATTTACTCATGAATTTTAAGAGCTCATTAGAGAGAACTCTTCGATCTCATAAACACATTTTTCTGGAAAGACAACTTGTCTGTCCCTTTTCTTATTATTACATATATATATAAGATAGACAAGCGCAACTGCTTACCAGTTTTAACTGCCACTACCAGAAAAAATGGATTTAGTGACCACACGAATATGGTCACTAATAGCACATATTTGGTGAGTAAGTTGATTTAGTGACCAGATGAGAGTGGTCACTGTCGTCACAAAAGTCCGTCACAAAATGTAATAGTGATGACATTTGAATATGGTTACTAAATAGTGACGACATAAAGTGGTCATTAAAAGTTGTGACAACCTATTTGATCACTTATTCTCGTCATTATGTGGATTAGTAGTCACTATTTTGATCAATTAGTGACCGAAATAGTGACCAGTACATAGTGACATAGTGACAGCGTAAGTGGTCTCTAATTTAAAAAATATAGCAAAAAAAAATCTGCAAAAAACTGCAAATACCACTTTAATACAATTATTTCATAGAAAAATGAAAAAAGAATTATTCGAAACAATAAATTTCCACAATTAATAACATCTACATATCCATATTTCTTTGTTCCAAACTAAAAATAAGAATCACCATTACATCCACTTGATACCAACATAACACATAACGAAAACAAAAATAACCCGCCAAGTACTTAATAACGGTTGGTGCTACCTGAATTCTGAATCAAATTCTGCAAGTTGCCAAGCTACGTAAACTAACTTGTGCCTGAGATTTGAGAGAGTATCATGTAAGATACTTCAAAGTCGTTATGTATATACATCAATCTGATCACCTCTGAAATAAAATTCTGTTTTGACCCTTTACTCAACCCGCCGACCCTCGTGTTTGACTCAATAGACATCAAACAATTACAGGTACATTTTAATTTCATCAGAACCTACGATAAATAACTACTTAGTTAGGCATCAAACAAGTAAAATTCCCGATTGCTGTAAACAGCTAGTAATGCATAGCAGTATGAAGGAGCTCACTTAGATTATATGTAAATTGTTCATGATACAAAAATCTTTGCAATCAAGCACCTCTCTTGCATTGAATTTAATATACCTTTGGAGCCAAAGTAGCTTTTCAGTCATCTTGAAGTAGCAAATAGCAGATCAAGCAATTATGGGGCCTGCAGATATACATGTCATATGTCAACCCCTTGCTATTACTTATATGTCCTACAATTAGAAATAAGAAAGCAACACACCTGCTAATTAACTTAACAATGCTAACTTGAAATAATTACCTTCCTCCAATTCATTTACTTGGTTGCTTTTTAGCAGAGCGTTGACAGCTAGATTATGTACCTGTATCCATAAGAAAATTGCTTTCAAAACTGAATTATGTTAAATATTTTATTTAGTTTAAGAGTGGCATAAAGAAATTTGCAGACCTTTAGCTCAACCGTGACTTTTCTATAAGCACCAGGACTAATCAAAACAGACTAATTGACCTGTTTTCCAGGAGATATGCTAATCTAAACATCACAGTACCACAAAATTTCATGGCAAAAAAGTAAAATGGTTCATATATAAAGTAGGATCATTAAATCAAGCTGACCTCGTCTGAGTAGCAAGTCTCTTCTTCATTATCCCCTCCAAGATCCGGAATCCCATTATCTGACACCCAAAGTATCTGCAAATATTACAAGGGACTCAGAGATTAATTAGCAGACCCAATGCTTAATAATATAGTACCAGGTAAAGGGTTCAAAAATATCAAACAAAAGGTAAACCAGAAACAGCCTGTTGTTGATCACGTAATACGTGAATTCCCTTAATGTTCTTTGTAAGATCTTTTCAGCATCTTTTGAGTTCCCAACATACTCCACCTGGATATTTTCCCATATAACGGTTATAATATGTTCTTATTTAACGAAAATCAAACAGGATCATATTTAGTTTTTTAAGTTTATAAGTACCAAACCTCACCTTAAAACTGGAAGTATCTCTAGACAAGGAAGGTTCTGATAAAGCTTGGCAAGCTTCACGAAACAGTTTCTCTACAATATTCGGCGTTAACTCTTTATTTTGAACCAGACTGACCATTACCACATGTCCACATGGATTTTCGAATATGATGGAAAATATACAAGATAAATGCCAGTGCCCCGAACATCAAAGCTGAAAATAGAAAAGTAACAAATTACAATTGATTTTAACCTTTTTCTTATTGTAAGCAGTTTTGAGAGCATCATAATAGAATACTGGAACTTACCTTTTGTACAAGTAGAGAAAAAGGATTGACGATTCTAAGTAACAGCACTATGTAGTGGTTTTCATATAACTTTTATGCGGGCAATAAGTTGAGGCACTTCACACGATGCCAAAAGCAAAACTTCATATTGCAGACATGAGAAGTACAGTCATTAGTAACTAACCCTAAAAGGGTCTGAAAGGATTAATAACAAATTCAAATAAGCACATTATATTGTCAGTCGTGATGTGTCTTATTGGGAGCATTATCTATAACCGGAAAGAGAAACAAATATAGAAATTGACCTTGAAATTGATAAGAAATAACATTTTAGGCTAATTATGTTATTACTTTTCTTCTTTACTTTTTTGGATACCCAATATAGTTAAGCCACAATTAAATAACACTAATCAAACAGGCCCACAATTAGATTAGTAGAAACTAACCAGCTGTAAGACTACTGGCATAAAGAGAAAGCACGGCCTGAATATCAACATACATAGCAGGAACATTGGAAGTCTCAAACATGAATCGAGTCATCTTCTCTCTGTTAGCCTTAGGGATACCTCAAAGTAAGGATACCTCTCCTTGACTGTGCTTCATCACCAACGTAAGCATCTTTTTAGTCCACCATAACACCGGTATGTCTTAGTCTACCAAAAATACTTTGGAAAAACTACCCTCGAAGCATCATCACCAGCAAACACAACCTACAGATTTCATAAAACAAACTCAAATCAAAGCAAAAAAAACAATTAAAATTTTGAATTAACAAGTATAGAATGATACAAACCTTCACCATTCCAGTACCATTGTCACAAACTAGGGGATGAATATATTCGGTATCGGCCATTTTCTATGGACTGTAATACAAAAATAAAATAAACAGTCACTACGCCATTCGTTTGTCAACTTAAATAACAACCTTCAATCAGTTGCGCATTGTGCATAAATTGATAAACACCACAATTGACACTATACATGAAAATACTAAGGCATGCTCATTTCACTTTCTTCCTAACAATTATCTAAATCTCACTTCACGAATTTATTATTCAAAAACATCAAGTTCAAGTTTCAGCATAATGTGATTATATATATACATAATGCTAATTATGCCTTTGTAAGCATCTAATAATCAAACACTACTACCTTTTATAATGGTGTTGGCCTTCGATCATTTTGAACTTCTTTTTTCTATTCAAATTTCGAAGAGTAGCACTAAAACAATTCATCCACCTTTACTCATCTTCGTATCCTTAGTTTTCCAATTAAGTTAGACAAATCAAGCTTCAACTTTTGCAACTAACTAACTAAACTACATTATCTATTTTTTGAATTCACATCAATGTAAGAAAACGACAAAGTTAGTTCAAAACCAAAGAAACTCACCCACGACTATTACTATTATGACTCCCCACATGTATAGTCGCATATGTCATGCCTGCTATTGGGCTAACAAGTGCGAAATAACATGCTCTAACTGCAAGTCTAAGAACACGCTACATTGCCATTGTCAATTCACTACAATAACAACTACCTCGGCTCATTATCTATAAATTACAAACATTAGACACCTTGAGTTCCAACTTTATATTAAGTAAATGCAATTAGACAAACACGTCACAGGACCATAAACACTTTAGTCAAGCTGCTCTCAACACATAAGCACAAGCATAGTCGTAACCATAAGACTAATTATCTACAAGTATGAAATAACAATACAAACTTATAGTGCTAATCCTGCTACAACATTTCCCTTGCGCCTTCTATCAAGCACTTGTCATGCGTAAAAGGCCTACCATTATCAAACACTGAATTTGCTACAACATTTCCCTTGCGCATTTTATCAAACACTTGTCATGCATTAAAAGGCCTAATCACATTAACATTACACTTATAAAAGAAAATTTGCATAGAGGACTAAAATTCATTTATTGCATACAGGACTAAACACATAATCAACATCTAACCAAACAAAAATGCAAGAAATATACCTATCATGAACTCGAAGCAATTCCATAGAACTAGAGGTATTTAATTGGGGAGGGTGGAGATGATGGTGTGTGTTTTCAGATCTAGGGTTTGGGGAAAGTTAGATTGGTTGAGATATGTATTTTTGTGGACGTATAGTCTGGACTGGGCCAGGAATGGGTCAGGCCCGGATGACAGCGGCCCACTCTACGCCTAAACCCTAATCCATGTCTTATATATACATGACAGGTTATCTCTAACCCTAACAACTTTGGTTATGCTACATCGCATACTAACTTGACCGTCGGAGGTGGACCCCGAGGCTACGGCCTCGGGTCCACTCCTAACGGGTTCTCTTTGTTGACAGGTCTACTAGGGCTCGAGAAGACGACTAACGGCCAAGGAGAGTCGTTGAGACTAGTCCGCGCCAGATTATGCATCAACAAGTTGGCGCCATCCGTAGGACCACGAATAAACTATGTTTCGTGTTCTCATATTACCGAAAAGCAGAAATCAATTTCTAAAGTCGGTAAATCTAAAACCTTTGCATTCTATCCCTTTATTAAATTGGACGATGCAATCTCAACTGTTATTAACAAGATAACATTCTATCCCTTTATTGTTTAAAACCAAAAGGTTTTATTTACTTGGTCAAATATTACGGCAAAGAAAGAAAAAAAAACACCACATTGTTTTGATATTGTCTTCACGTAGCAATGTATATATCAAAGACTATATTAGTCTTTGTTTATTTTATCTTTAAATTCTTTGTTAAACACATTCGAATATAAATTCTTTGTTGCGATAATTCGCGCACGGTCAGAAAAAAGAAAACGTCCGCACGATCGGACCTATTTTATCTTTTAGTCCGCACGATCGGACCTAAGAAAATATCCGCACGATCGGAGTTATTTTATTTTTTAGCCGCGAATTAATTCGCGCAGATACTGTTTTTACGGTTGGTACGCCTGTTCGCGCTCGAACAACGCAGTTGCGATAAATCTACCCGCGTTAGGTCGTGCGTTCAGACATCTTCGCAGAGAACGCGTACGCGCGAACACCACGATGCTAGTCAATCACCATGATGTGCACTGGACAAAAGCCGTGGTATAAACATCTGCGATCATCCACAAACGTTCGAGTCTATGTGGTTACGATAAATCCATCTGCGTCTATTAGTCGCGGTCACGGTACATCCATCTGGGGTTTTTTTTTTTTTTAAAAAAGAAAAAAAGACACAGTTAATTATTTCGTCGGTACGCATCCCACGACGGGTGCGCACTGCCACTTCTCGTATGTGCTATATATTATTTATGCTATGCGCAATATATTATTCATGCCATGTGCTGTTTATTGTTTCACTTCATTAGGTTTTATATGCTGCGATTCGCGGCATATACTTTTAATCTTTGCATTCAGTGTTTTTCGCAGATTAAATAAGTTTAATGCTCCTACATGAGTAGCACCATCAAACTTGGGGGGCTACCAGGGTATATGCTACCACTGTTTCCGTACGCGTCACGCAGATTATTTGGAAGCGGTACAAAGAAGGATTTAAATATTCGCACGCATCTTTGCCGCATGGGAGACGTCCTTTGTCGGTTGTAAAGACGGATGTAATGCGCGCAGAAGCACGTCTTATGTCGTACCCTTTTGTCGCGCACAGCGCGCACTTATGCAACAGAAGCATGTCTTCTGTCGCACCTCTTTGTCGCGCACAGCGCGCACTTCTGCTACAGAAGCACGTCTTCTGTCGCACTTCTTTGTCGTGCACAGCGCGCACTTCTGCTACAGAAGCATGTCTTCTGTCGCACCTCTTTGTCGCGCACAGCGCGCACTTCTGCTACAGAAGCACGTCTTCTGTCGCACCATGCTGCGTCGCTACTGGTACAAAAGGTACGCCCTTATCCAGGATGCAGCATACGGGATCCACTTTCACCTACGCGGCAATCAGAACTTAAGTCTAGCATAACATAGCCATGCGCTATCTCATACTAGACTTGGGGGGCTTGTGGACGTATAGTCCGGACTCGGCCAGGAATGGGTCAGGCCCGGATGACAGCGGCCCACTCTACGCCTAAACCCTAATCCATGTCCTATATATACATGACAGGTTATCTCTAACCCTAACAACTTTGGTTATGCTACATCGCATACTAACTTGAACGTCGAAGGTGGACCCCGGGGCTACGGCCTCGGGTCCACTCCTAACGGGTTCTCTTTGTTGACAGGTCTACTAGGGCTCGAGAAGACGACTAACGGCCAAGGAGAGTCGTTGAATCTAGTCCGCGCCAGATTATGCATCAACAATTTTATTCTTTGTTAACACGATATTTAGTGGAATCGGTTGAGATGCAAAATATTTTTGTTATCTTTATCTTTATCTTTACCTTTATCTTTATTATCTTAAATGAAAAAAATATTCAAAAGAAAAAAGTGAAAACTTGAATATTCAATATTGAAAGTTAAAATTTTTGAAACTTTTTAAAATGTCAAAAATAAAAATCTTAATTACATAAAAAAACAATACACTTACTGTTCTTCAATCTCTGAAATAGTTTCCAACATTAATGGCATTTAAGGTGTTTTCATAACAAACAATTATAAATGCTTCTATGGATTTGTTTGGAGTAACATTTTTAAAAGATACTAATTAGTTTTGGACGATATAGATTTGCGGACTCAATTGTTAGTTTTTCCATTATTGTTTTTACTTTTTGCAAGAACCTACTAACCTTTTTGCACTATAAAAGGTTTACAAATTAGCAAAATACATGATTACCCATAAACATGAATATCTTAAATACATCTTTACTATCTAAAATGGAAAAATGGTTAAAGGAAAAAAGTGAAAACTTGAATATTGAATATTGAAAGTCAAATTTTTTGAAACCTTTTAAAATGTTTAAAATAAAAATCTTAACTACATAAAAAGAAAATAGTCAAAAGGTGAATTGTTGACTTTGATGAATGTTGAAAAAATTAAATTGTTAAATGAGTTATGGTTCATGAAACATGCATGGCAACACATAATCAATACCATATATATAAACATAAACATTACTGTGAAACGATCCAATATGCTAAATGTTATACGTATTGATTGAATGTTTAAAAAGGAAAGAATGAAATGTTGAAACTCATATTCAATGAAACGTTGAAACTCATACACAATATATCTTCCATCAATATTTTGTTTTGTGCTTGGCATATCTTCCATATGGAAATTGATAGCCAAATATTTTTCATACGGGAATTTATTTGAAAGAAAGTTGGTAGGTTGGATTGGAATATATAATCTCATTTGTGATGTTGCAATATGTGACGTCCGGTAAAATATTGAATTTATTTCAATTTAGTATTTTGTATACGTCGATAATTTTTAACCATGACTAATTTTGTATACATCGATAATTTATAACCACGACTAGAAACTATGCATAAACCATAGTAGCAAAACTCACATGAACCGTCGCACCAGACACAAATCAACGCATCAAACTTATGTTGAGAACTAAATTGCTACCACCGAAATTGTGTCTGCAACTAGACACCGCCGCCGCTAGACACGAGTACTCGGCTATAAACTATTAATGTTAGAAAAGTTGAAAAATGAAATGTTGAAATGCATTGCAGTCAACTACTATTGCAGGCAACTATTAACTACCCATGCGTTTGAAAAATAGTCAACTTTGTTTGAAAATTTCAAAAAACTCGAAATCAATTTAAAGATATTGCAAATGGTGAAAATCATGGAAAGTCGTACAATTAATTTTTTAATTTTTTACCGTTTTCTATATGGTCTTATAATGGGCTGAGAGAAGAAATTTGTTAACCGACAATTACCAATTAATGACTTACCATTTTGCATTTACTACATGGAGCAATAGTTACGGTAAATGAGTAGTATAAATTATCCTTCTCCACTCCATCATTTTCATCAACTCTTGCTATAATGTCTGAAAACAAAAAAAACAAGACACTTCGGCAACAAGTCCAAAAGGAAACTATTAATACACATTGGAAACCGGGTTGACCCAGGACAAATCTAACCCAGCGGGTTGACCCGGTATAAATTGACCCGTATTTTTTTTGTAACCAGAACGGTTTAACTGGTTGTACTACCCGAGTCGAACCGGGTTTCAAAATATTATGTTTAATCCCCAAATCCTCAAACTTTTATTATTTTTCGTTTATAACCCGTAAATTTTTTTTATCACTAAAATTATCTTACGCTATAAAATCACGTTGTTGTGCACGGGTACTCGTCTAGAGTTGAATTATCACATGTTACAACAGTTTGCAATTACATTTTGATCTTTTTACGTTTTATTTTGAACGTTATATGAAACACTTACCACTATATCGCATATCGTTAATTGTCTGCTGCTAGAAACCGCTGCCGCTAGGTGCGAGTACTCGTCTAGTCTATTACTATATGTACCCGCGCGACGCGGGTACCCTGTGACTGAATTTTCTGGTAATGTGATGTTATGCGGTCATACATTTTTTAACAAGTAATTTAGAAATAATAATAACGGAGATCTTGTTTAGTTTTCTTTTCGTTTTCGAGTCTAGGTAGATCTTTGTTATTAGTTTATTACTGTGAGTTTGGGAGTGACCAGTGGGTAGCCTAACAAACAACACAAAAAGAAAATCTTACAAAGTTAAAAATGTTTTTTTTCAATAATGTAACAGTTCACTTTTTTGTTTTTTAGTCAAGTGAGTTATCGGTCGAGGGGATGAACCCTTCGTCAATTTTGGAGCCTACCGACCCAGTTCGACCCTCATGCTGCAATGGCAGCGACTCGGTCGACCGACCACTGCGGGCAGCCTAATTGCTTTATTTTTAAGTGCTTGGCTTAATAGCTTGATTAGATTGTACATTGTGGTTAAATGGTTGTATATTTTGGTGCAGAGGTAAATTAAATAGTGTGTTAATTGTATATGTTGAATAGTATTTTTTTAGTTTTATTTGTGCTTCAAATAGTTGTAACATATGCTTTTTCACTTGTATTTACTTAAAAATTCTATATTAGAAAATCTTAAAAAATTAATAGGAGGGAAGGTACAAGATGCATTATAAATAGTATAGATTATATTACAACCATTTAGTGGGAATAATATTTAGCGAGCACATAGTGCATCTTTTTTGCAGTATTTGTTGTTCACTAGTATGCATATGTTACTGAAAATTATATTACATATACAACGCGCTAGCAATACATGTCACACAGTGATCGACATTTTCTGCAAAAATTTAGTGACTCGTAATGTCCTCACTTTTTTATATTGAAAAAAATCTCACATGTACTTAGTGACAAAGTAGTTACCACTTTTAAGCTTGGTCACTAACTATTTATGGATGACAAAATATTAATGTCCATGTGCTATGGTCACTATTTTGCTTAAATAGTGAACAAAAAAAAGTCGGCACTAAATAGTCACTAAAAGCCCTTTTTCTTGTAGTGTGCAAGGCTTGCATTAATTAACTACCTAAATTACATAACTGCTTAATACTAGAAAAATAACAGGAATTTATCAATAAGAACATAGACATATAAGCTGGACTACTAGATTACTTTATTGCAGCAACTAGACTTATAGTGATATAACACCATATAGTATTCATTAGTAATACATGTGCAACAAACAATATTAGTATGCCGCTTCCAGCCCCAACATCAACCACTACCCGTCCACCAAAATCTACTTGGTTCTCAATTACCGCGGCATAGTAGGAACCTAAAAAAGAAAGCAACATTAATCATACATTTCACCTGTCCTCACATAATCCTGCATCATATTTTGTTGACGAAGCGGTTGTCCGTAATAATGGAAATACATCTTAGCAAAAGATGCTTCAATTTCATCATCAAACTTGCTTTTGGAGGAAGACACCGTTCCATTTACTAAACTTGATCCTGTTAAAAGAAACAATAAACAATCAAGTCTTCTACTCCTTCAAAAATATAACTTTCGTGGAATGTAATTATCAACAATGTTTATTGATTCGTGTGTAGCGAAGGGCAGTTTTAAATTTGTATTTCCCGATTAAGATTTAATAATCACTTGAGGACAAATGATAATCAACCTTCCGGAGTCGTATTCCACGGCGAGATATGAATTGAAATTCACGTTTATGTTTTTCGTTTGATGTTTGATTATCAAATATTTTAGGATTTTGATTTTTGAAAAGATTTTAAAAACTATATTATGCTAATTAAAATTAAATAACAACTAATGACGAAATAAAATTAAGCTAACAAAATGATAATAAAAGCTATGCTTGTCAAGTGAGGTGAAAAGGTAAATAAGTGTGAACAATCTATTAAGCTCTTGTAATTAATACCCGTCGAAATAAAATTATTTTCTCACAACGTTGGCTTATATTGAAAACAATTATTTTTATCTTGGTAAAAATCATTAGATTTAAATAATTAATTATTCCCACAGCTTTTGCCCGTTAAAACAACCAACTAATTATATCTAAAAATAATCCGGAAACTATTAATCAATAATCTTCGATACCCGTTTAAAAAACTATTTTCTCACAACGTTGGTTTATTTTGAAAACAATTCTTTATCTAGGTAAAATTACTAGATTTAGTTAATTACTCTAACGGCTTTTGCCCGTCAAAACAACAAATTTCATTCCAAGTAACCAAAGATTATTAATCAATAATTTCTAAGTTTTTCACACTCAAATCCCATATCACTACTCACTTAACAAGCATATAAGAATCTACTCAATAAGCATAACCACTAAACCAACAATAATAACCTCAACAAGAATAAACATTTTAATGACTAAAAATAGAAGCTACAGAGAAAATAAAGAAAATAGAACCCGATCTAATGAGACGAGAATAATAAACCACCCGATTTTATAAACTTGACAAATTGTAAAGTTTACTTCTTTTTAAGCATTAATATAACCAAATAATCAATAAAGTTTGTGACTTTATTAACTATTTAGCTTATTAAGACTAAAAAGCTATAAACTTTATAAATAAGCTAGCTTATAAAACCCTTAAGCTCCTCGCCTTAAGGTTGAAATGATGAGAAACTAAGAAAAGAACACAACTTTAACAAGAGTTAGGACAAATAATCTATAATATGGATCAAATAAGCTATGAAAAAGCTTATTGATTAAGAAAAACTAAGAAAAATTAAAACTTTTTGGGTTTTTATAAAGTATTTAGTAAAATAAAGAGTAGATCTAAGGTTATGAAAGTTTTTAAAACAAAATAGTAAAAGAGTGCTTATTAAATAAGCTAGATCTAAATAAGCCACAAAAAGCTAATAAGCTATCATGACTTATTAGATGAGATGAAAAAATAAAAAACAAAAGTAGAAGAAAAAGATGAATAAGCTAAAAGATAAACATTAAATTCATTAATAAGCAAAAGAGTCTTACAAAAGCACTTGAAATAAGCTAGAAATTACAATAAGCTACAAACTACTCCTACTCCTAAAAAGTAAATCTACTCCTACTCCTAAAAATAAATAAAACTACTCTCTGTAAATATTGTGTTCCGGAGCATTTTATAGAGCCTTTTTTCCTTCTCGATCCTTCCCCCAAAATATCGCGCTTAATTGCAATCAGATATGCAATTTGCAATTTCGCTTCTACTAGTAATATTAATGCAGGCTTGCTGAATTTGGACTGGGCTCGATTGGGCCTGCCTTCTTGGGCTTCGGATTGCTGCACTGGATCTGCGATGTGGCTGATCTGGGCTCGAGATGAGCAGCTTGTGACATATGGGCCACGTGGCCACCAAAAATTAAACAAAGAGTATGCCACTGGTGGGAGTTGAACCCTTAACCTCATGCTTAGCCAACATGTCCCCAACCATTAGATCAAGAGTCTTTTTGTGTTAACTCTTGCATTTAATTCTTTTTAATGCTCTTTTACTTGATCCAAATTTTAGCCATTATCTTTAAAAATATTATTCGTTCGAGCTCCATTTGATCTTTCAAATTTTCTTCTATTCCTTGATGCTCCAAATAAAATAACCATTTGACTCGATTTTTCGTGATCTTTCCAATGGTGTGCTCGGATAATTTTTACGACTTTGTATGAACCTCAAAAAACGCGAAAATGTCGTTGAAACTCATCCGAAAATCACCGTTTTTGCTTTGATTTCAAACCCTTGTACCTGCAAGACATAATAACACATATCCAACATATTTGCAATATAATTTGACATATTTCATGGTTATTAGTCCGATTTGACATATTTTTAGATATAAAATGATGTGTGTTTTAGCACACATCATTTATACTACCTGAGTGGTTCAAGAAAGAACTGCAGCTCCGGTGACTGGAATATCGCCAACAAAGAGGGAGATGAAGCGTATCATTAGTCATTTTACAACAAGTGACTATTATTTCTCGATGTGATTGAGTAGCACACCAAAGGTTTGATAAAATGTATGCCTGTAAATTGGTCATGGTAGTGACACCCTTGAGTTGAGACTTGTTGCTGGTTAGAATGGTTCAATATATGCTAAATGGCCTGTGAGAAAATGAACTTATTTCATGAGGTATCCAGATTACCATGGTTCAAAGAGCACGTGTTAGTTTCTGGTTATTTAGATGTGGGTTTTGTTAGAGATTATGTGATAATAAGAAGTGTTAATATACAAATACAATAATGACAAAATTGTTCGCCTAAGTTATCGAACTTAGTTATTGTTCATTCAAGTTACCAAGTTTTTGTTCATTCAAGTTACATGCATATTACTTCATTGACTACTAACTTGTTACTAACCAGATTACCATAGTCCGCGTCACTAAACTAAGATACACGTCATTTACACCTCACCTGTTTCAAATCTTTCTTCTTATTACTCACACCTTACTCATAACTAAATGTTTTTTGATCAACGTTTATACTTTAGTAGCTTAAAACTTGCATTTTTAGGTGGTGTTGGATGTTGATTTGAGTATATCAGCATTTAGTCTTCTTAAAACTCAAATCATGTCTATTTTCTTTATTTTTGTTTAGTACTCAAATCAAGTCATTCCCCATTTGAAATCACAAGCAGTCAACCACCACTAATTAATAGACAGTCACATAACTGAAATGAAATAAAAAAACACAAAAAAATAAAAAATATACAGGACTAAACAAAAATATGAACACAAAAAAAGATCATTTCATAAAAGAACATTGACTGACATTTACTAGTAGATTCGAAGAACAAAACACAAAACCACACCAAAATACACATACGACATACACTTATAAACAACAAAACAACTTGCAGTCGGTGGATTTTCGGTATTGGTGAAGGATTGCGACGGCTGCGTACGAGAGGGTTCAGGTGGCGGTGGAATCCGGGTATTTGAGATTGTGATTGCGAAGGAAGATTATGGTTGTGGTGGCTATATATGAAAAAGAAATTTGAAAATTGAGATGAGAAGATAAAAATAAAAATAAAAAGTTGATATATATATTTTTTAGTAAATTGTAAAAATTGCCCCGTGGTTTAGCCAATTTGCAGGTGCAATATCTATTTTTTTGAAAGTGCACTTATCGTCTCTCTGACGAACTTAAAAGTGCACACTTAGCCCATGGTTGAAGTTAAATTGCTAAACTACCCTATTCGTCTTCCCTTTCACTTTGGTCCCAGTGAGGGTAATTTAGTCATTTAATTTTGGTCATGGACCAAGAATGCACTTGTAAGTTTCTCACAAAGACGATGAGTGCACTTTCGGAAAGATAAAGACTAAACGTGCAATTTGACTAAACTAAAAAGATGATATTTAAAATTTGCTCTTTTTTTTGTTTATTTTTAATTCATTGCCACATGTGTATAGAATATCGGTAATGAACAAAAACAAAGTCATTAACTTAGGCGAATATTTTCATAAAGTTCAGTAACGTATTTGTATATGAACCCACTTAACTTATATAACAAAAAGTGTTTATGTGAGTTTGTATGTTTGGGCTTATAAGCTTATATGAGGGGGTTTTGATAATCCCAAAATTTGTGACTTATTTGAGGAAAGATAAGCTTATATAGAGATATTCGATTAAATTACATGGATGGTCCATTTGGTTTGTCAAAAATTGCATCTATCGTACTCGAGTCTAACATTCGTTTACTTATTCCGTTTATTCTCTCATGCGCATTGCATTGCATATGAAGGTAAATTTGTCTTTTCCGCACCTTTTTTTATTTTTTATTTTATAGGGAGGTGATATGCACACTAACAAAAATGATATGTATACCACAATCATGCATATGTGATGTTGTACTATATACATCACTAATGTGATTTTATGATGTGCACATCACTTTTGGTGGAGTACATATCACCTTTGTTTGATATAACCAACCCATCTTTGTGAATTTGTATCAATTTTGTACCAAATATATTTTTAATCTTGTAAAACAATAGTTTACATAGGGGTGAGCATCGGTCCCGGACCGGACCGGACCAGACTTGGACCGCAAAGACCGAAGACTAAATTAGCCAAAAAGCCTAGATCGAGGATCGGACCGAATGTGGTCGTCCGGTCCGGTCCGGTCTCGGTCGGTCCGGTCCAACAAGGCTAAAATAGTAGGTTTGTGGTCCGGACCGAGGACCGAATTAGCCCAAAAGCTTAGTCCGAGGACCGGACCGAATGTGGTCGGTCCGATCCGGTCCGGTTCGGTCTTGGTCGGTCCGGTCTGTTCGGGTCGTTTTGTCACCCCTAATTTTACATTATGACCAAAATGCATTTGTACGAGTATGTAACATCACAATTTATCTTGAACAAAAACATGAATATCTTAATGCATGAGCAAGTTATTTATTTGTGACATAGACATCATTAGTATTCCCTAAATAAACGACACCACACTATTATAGAACCACATTTAACCACTCATAAACACCACTCCATCGTTATCATTGACAGAGCTTCATAAGGGCTAGCAGGGGTAGTGGCCCCCCCAAAAAGATAACCATCATATATATTTTCTATTGTATTTTATGTATGAGTATACTATTACAAAGAATATTTTTAGAGTTTGGCCCCTCCAAATGAAACAATTTTATTTCGGCCCCTCCGGTAAATTTGATCAAGCTCCGTCACTTATCGTCATTTTATTATTCATCAACCATTAACCCACCTTTTGCCACCATTGTACCCATATACAACCATCTTCTTCATCATGTCATTAGACCTGAGCAAAACCAAATAAAAACCGAACTAAACCAAAAACCGAGCTGAACCGGTCCAACCGAACCGACCCTATTTGGATAGTTTTTTATTTTCTGTATTTACATTTTGGTTTCGGTTCTCCGCGGCTGTAACACACCTAAACCATCTAAACCAAACCGAATAGACCGACACAATACCAAAACCGACCAAGTCACCTCGGTTCTCGGTTCATGTCTTTCATAAAATCGGTTTTCGTTCGGGCCGGGTCGGTTTTGAACTCAAATCCCAAATTTATTTTAGATACGAAAATATGAACTCAAATAAAATCTAGATCCAATCACATACCAATCACACAAATTAGAAATATGTTATTAGCATCATCGATTGAGGAAGATGACAGAGTAGGCGCTAGTCCAACTGTTCTGGTGTTAGCGTCGTTGATTGGTGAGAGAGAAAAGGGAAGACGCGGGAATATTAAACGGTATGTGAAAAGGCGAAGGTGACGTTGTTCTGTAAGTGTCGTAGTGACAAGTTAGCAATGGTATGGCCGAAAATGGCTGACCACCGATGACTATTGCTAGAGTTGATGGTTGTGGTCATGGTGGTTATGAAAAAAGAGAGAGAGAGAGAGAGAGAGAGAGAGAGAGAGAGAGAGAGAGAGAGAGAGAGAGAGAGAGAGAGAGGAAAAATAGGTAAATGATTATACAGATTAGAGAGTATTTGTTCGTTGCTTTTGGGTTGGGTAATGATATACTCCGCAAGTGTAACATGAAATGACAATTTTAGTCTCACGTGCAAGGCACATGAGGGCCTTTAGTGACAACGTTTACATTCACTCTAAACAAACCAAAGAGACGATCAGTGTAATTTACTCATGATATTATATAAGATTTAAGATCATTTTAGGACAAAAACTTCGTTACATACTAATGGATCAATATTCACCATCCATTTTTATTAGATCTAATGAATGAGATTAATCTCAACAATTAAAAAAACCCACTTTCATCATTTTTTTTCAAATATAAATATCTTTCAAACTGTTAATCGTCAAGTAAAAAAAATATAACATTACGGCGAGCATTTAATTAACTTTCTATAGATAGGCACTTTGATATACTTTCGACAATTTTTTTTTTTTCGTGTTTTTCACATTTTTTTTTTAAAGTTTTTTCGTTTTTTTACGTTACTGAAATTTGCATGAAAAAATCATATATGATTTAACACTAATTTGAATACCACATGTGATATTAGTATTAAATCATATATGATATGTATATCACATGTGATTTATTAAACATGATTTAACACTAGTATCACATATGATATTACATATCATATGTGATTTAACATTATTATCACATGTGATCTTCAAATTAGTGTTAAATCATATATGATATTTCATGCAAATTCAAGTTTCGAAGAAAAACGAAAACAAAGACGAAAAACGTGAAAAAAAACGATTTTTTTTTTCTTTTTTCGAAAGTATATCAAAGTGCCCGTCTAAAGAAAGATAATTAAATGTTCGTCGCGATGGTGTAATTATTTTGCTTAACGATTAACGGTTTAAGAGATACTTAAATTATAAAAAATAGGTGAAATAATAAAATACTTTTAATCTCGGCCATTGATTTCTTTTTAGATGGATGGTGAAGATGAGTCATTTGGTATATAAGAAATGTTTGGTATGTAAAATAACTCTCCTCATCCATACTACATATAAAGAGTGTATGGTCAAACCTTTAAAAGTGAAATCTTGAAAGTCAAAGGTGAGAGAAATGCATAGTGTAATTAGTACTCTTATTAAAAACATCTCATTACTTAAAAGTACAATAATTTATTCACATTGTACAACCAATTAAAAACATATCTACCAAATTAAAAACAACCAATTAAAACACCCCTTATTAAAAAGTATAATAAATTTTTCACAATATACAATTTAAACAAGCTACAACATAAACCAAAATATAAAATAATTAAACACACTAATTAATGTTATTTTTAAAACACCCTAAAATGAAAAGTATATGTTGTTATACACATTATACAAATTAATAAAACATACAAAGCTTCATACAATCTTTCAAGTTGATGGTATATATAGTTTTGAAAACCGGACCGGACCAAAGGGTTCAACCAGGAACCGGTGTCGCCAACGGTTCGGCTAACCAATAAAAGTCATCCGAAAACGAACCTGAGAGGATCCGTTGAAACCGATACAAACCGGTGGAATTAGGTCTCATCGAGATCTATTTATCCGGTTAATCGTCACAGGGTACCCGCCGCCGAAACGTGTTGGTACTCTGCTATACTATATATAAAGGAAAAACCAAAAAGTAAAAAGTGAAAAGTTGAAACTAAAAAAAGAAATGTTGAAAACATATATTTCAAAAGAAAACTATTAATACACATCAAAAACCGGGTTGACTCGGGAAGCTTCAAACCCGGAGGGTTAACCCAGTTTAATTTGACCCGTTTTCGACCCAACCCATCGGGTTGTCTCGGTTTAAATTGACCAGTTTTTCGACCGGAACTGTTCAACCGGTTGAACCGCCCGGATCGAACCGGGTTTCAAAACATTATGTTTAATCCCCAAATCTTCAAAATTTTATTATTTTTCGTTTATAACGTATAAACTTTTTTATCATTAAATGATCTGTCGCTATAAAATCCCGTTGCTATGCACAGGTACTCGTCTAGTTATATAAATAATGAGCTATGCTATAATTACAAAAGGTTTACAAAAAATATTTACAAAAAATGAATTATAATGTTTTAATTGAGTTAATTAAAGAGAAGAGAGAAATTATTGCAAAAGCTATCAAATATAACAACTCATTTTGTGATTTTTTTTTTTTTTTTTTTTTTTTTTTGGTAAAATTTTTGTGGTTTTTAAAATTAAAAAAAAAAAAACTTTTGAGGTTCTAGCATAGCTCAAAAAATAATTGTTTAGAGTAAAGTAGTTTTTTTTAAGGGTATATTTCATTAGAAACCCACCAACCGCCCCAAGACAAAGACGCCAATTTCGCTCTATTTTTAGCCCAAAAGAATCCCAAAGCCTTCACTTCATCAAATATCAATAATGTCCTCCATTCTAACCTTCTTATGTTGAAACTTAAGATTATTTCTCGCCTTCCAAATGCTCCAACACCCAATTATAATGATGCCATAAAAATATCTTTAGCTCTTCCCGACAACCCGACATAATTATGTGTTGTTTTAATATTTCCCATCGTTTTTCTTTTTATAGTTTGCTGGCGTGATTTCATTTACATTATTTTTTCTTTTCAATATAAAAAAAATTATAAAAGATACTCCGTAATTTTCTTCATTCCCATATGTACACAAACAACTTTAATACAATACAGTAATAAATTTTGTCTGTAATGCTTTTCTTTCAAACAAATGCCAGAGTGAATATATATGGAGGCCATTTGAATTAGCTTACTTTATAGAGATTCAAGGCTCTTATCACTTACACAAATTTTGGTTTTTGTAAATGGGTTTAGTGGTTTTTTGTTAGTTGCACACCAAGCGTTTGAAGAAATGTTTGAGTGAATAGTGGTGTGAATTTGTTATGTTGGGGGGACCCATTTGAGTTTTTGTTGGTTGGATTGTTTTTATGTAGCGAAAGCAGATAAATTAGCAGTATTAGATGTTTTGATAATGTGACTTTTTTAGACTGTTTATGGTTTAAGCCAGCGTTCTTTGTCTTTCTTGAATTAGTCTCTCTACCCTTGGATAAATTAGTAGCGGTAGATGTTATGATGATGTGACTTTTCTAGACAGTTTATGGTTTAAGATATTTGTAGTGATCAAGAAGTTGGTAATTTTTCCGGCGAATTCTGATAAATTTGTAGCATTAGATGATGTTATGATAGTGGATTTTTTTTTTAGATAGTTTGCGGTTTAGGATATTAGTAGCGATTAAGAAGGTTGTAAGTGTTGAATGGTGATATAGTTTAAGGTTTTTATGTGTTTATTTGCTTACGAGAGTTGGGTTTGATGGCGACTGTTTGTTGGTATTGTTAAGGTGCTTAGACGACAGCAAAATGTATTATGTATGCACGAAATTGAAAGTTGGTTGTTCATAACAGTCATAAAAAAATCAAGAATTTCACTTCGATACAGATTTGGAAGTTAGTTGTTAATATATGACTTAAGCCCAAAATGAAATGTCTAACCCATTTGACTTCTAGTTGGTTAGAAATTTAGAAATGATTTTATGTAGAGAAGTCGGACAAACTAGTAGGATTAGAAGTTATGATATTGGGGACTTTTTTTTAGACAATTTGTAGGTTTAGATAAGTAGTGTTTAAAAAGTTGGTAATTCTTTAATGGTGATATAGTTTTAAGGCTTATTTGTGTTTTTTTAGGTCTATGAGAGTTGGGTTTTATGGCTACTGTTTGATTATATTTGTACTTGACGTTAGGATGTGAAAAGCCACTTATGCATTTTGATTATATTAATATTCTTAATATCTCTGTATTATGTTTGCATATTTGAATCACAACCACGAAAACTCCTTTATTGGTTAATCTAATCACATCTCTGTTCGAAATTTTGAAAGTCAAGTTTTATATATCATTTGGTTGTTGTGTAATTATGTTTATAGTATTCACTAATCTTATCATAAAAAAAGCTGTTCAGGTTCTGTCACTGAGAAATTGCTCGTTATTTACAAAATCGTCTTCTTTTAGCATCATTGATTATCTACGGTGCTCTTCCATTGAACTCTCGTCGCTCTTCCATCTTACATATTTCTATATGAATCCCAGAAGTGCCTTTTGTACTCAGTCAAAGCAAAGGTCTTGTGGACCTGTGATGGTTGCCAAGAAAGAATCTAAAGGTACATATTGGATTACAACTTTTTTTAGTCAGGGAAAATTATCACATCTGAAGTTCTTACAGAGTTTTCTTATTTTAAATGATTTTATTTTGTGGTTTAGGAACAAAGCAAGGAGATGGAAAGTACAAGTATACTGTTGACCTTCCTAAGACAACTTTTGGCATGAGAGCAAATTCTGCTCTAAGGGAACCTGAACTCCAGAAATTATGGGATGAAAATTAGGTCTTTATGAAAGTTGCTGAAAAGAATAACTGGGTTAGTTTAGAAGCTCAATCGAGTTCAACTTGTCTGCTACAAACTTCCTATCTCTGCTCATTTGATAGGGAAGTTTTATTCTTCATGATGGACCTCCAACGCTAATGGTGATTTACACATCGGACATGCATTAAACATGATTATATAAGATATCATTAACTGGTATAAGGTATGGTTGCAGCATTCACTTTGCACTGCGATATTTGAAATGTGTGCGATAGAATGATGCACTTCATTTAATTACTGTCGTATGGAATTACTTATACAATTGAATATGACAGCTTCTTCAAAACTGTAAAGTTCAATACGTTCCTGGTTGGGATTGCCATGGTCTACCTATCGAGTTGAAAGGCAAGTGATAGTTTGTTGCTGTGTTTTATTTTCTTCTTGTAACTCTTAGATTCAATCATGGGTAATTTTCTGTTGAATAATCTTAGTATTGCAGTCTTTGGACCAAGATGCCCGAAAGGGGCTAACACCAATAAAATTGAGAGCCAAAGCGGCTAAATTTGCCAAAAGGTCAGTTTAAACAGCAAATTTATATAACTAAAGAAGTAAAGATCCTGCATAAGGTCATGTACTTTTACTTATTACATGTAGTATCGATGTTTTTGATTATTCAAACTATTAAGGATTAATTGGACATCAAACATTTTTACTGTTTGTCTACAGAGATTTGGAGTATGGGCTGATTGGGATCATCCGTATCTCACCCTTGATCCAGAATTTGAAGCTGCTCAGGTAAAATGAGGCTATAGCATATTATTGTTATATTGCTGTTGTTATCGTTATCATATGAATCCATTTGGCCTTCCAGATTGAAGTGTTTGGGCAGATGGTTTTCAAAGGGTACATATATCGGACCAGAAAGCCACTGCACTGGAGTCCCTCATCCCGCACTGCACTTGCTGAGGCT